>CM062242.1:11476209-11551051 GCA_031216285.1 Syzygium syzygioides | reverse complement strand
TTGAAGGTTTTTTATGAGACAAAAAGTAAAATTGGGACAAAACTTAAAGTTGAAGGTTTTTTAAGGTATTAAGCCTTAAATCATGTACATTTCGAAAAGTATGTTTTGTATATCCTTTCCTTTATTGTGACCATACATTGTATTATAAATAGAGCCTTATGCATACAAGGTCTTTACCAGAAAATAATACACTCTTTTACAGTCCAATGCTTTGTTTCTTCTCAATTTAATGTCATTAATTAGTCAGGTGAGAGAATGATAAACATAATTTGGAGGAGGGAATTTGGTTGTTGTTGCATAGGTTCTAGTTGTATGTGATATGTACAGGATAATTGACACCTAAATTTTTTTCAAAAAGTTGCTTTTATTTAAAAAAAAAAAGTGGAATTTGTTTTCCTCCCAAAAACTTTCCGTTAAACTTTTCATTCTTGCATTTTCTAAGCATTTAGTAGAGTTTCTAAGCATCCTACCCCGTATTCTTGCATTTCACGATTAAAGTCATTCATTTGAGTTTAGGTTCATCAAACTAAGATACAGGATAGTGGTGAGCATGTTTCTGGGTAGAACCAGGAACTGGACCAGTGGGAACCTGTCTGGTTTTAGGTTTCAATGTGCTTCGATCCGGTTCTCATTCAATTTTTTAAGAAATTGGGAGCTGGACTGGGCGAACAGAGAAAACCCTAAAATAGAAGATGCTGGTGAGGCTTGACCGCTTGAGTGAACAAAGAAAATTTATTCCCCAATTCCTGTATGAGAGCGACTCCTTGGTAGGCGAATAGCTCGGTGTCCTTAAGGCTGAATAAAATTGCTTGGGTGTATAATTCGACAGCAAGCTCGAAATGGTCATCGAAGACTGCTTTCATCGCTTGGGTTTGGAGAACTGACGCCATGCCGAAGGATCTGAGAAGCGGAAGACTCTAAAATCGCAGCAAGAGGAGAGAGACTAGGCAATACAGATTGTGACTGAGTTCGATACAACACAACTTGGGCTAAAGACTGTGGGCTAAAACGGTAATTTCATAGTGTAAAATCGCTGATCCGAAATAGGAAAACAATCAAAAATAGAAATCACATCAAATAAACAATCAGTAAAGCCTCTTTAGAGAAAGGATAAATTAAAGGGGAAAACATAAAATAAAATGGTCGACCGAACTTGCTTTCCTGACTTCCTCATCCTAACAAATTAGCCAAGAGAAATTTTCGCTGTCCACTTTTATTTTATGTTTTTCCTCTTTAATTTATCCATTCTCTTCCCATTAAATTTTGTTGCCCCAAATTACTTTTAAAAAGTCCATTTCTCTTTTTAAAAGATTTGTGTTTTCACGTCACATCATGCCTAAATCCTAAAGATGTGGCAAGTTGAAGTGAAATGAATATATGTGGTGAGGTATTCTAATAACTATTTTGGTTTGATTGATAGTAATTTGAATTTAAAACTATCTATAAGCGATTAATTATGATTGTCGCTTCTTTTGATTTCAGGTGGTTAGAGTTTGGAGCAATTTTTCATGGATAATTTAGGACTGAAGTTCTATAATTTAGATTTTATGTTACGTGTTTAAACTTTTGATTGTTTATTTTATTTTACATGTTGATCTTTTATGCATTCATTTTCATTTTGCTTAACTAAAAAAAAAAAGGAAATTGGTCGATTCCTGGGTAGACCTTGAACTAACTCTGGAACTTGTGATAGGGTAGATTTTAATGTATGAAGGTTAGATTTGAGGTTCCAAAAAATGAGAAACTTGCATCAACGGAGAAGTTCCATGCTCTAGGTAGAACCTAGATGAAGCTGGAACTGCTTACCCCTACGCGGGGGATGGTTTTGTCAATTTCAATCTAAGGGCATTTTTGTCATCTTGCGAAAATTTAAGCGAGTTAATTGAAAGTTCGAGATTTGGTTCGCGATGTTTCTTTTTCCCATAACTTTAAGGTCACATTTCTAATTTGTCTCACATGAAATAAATCCAAAAAAATGTCTAGATTCATTAGTCTTGCTCTCCAAGAATTGGTGGCTTTCGATTTCTTATATGGTTAAGGGCTAACCTTCATTATGGGAAAGTAGATAATGGAGGAATGGAAAGTGATTTGGGGTTTGCTAATTTCATCCATTTTTCTTCTTTGATCAGAAATCATGATTTTCATGCATTTAGGTCTTCCAGGACATAACTAAAGCTTCAGAATAAAAATCCCAAAGGGTTGTGGGGATTAGGAAGTCTAATGTTGTGGCGGTGTTTCTTTTTTGGGCTTTCGTAACCCAATCTAGTAGACTCTCTTGAAACATGGGCCAGTTTAAAGTCTAAAAAAGCTTTCAGAGCTCCCCATCTTCGCTGATAAGTGTACCGACATCCCAATTGAACTGATCGGGGCAAGTTAGACAGCTTATCGGATCAAAGTGATCTGACTCCAATGCACGAGAGAATATTCAGCGGTTACAAACCACCACGTCATCGCCTTATGTGGCGTACATGCTCCACTCAAAGACCAACATGTATCCTTTTTTGCCAGCTAGAGAAGAGAAAAGAAAGCTTTCTTAATTTTCTATGTCATATTAGAGGATACGTTTCGTCCTTTGAGTGGAGCACGCATGCCACATAAGACGATGACGTGATGGTTAGTAATCACTAAATATTTTATCAATTCACACAGCTCTCAAGATGAAGCTTGAAAGTAAACTAAGGGTTTTCACGAGCGCTTGCGTCTCTGCTTGAGCTATTAAAGTCACTTTGATCGATCAGACGAAGCCATCCACCAGTTTCTTGGAGAGCTATCGCCACACACTCACGCAATTGTGCCTTCGTTCGTTCCTTCCGGGTGAGATCCATTGATGTTGATCTCCAGGATCCCTGTTTTGGAGGCCTCTACGACTGAGGGTCGATTGTTTGAGCAGCTTGTTTCTTCCTTACTAGGAGCCATCGTATATGATTTTGCTGCATTGCAAGCGACACTTCCACGAGTTGCTTGGGATCCGGCTTCTGTGACTTGAACACAAATCTGATCCTTGGCTTCCAGATTTGCCAGAGAGGTGTTACCTAAAGGTCAGAGGGCTATGAGGTATGCTTAAAATCTGCTAGCCATTCATCAAACCTTGTTAATCATTGAGAAGATACTTTGATATTTAGGATCGGACGTTGTCGCGATCGTCCTTCGTGAGAGACCGAGCATCAGTTTGGACGATGGATTTCCAAGTGAGAGCAATCATAGCCCCTTGCGAGGTAGCGAGCGCAGCCCCTTGCAAGGTTGTACTAACACTTGGTGCAAATTCTTTCAATCCTATCTATCTGCGACATTTAGTTAACTCCGTTCATTATGATTAAGACATTCTTTCACTCTTAGGAGTATTTTCGGCTTTTAGGCTGGTTGGGGGTCATTTACTTTCTACGAACTGGAGATATCAGATGGGGACTTGGTTATCTAAGTCTAATTAGCGCAATTTCGGTAAATTTTCTAGTTATTTCTAAAACGTTTGAATGTGATCCATGACCATTTTATTATCCTAAACCACTAAACGGTGACCATGCATGTAGATAATTATCCATAAATTCCTACATTTATTGTACGGCGGCCAATTCAATCTTAAATTTTTCAATTTGGCAAATTTAATCCTAAACTTTTGTATGATTTGTTAATGTAGTCATTCCGCCTAATTTTGGTTGGAAATCATTGACGATGATACTGGTTGTCCTATGTGGCATGGCCAACACATTAATAGTTCTTTCAATTTTTTTTAATTTGTATGATTTTTTTCCCTTTTTTTTATTTTGATTTTCTTTTTTTCTTTTCTCCCTATTTCACTCCGTTGGTCACCGGCCATCGCTAAGACCCCGGCAATAGGAGGGAAATAGGGAGAAAAGAAAAAACAAAGAGAAAGGAAAGAAAAGAAATAAAAAAAATTTAGAAAATTTAAAAGCTTTTTTAAAGTTTCTACTGAGCTATTCGCATATGCTTTCGTTGAATCATTCATGATAGCTTAGTTTCATGCATGTTGATCTAGTTAGATTTTCATTACATTGCATACATAATTTCGGTCACATTGCTCTAGGAGATTATTCCGTGCATCCATCATGTTAATGAGAAAATTTATATAAAAAAAAAGATTAATTGAGGTTGCATACTAATAAATATTTGTCGATCCATGCGTAATCAATTCAATTTTTTTTCACAAAATTCCGAGGGTTGCACTGACGGCACAACAAAGAACCATATTAAGCCACAAAAGAATCACTTCTTTTGATAATTTGTGCCAAAGATTCTTCTTCTTTTTTTTTTACAACATCGGATATTCGCACTCATCCACTTCACTATTCTCCAAGAATATATACAAAATTTTCCAATTACGAGTAGGGTTAATACCATGAAAAATCCCAAAATGATACATATGTGACAAATTTACCTTAAACTAATTTTTTCACCACTAAAAATCCTAAATTGGTACACCTATAACAAATTTACTCTCTGTTAGTTTCCGTTAAATTTTACCGTCAAATTATTGAGTTTGATGACATGTGGCCATTGGCAAGTGCACCAATTTTGGGTTTTACCCTCCGTTTGCCACAAGTGTATTAGTTTATGTTTTAAAGTGGTATTGATCCAATTTAACGGAAACTAACGAATGGTAAAATTGTCACAAATATATTAATTTAGAGTTTTTATGGTAAAAAAAATTAGTTTTGGGTAAATTTGACTGTACCAATTTGATGTTTTTTGTGGTGTTAATCACAGGTATCGTATCAAACTCTTCCTTCATTGAGCCCCGAGGTTAATTAATATAAGTAGAAGACGTGATTTGAGCACGATTCTACTACGTCCATCTCAAATTTTTTAAATACTCACTCAATTGTATAAAAATTAATCATTGTCGTTTCAAGTAGTTGTTGTCATTTAGAAACAGTTTTAACAAGATATCTACTTATGTTTAATAAAGTGTCCTCCTTCATTCTTGATTGAATAATACAAACCGAAAAGTTTGATTTGTTACATTTTAAAAAATCCATCGGCGCAAAGGAGCTAATTTTGGTCCCTATCTCTTTTAATGAAGTGAACTCACAGAAATCGCAAGTCAGGGTGGATCGAGATCAATTGGATGGAGAAACTTCAAAATAAATGCGTTTCCACGTTTCTGTTATTTTGTAATTTTACGGCTCTCACATTTTGGCTTTATTTAATCCGACTTACATAAATACATCAAATGTATGCATATATTTTTAGATTAATACTATGAAAAACCTCAAGCTGGTATACATGTGACAAATTTATCACAAACTAATTTTTTGACTACAAAAAACCAGTCAATTGCCACGTGTCGTCAAATTGGTACACTCATAACAAATTTACCCTCAATTAGTTTTTGTTAAATTTTATGGTCAAATTATAGAGTTGAATGACACGTGGCAGTTGACGGGTGTACCAATTTAGAGTTTCACCCCTCTATTTATCACAAGTTTGCCAATTTGTGATTTTTCATGGTATTAATTCAATTTAACGGAAAGTAAATTTATCACAAGTACACCAATTTGGGTTTTTGGTAGTCAAAAAATTAGTTTTTGATAAATTTATCACAGGTGTACCGATTTGAGATTTTTGACAGTCAAAAAATTAGTTTGAGGCAAATTTGTCATAGGTGTACCAGTTTAGGATTCTTTGAGGTATTAACCTTTTTTTTTTTGTCTGAGAATGTACAAATATTTATGAATAGGACTGTATACAATTTCTCATAAATTCTATAAACTTAAGAAAGCTATTTGAAATTCTGGGAAAAGTTATAAGTGTAAATGATAAGTAGTTTCTAGAATAGTTTTTAGAAGTCGCAGGTGGATAGAGCAAAGATGGGATCACGGCCTTTAATATGCACATTCTTCACAAACTCCATTAAGATCAATTGTCTTTCCAACGCTACAAGTTTCAAGCCAAAAGCATTTCGCAAGCGAAATTCCTGAGAGAAAGAGATGAAAAAGCCCAAGAAGGAGAGACTTTAAATTTTAAGAGTGTCGATCCGGTTGCATCTTCGCATATTTAGTAATAGGCGAAGATGCAACCAGATCAACATTCTAAAAAGGTAAATTGTGCAAAGGAGCAACCAGATCGTCTGGCTAAAATGGTAAAGTATCTCCTTTCTTGCGTTTTATACGTCCCTTTCTTGTAGGTATTTTGTTTGCAAGTTGCTTTTGGCTTGAGACTCGTCGTGTTGAAAAGACAAATTTGATCTTAATGGAGTTTGCGAAGACCTTTTCCGGAGATCTCATGTTCATGTCACGGGATCGAATTTGTGTTGTCCTGGGATGGTCCAAGATTGAGAAAATTAAAAGAAAAAGCTTGGAGCGGAGGCCATTGAAGACTCACGGCCAAAAGCATTCAAACGTGGACAATGTCCACCCCATATTCACAGTCAAGCGAGTCCAAGTCTCCACCCTGATTCAAGCCTCTCGTCTAGATCACTCCTCCACCGAGACATGTCCGCGAACGTCAACCGGCGTTCACCTTGGCGGCCCACCGAGTACCCCCCCTCTCTCGGCTCATATCATCAACAGCGTATTCCCCTTTTCGCACCCCACTTGGTGTCCTTGATATCCCAAATAAGGTAGGAATGAAGGTTTAGTCCTAGTGGTAGTAGGACTCGTTTTGAATGTCACTCTTTGCTACTTGGTTTGCATGTTTAGATTAATTTAATGTCTTATACTATAGTGTCGTGCCTTAGGTTAATTTAATTCCCCTAGGTTAACTTTGCATTGCGTATTGCATATTGTATTGGTGGCGATCGGATATTCGACCCCAAAGATTGGGCCTCAAATTATAATTATTCATGCATTGTATTTAGCATCAAGAATTAATCTTTCGTGTAAGTTTAATACTAAGGACACCTTTATTTAATCTTGATAATGTTACATCTTGATATTATCGCATGATTCTTGATTGGATCTTGAATGTTTCGCATATCTTTTTGAATGGTCTTGATATTATTGTTGATTATGTTGATATTAACCTTGATGATTCTTGATGAATTTAGATGAATCTTGACGGTTCTTGATGGATATTGATGAATGGTGAATATTCTTGATTGATCTTGATGATTAATCTTATCAAGGAATATTTCTCTCTCAAAGTTCCCTCATTTCTCTGGTCATTCCTCCTAGGAGCCAGCCCAAGGGAGGCCAAGAAAAATTACACATCATCAATATTAAAAGGGCTACACTTTTTTCACTCCTTCTTTGGCTTAAACACTTCCATTTTTTGTGTTTTGACCATACTATCATTTGTGGGATTCACCATTTTTACTACAACTTTACAAAAGTGATCTTTTTTTTTATATAATTTGGATTTCGTTTCTTTGTTTTTGTCCTTATGAGTTTCACTTTCCTTCTTCTTTCTTTCATGCCTTTGACATCTTAGTTCTTCGCTCTTGAAAATCGTCTTTGGCCCCCATTGTCATCAAAGAAAATAGATTACCTCAAATAAACAACCAGATTAAACACATCCTGTATCATTATATCCCACAAGTCAATTAATGAGGAGCAACAACATCATTACAAAACTTATGATAAAGAACTTATGGAAACGGTTGTAAGAAACCGAACCTAGAGGAAGCAAAAGTCTATAAGATGCAAGTATGCTACATACTACAAAGCAACTGCGCAATTAATTCACAAACATTGTTTTGATGCACTCTATGCTCTATAAGCAGAATTAAATCACAAAATCAAGTATTTCCACAGCTCAAAACTCAAATTCACTTTAAAGAAAAGATATTAAGAAATACACAATGCAGACCAGGACAAGCACGATTCAAGAACAGTAAAACTAGAAAGAAAAAAAAACAAGCTTTTACTAGAATCATACCTCCGATAGTGAATGAGAAGGGTGCGGATTGCTAAATAAGTAGTTTTTTAAGGTATTGCAGATGTAAATAAAGAAGAAGAAGAAGGAAAGTGGGACTCGCAAGGAAAAAGAAGAAGGATCGAATAGTTTAAAAAAAATCACTGTTCTAGAGTTGTATTAGAAGTGATGGGCCATGGTGGACCCCACAAGGGATAGTATGATCAAAACACATAAAAAAAGTGTCTAAGGCAAAGAAGGATTAGAAAAAGCGCAACCCTGTTACAGCTTATACTCCGAGCATCTTATCATCTCTTAGCTTCTACTTTGCAATCCATTCTCTACTCACTACTCAGAATAGGAAATACAATTCTTCAAATAGAAAATTATGGATGGTATAATAAAAGCCATCAAGTGGAATTAGAAGAAAAAGAAAACAATTGCTACTTTTTCATTTCTGGGAGAAAACAATGAAACTGTTAATAATCATAAAGCATGAAGAGTTTCATTCTTTAAAAATGTTTACATTAATCATTAATTCTACATATTATGATCTATATGAACAAGCAAAAAGCTAAAGTGGCCGGGCCTTAGAAGTTTTAGGAAATGTTCACACTAATTTTTAAGAAAATTAATATATTTTTAGAATAATTTGGAGCTATTAATACCTGATTTTTAGTCAAAGTTTTCAATTTCAAATAAAATCACAAAATCAGGATTTTGAACCTTGGTCATGCTTAGGAACCTATTCCTAAACAAAAAAAAATTTAGATTTTTTCTTGAATTTTTCCTTAATTTCTTTTATCTAAAAGGGAACGAAAAATCAAGAAAAATACCAAATGTGTTCTAAAAATTTCAGAAAAATAACCATTAATCTTATTTTAATTCCAATTTCAGCCCTAAAGTTTCAATTTTAGAAAATTTCAATTGGGCATATGTTTTTCCCAAAATTGGGTAATTTCATACCTTAATTGAGCCAAAAATCCAATTAAGTCATTTTTAGTCTTTTTTGGGCTATGGTGTCCTCACAACAATTGATTCTAGGACCTTCAATTTCATATTGGTCAGTCCAATTTCACAATTTGACAAAAGAATTGCAAAAGCCCCAAAAGTTAATTGAAAATTAGGGATTTTAAGACCTAAATTGGGGATCTTATTTAATTTGAAATTTTCGATTGAAACCTATACCTTCCCTAGGGTTAATTGAACATGGGTAATTCAATTTTGGCCTCAACTTGGCTTAATTAGATCATTTGGATTAGGGGTGAGCAAGATAGATCGCCCAAACCGGGACCGAACTAAACTGACCGGTTGGGTTCGGTTTTCAGGAATATCGGTCTGGTTTTCGATTCCTAAAAGTGGAATCGATTTCCAAACGGTTTGATTCTCAATTCTAGGATGGGAACTGGACTGGATTGGACCGACCGGATCGGACCTATAAATATATATTTTTCTAATTTTTTCATATATATAATATTTAATATATATATGAAAAATATTTAATATTGATCCCATTGGAACCAATTGTTCAATTTTTTCATATATTATATATTTTTTTCAATTTTTTCCATTGTCTTAGAGGATCAAATAATAATTACAAAAAAAAAGAACAGAACAATCGGTTCTTGGTTCATAAATAATAATTAATATTGGTCCTATTAGAACCGGTCCACTATCCCAAGACTAGCCAGTTCGATCTCCAGTCCTAGAAACTGGGAACCGATTCTCCCAATTCAATTCTCGGTTCTTGGGTTGGACCGGACCGGACCGGAAAATGCTCATCCCTAATTTGGACACTGAATTGAACAAAAGCCCAATTGATCCGAATCCAAATTTGGGAATTTTTAGTCTAATTGAAATAAAAACTCAAATTGATCTCACATTTCAAGGTAGAAAGTGTCAAGCAATCAAAATTTGGGGTCAAAATCATGAAATTGGGTCAAAATGGGGTCAAATTTATAAAATTACACCAACCCGAGTCGGCTGAGTCAGTCGGATCCAACCTGACCCAACCCAGATTGGCCTTCTTCTTCACCTGGCCAGGCATGCACGAGGAATGAAGAGAAAAATATCAATTCAATCCCGCCCCTTTGCCGACTTAAACCTTGATTTCCAGCACGTGAAAAATGAACTCTAGCTGTCCATCATTATCATTTCTAACTAATCAGCGAGTCAGTTAGAGGAGAGAACCGCCTCGAGGAGGAGAAGAAAAGAGGCGGGAAAACCAGTTATCACACACAGAAGTTATTCGAGAAAATTCCAAAGAGAACGAGAGAGAGAAATAGAGAGAGAAAGAGAGAAATTAAGAAAGAGAGTGAGTAGAGGTCCTTCAGGCTGAGTGATCGATTGTTGGAACAGTGCCGGCAAATCGGCCTCTTAGATGAACCTCCTCACTGAAGGTCCAGAAGCAAGACTAATCAGGAAGGTATGAAAAACTAGTCTCGATCATAGAGTCTGAGGCTTCTCTGGCAAAATGGCGACCACTTGCTTGAAGAACAAGTGTAGGAGGATCATCCTAGAGCTCCCTTGTGGCTTGGAACTCCCGATTTAGCCTCCAGTGAAGAAGGTAAAAATGCTTCCCATTCGCACTCTAATCGTTCGTCAAAATGCTTGAACGATAGACCAAACTATTTGATACTTGGTTCTGCAATTTCCTTTTTATGTTTGTGATTATTGATGCCTTATACATGTTCCTGATCGATTGTTTGTGTGTTTGATGCATTTTGGTTCATGATTTACCACAACCACCGAGTCGGCTTCCTAAAAAACCCTTCATCGGAGCACCCAAACCTCACCAGAGTCCTTTCCATGGCCATTGGCCATTCCAAGTTAGTCATTATTGTCCTTTGATTGTACCGGTTATTGTTTTGATTGATTAGAATAGCTAGAATATTGTAAGGATTGAGTTGGTTATTGAACGAGCTAGTTTAGTTCAATTGTTGGTTAGGTTTTTTTAAGCTTGGTTTTCACCGGTTGGCGATGGTCTGGTGGGAATAGGTGTATAGTGGGCGTGGGGTAGATAGTATATGATCAATAATAATGGTCAGAGGACCAATGGAAAGTCGTCAGAGAAGGATCCAAAGTCTCGACCATGAAGATGATACACAAACTAATGCCCATCATATGTTTGAGAAAATGCCTAAATGAAAAATGCAAAAACGGTGCCGTTTTGGCATCATGCTCGCCGGAGGAGTGATCGGAGACCCGTTCAGGCTAGTCTAATTCGGTCAGACCGATTTGAAGTGGTCCGGTCCATTCCCGGTAAGAATAAAAAAATTCAGAAAATTCATAAAAAAAATTAGAAAATTCATAAAATTCATAAAAATTTAAAAAATTCTTAAAATTCTTTAAAAGTTAGAAAATTCAGAAAAATGAAAATTTAGCCTTCTGGGAATTAAATAAATAAATAAATAAAATTTTCCCAAAAAATTTTTAAAAAATTTCAAAAATTGCATAATGATTCAAAATGCTTGTGGCCACCCCTTTCAAGTGAAAGTAGAATTGTTGAAGGTGCACAAGTTGTACTTTTTAGAAAATCCCAAGTTTTAGGGGTAAAAGGGGCTTAACCCCTAAAAAACCCTAAAAACAACATAATCCTTTGAATGAACAAGCCCTTAGGGCTTTACTAGGGTTTGGATGTTTTGATTGACTTTCATTTTAAAGATCATTTTAGGTTTGTGTGTTTGATTGAAATTGTTTGTGCATTTCCTTATTGGTTGGTTGATTCTTGCGATTAAAATGCTTAGAATTAGTGGATAGGTTTTGCGAACTCGCGTGACACATTTAGACATTTCGGATTGTTTTAGGTACCAAAAAGGCATTAGGGATCTTGATAGTGGAATTGTTAGTGTAACTAAGTCCCCTTACCCATGTAATCTCTGGTTTGCAGAAATTGTGGTAATTCTCCCATATATCGATTAGGCTTCTAGTCGACTGATAAAGACTAGTGGCGGCTCTAAAACAAAACTTAGGCTAAATAGAAAATTAAATAACAAGTACCCGTTGTCTCGTGAGGCATGGTCAGGGAAAGACCCTTGTTCATTTAATAAATCACCTTATCATTAGAAATGAATGAAAATGCCTCCTAGCGCACACGGGTAGGGAAAAGCGTGGCGCAACAGGAGACTGGCTTTTTGTTACATATCATTTGATAAATTAATGCACAACTATGGAAACTTAAAAAATCTTCCTTGTTTTTTCGACAGTTCAGACCACACAAATAATTATAACCTTAATTAACTGAAATTTTTCTGTATTAACAGATATTCAACCAGCTCCTCACCCTAAAAGGGTAAAATCTCTCCATTCTTGCGTTTTTTATGTATCTTTCTCGTTGGTATCTTGTTTGCAAGTTGCTTTTGGCTTGAAAGTTGTCGGGTTGGACAGACAAATTCGATCCTAGTAGAGTTTGTGAAGACCTGTTCGGAGATTTCATGTCCAACTCATGGGATCGATGTACTGCGATAACAGTACCGATTTCCGGGACCATAGGCTTGGATCTTGTGAATTGTTCATTGGTGGTTCATAATCTATGACAGATTGCATACGTTTCTTTCAGCATAAAACTCTCCCGGCCGACTGGCCTTTGACCTCTCTCGCTCTCAATTTTTTGCGTGCATCCAGGAGCTTTAAGCGTTTGCATCCACATCATATGATTCAAGAAAAAAGAGAAAAGAAAGAAAAGGAATAAAAAAATAAAAATTTAGAAAATTTTAAAGCTGTTTTGAAGTTTCTAAGGAGCTATTCGCATATTCTTTCATTGAATCATTCACGATAGCTTAGTTTCATGCATGTTGATCTAATTAAATTTTCATTACATTGCATACATAATTGCGGTCATAGTGTTCTAGGAGATTATTCTAGGCATCCATCATGTTAATGAGAAAAAAAAACTAGTTGAGATATTTATATTTGTCAAAAGGCTAATTGAGGTCGTTGCATACTAATAAATTAATATTTGTCGATCCATGCATAATCATGCATCATATTTGGACATGTATGATCCATGCATACGTCATGTCACTGCATCGGTGTTTTTGCTTGACTTTTAGTGTACAGGTTCCCTGTCTTGAGATTCAATAAGGAGGATTTGCTTTCGCTTGCTTAATGCATCCAGGTGCTTTAACGCTCTGCAATTTATTTACTGTTCTATTTACAAATTTGGTTATTAGGTGTTATTTTATTATTTACGCACCAAGCATGATCATTTTCACGTGTTAGGTTGAGGAATATAACTGGTGAAGTTCTCATGTAAAATGCTTTCACAAAGAGAAAAGGCATCAAAAGGGTTTTAAAATTACTTTAATGTAATCAAGTTCCTGTGTCAATGAATATCTGATTTGTAAAAGTAAGGCAGACTCACCTACCTTACTTGGGTTTCTAACCAACCCACAATTGGTCAGTAGTGGCTCCAAAGTATGTTTCATTGCATGATTGAATTGAGAACCCAAGTTGCAGTTAGCTGTGCTTGAGAGAGTCTGTCCCGAATGCGATTGTCCCCTCGCATGAGGGCTGCCATTCCCTCTTATCAATCTGTTAATTTTCCCTTAGTGGTTCATCTTGAGGAAGGTCGCGATAGGATGTAAGAGAATCTACTTATTTTGAAACCAATCATCCTTTTTTTTTTTTTTTTTTTTTTTTGGTAAGGTAAATTGTATAACTAATCATAAAGCCAATTACAACCTAAGCTCAATCCAGCACCTGACCATATTAGGACACAGAGATGTCCAGACAGGGTCAATAGCGGACCAGCAGGAACAGGAAAACCAACAACCAACTAGGTACAAGCAAACATAGCCCAAACAAAAAGAAAAGAAAATACAATCCAGTCCAGACCAATCATCCTTTTGATGTATTGTTATGTCAAGGGAGCACCGTATTAGGAAAATCTTCCCTGAGAACCAGCAAATATGGAGAAATTGGGGACTCATGTAATCTGACGTGCTTAGTGATGTCTCTAATCTGGAATCTGTAGAGTTACCAACTAAGAATGCTAAAAGAGAAGTTAATGTAGTGTGGGGCAAGATTTACATTTTATCTTGTTTCACAAGGCATTTCTTATTTTTGGCTTGGCAAAAGGGTGGAGAAGGCACAGAAACCGCTAGGAGTTAACCATAGGGGCCTCCCGTTACGAAATATCTAATTTAGATTATGTCAACAGTACAATGTCCATTCCGTGGGGTAGCATCGTGCCCAATGCACGTGTCCTCAGCGCCTAATAGCCATAATGTAAAAATATGAGCTCACGATCGATTGAGTTTACCACATTCCTCGATGTTTAGTGAATGTTTAATTATGAAGAAGAAATCTTTTGACTTATTGTATCCTCCATATCTATCTCTTTATTCTAGCTTCTCCCGTGCAAATTGAATTATGTAATTTGATTCGATTGCCAAATACATCCACTAGAAATTGCAAGAGTTTGCCTATAGTACTAGAAAATGATCATGAAAAGTATCAAAAAAATTATAAATATATTGCATTGGTACCAATTCAGTTATAGACCTTTCAATTTGATCAATTTAATCCTGAATCATTTCATATTAGTATCAATTCAATTCATTCTGCTATTGTAGGCCGGAAATGTCTGACGTGAGCGCTGTCTGTCCTACATGGCACAGCTAGCAGACAGTCTACATTGAAGTTGAATTTTTTAATAATATTTTAATACTTTTTTGAATTTTTAATAATTTTTCAAGAATGAAGGAAAAAAAGGAAAAAAAGGGAAAAATATTTCAAAAAAATTAAAATTTTGAAAATATTATTAAAAATTATTTTTGTTAGCGTCAATTATGTCACATAGGATGACTGATGTCCATATTAGCGGATTTCGGCTCAAATTGGTCGAATGAGCTAAATTGATACCAATGCAATAGATTTATGACTTTTTTGGTAAATTTCCTAAAAATGATCCAATCGCAATCTCTTTTCCTTTATTTGATGATTATATAATAACCTTAAATAGGATTCATTATTATGATTAGACTTGGAGAATTTCTCTCGTTATTGTCTTGAAAAAATCCCATCCAAAATCATCAAATAGTGGCACAAGTTAACAAACTTATGTAATCCAATTCGATTTTTTTAACAAAATTTCAAGGGTTGCATTGATGGCGCCTACAAAGGACCAAATTTCCCTGCAAAAGAATCACTTGTTTTGATAATTTGTGCCATACATTCTTATTTTTTCCTTTTACAACATGGGATATTCAAACTGATCAACTTGACCGTTCTCCAATAATATATATTTTATACAAAATTCGCCATTTACAGATATTGTACAAGACTCTTCCTTCATTGAACCCCAAGATCAATTAAAACAAGTAGAAGACGGAATTTGAGCACGAATCTACAGCGTCCAACCCAATTGTTTAAATACTCACTCAACTGTATAAAAAACTGTATAAAAATTAATCATTATCGTTTCAAGTAGTTGTTGTCATTCCGAAATAGTTTTATCAAGATATCTACTTATCTTTTATAGAGTGCCGTCCTTCATTCTTGATTGAATAATACAAAGAGAAAATTCTGATTAGTTACACTTTAAGAAATCCATTGGTGCAAAGGAGCTAATTTTGGTCCCTATCACTTTTAATGAAGTGAACTCACAGAAATCCCAATTCACGGTGGATTGAGATCAATTGGATGGAGAAATTTCCAAAATAAATGCATTCCCACGTTCTGTTTTTTTTGTAATTTTAGGACTCGTATTTTGGCTTTTATTTAATTTGAACTACATAAATACATCAAATGTACACATATTTTTTAGATTAATACCATGAAAAAAATCGGTACGTCTATGATAAATTTATCCAAAACTAATTTTTTAATTACCAAAAACCCCAAACTGGTACATCCGTGATAAATTTACCTTCCTGTTAATTTCCGTTGAATTTTACCGTAAAATTGTAGAGTTGAACGACACGTGATAGTTGATGGGTGTACCAGTTTGGAGTTTTACCCCTCTATTTATCATAATTTTACCAATTTGTGATTTTTCATGGTATTAATCTAATTTAACATAGAGTAAATTTATCACAAGTGTATCAACTTGGGGTTTTTGGTGGCAAAAAATTAGTTTTTGATAAATTTATCACAGTATATCAGTTTGGGGCTTTTTGTGGTATTAACCCTTTTCTTTTTTGTCTAAGAATGTATGAATATTTACAAGTAGGATAACATACAATTTCTCATAAATTCTTAAAGCCTAAGGAAAAAATTTGAAACTCTAGGGAAAGTTATAAGTGTGAATGATAAGTAGTTTCTAGAATAGTTTTCACATTGGATAACGTAAATCCATAATCGTTGCAGATGGATAGAGCAAAGAGGGGCTTACGGCCTTTAATGCACATTCTTCGCAAACTCCACTGAGATCAATTGTCTTTCCAACGCTACATGTTTCAAGCCAAAAGCAATTCGCAAGCGAAAGTCCTGAGAGCAAGAGATGAAAAAGCCCAAGAAGGAGAGACTTTACATTTTAAGAGTGTCGATCCGGTTGCATCTTCGCATATTTAGTAATATGCGAAGATGCAACCAGATCAACATTCTAAAAGGGTAAATTGTGCGAAGGAGCAACCGGATCGTCTCGCTAAAACGGTAAAGTATCTCCTTTCTTGCGTTTTATACGTCCCTTTCTCGTAGGTATTTTGTTTGCAGGTTGCTTTTGGCTTGAGACTCGTCGTGTTGAAAAGACAAATTTGATCTTAATGGAGTTTTTTTTTTGGTCGGAAAGATAACTATTTCATTCACTAAGAAATGATAGTAGGACCCGAAAAATGGGCATCAGTACATAAGAGCTCCCAAAGTGCTTGGGGAGGGGAGAAGACCCAATTCAAAGGAAGGTAGTGTTTTTTATGGGCTTTAACAACCCAATCCGCTACAAGTTGGCCTCTCTATAACAATGAGTAATCCAGATACTAGAGAACGACTGTAGCAGGTCTTTGCATTTCAAGATAAGCGCGTGAACTTCCCAACTAAATTGGTCTGGACTTTCTAAGGCATTGACTAAGTCCAAGCTGTCAGACTCAATTATAAGGGCTTCATGTCGTTTGGGAAAGAAGCGAGTTAGGGCTTCTAACAGAGCAAGGGACTTGGCCATCAGCGAGGATGATGTTGCCACCTTACGAGCTGTTCTGTCTAGCAAACTTCCGACGGAATCATGGTAAACGCAGGCGACCGAACCGTCCGAAGCTCTAGGTTCGTACGCTCCATCTTTGTTTATCTTATAAGTTCCATACAACGGTGGATTCCAAGTCCTTGAAAGATCATTAGTTTTGATCCCAAATCTGCTTGATCTGGGGTTCCATATGTTAAAACTCTTCAACCCAACTAGAGCAGAGTCGATTAGGCTGATTGTGTTGGGTTTTCTGTTCTTGAAGATGGCTTGGTTGCGTGCCTTCCATATATTCCATAGTGTTGCAGCAACTAGCTCTAGATTAGGTGAGTTGCTTGACTTCCCTTTCAAGCTCCCAAACCAATCTTCAATTCGAGTAAGACCCTGACTTGATATATGAACATTCAGCATAGGGTTCGACCAAATTTCCTTCGTCCAAGGACACAATAAAAAGAGGTGCTCCACCATTTCCACGCCTCGATTGCATAAAGAGCATGTGGGATCAGGTATAACTTTTCTTCGAAATAAATTCTCTTTAGTTGGGAGAGCATTTTGGCATAAATTCCACATGAAAATTCTAACCTTGGGTGGAGATTGCAATTTCCATATATCTGTCCAGAGGATGGGAGGAGGTTGAAAAGAAGTTGAGGCTTGATTTTCATTCTGTTTATTTGCTTTCTCTCGAGCCTAGTTGTATCCACTTTTAACTATGTACTTGCCTGCTTGAGTTCCAGTCCATACGAGCCGGTCTTTCTCTGTTTGGGGTTTAATCGGAATAGCAAGGATTTCTCTCACTAGTTGATCCTCAAAATGTTCAGTTAAAACTATTTCATCCCATATGCCCTCCTCACGAGTAATGAGTTCAGAGACAAAACATGGTTCGTTTCTATTAGCAGGACCTCCTATGATTCCCCTCTTCAGCCATTTATCCTCCCTGATTTTGATCTGTGAGCCATCCCCTACTGCCCACGACACTTGGGGTGAGATAGTATCTCTTCCTAAGATCAGACTTTGCCAACCCCATGAGGGGCGTTGTCCCTTTTCCACAAGCCAAAAATCTCTATGAGGAAAATAAAGGCCCTTAAAAAGAATGCTCCAAAGAGAGTTTGGACTATTACTCAGATGCCAAGCTTGCTTTCCCAACATTGCTTTATTGAAGGAGAGCAGATCTCTAAATCCCAGGCCACCCTTATCCTTTCTTGTCTTCAGAATATCCCATCTCTTCCAGTGAATTCCAGCTTTGTTCTCATTGGTTTTCCACCAAAATGAAGCAATTTTCTGTTCAATAGCCTTATAAATAGAAATCGAGATCTTAAAAACAGACATGGCATATTGTGGTAATGCTTGAACCACCGCTTTAAGCAAAACTTTTTTACCATCTTTTGACATTAGTTTTTCCTTCCACCCTTCTAGTTTGGAATTGACTCATCCTAAAATCCAAGCAAACATTTGTTTTTCGGTACTCCCCAATCCGAAGGAATTCCAAGATATTTGCCAGTTTTGTCGATAATGGGTACTCTCAATTCCCTTGCCATGTTGTCTTTCAGAGTTTGGGGGCAATCCCTACTAAAGAAAATCCCCGATTTGTTTAAGTTTATATATAGCTTGTCCAGATGCTAGGCAATATTGATTCAGGATAGATGCCAAATTCTGACACTCTAGAATTGTACCATTCAAGAAGAATATTGAGTCATTCGCAAAGAGTAAATGAGAAAGGGTAGGACACCACCTGTTCAATTTAATCCCTGTGATACTTCCATCGTCCACAGCTATCTTCATTAATGAGGACAGTACATTTGCCACCAAAATGAAAAGGTAGGGAGATAGGGGATCCCCTTACCTAATCCCTCGAGAAGGTTTGAAGTAATGGAGAGGTTCTCCATTAAACTTAATGCTGAATGAAACTGTTGTGCCACATTCCATAATCCATCCCACCCATTTCTCATCAAAGCCAATCTTGATTAGGCATGCCTCCAAGAAATCTCATTCCACTCGATCGTAGGCTTTCTTCATATCTAACTTGAGAACCGCTTGAAATTTCTTTCTTCTCTTTCGAATTCTAATTTGCTGCAACACCTCCTGGACAATAAAGATGTTATCTTGAATTTGCCTCCCGCCAACTAAAGCACTTTGTTCCATTGCAATAAGTTCTGGTAGAAGTGGTTTGAGTCTATTGGCCAGCATTTTTGAGATAATCTTGTAGCCAAAATTACATAAACTAATTGGGCGGTATTGATCTAGTCTCTCTGGGTTCGGGACTTTCGGGATAAGGGAGATGTATGTTTTATTTAAATCTGGTGGCAGGGATCTAGTGTTGAAGAAATTCCTCACCTCATTTAGAATATCCCATTTAATCTCTTCCCAATTCTGCTGATAAAATAAACCACTAAGGCCATCAAGCCCCGGTGCTTTTGCTACACCGAGCTGGAAGGTTGCATTCGCTACTTCTTCCAAGGTTGCCTCAGCCAGCAAGAGGTGATTCATCTCTTCTGTTACCACCTGAGATACCTGATCCAGAATTGGGGAGAAATTTCGAGGGCTGGTAGATTGATATAGATCTCGAAAAAAAAGTAGAGTATGTTCTTTCAACTGGCACTGCTCAAATAGCCATGTATTCTCTAAATTCTGAAGCATAGAGATCCTATTCCTCTGTCGCCTCTGAATCGTAGTTGCATGAAAAAACTATGTTTCTATCTCCCCATTTCAACCAATTAATTCTCGATCGCAAACCCCAATACATCTCTTCCTGCCTCCATAAATAATCAATAGTTTCTTGTAGGTTTTTGATTCTCACTTTGTCAAAGGACCCCATGGTATTGTTTGTCAGCCACTGCAGTTCCTGTTTCAACAGGTTGATTTCCTTATGTCCATTTGCGAATTTCTTCTTAGTCCATTTGGAAAGAGCAAAAGTGACGGCCTGCAACTTCCCGACTAAATCCTTTTCAAAGTGAGTAGGAGAGCTCCAAGTTTCTTTCACCACCTTTCTACATTCATCACTCTCAAGCCAGAATGCTTCAAACTTGAATTCCTTTTTTCGTTTTACAGGGTTGGCCCAAAGAGATAGAAGTATAGGACTGTGATCTGATCCTATTGCTGGGAGAGCATAAGCTTCCGCTTCAGGGGACATCAACCTCCATTCAATCGTACATACCACCCTGTCAAGTCGTTCTTTAACGTACTCATCCCCTTCTCTATTTTTTGCCCAAGTGAAAGCACACCCTTTACTATCAATGTCCATCAATGAACAGGCCTCTAGACAATCCCAAAAAGCATTCATTCTATAGTTTTCAGCCATCGCTTTCCAACTTTTTCCCGGTAAAACTGCACCTCGTTAAAGTCACCCAAACACACCCAAGGCAGTACATTCATGGAACTTATATTTCGCAATTCCTTCCAAAGTTGTAGCCTTTTTTGGAACAAATAAGAAGCATGAACAAATGTAACTCTCATTTCCTTTCCACTAACCACCTCTTTACACCTCAAATTCACAAATTCCTCAGACATTGAATCTATTTCCAGTGAAATTCTATCATCCCACAGAACAGCCAAGCCTCCCGCCGTGCCCACAGGATTGACTACAAAACAACTCTGAAAGTGGAGTCTTCTCTTTATTATCTGGATAACTTCAGCCTAATTTTTCGTTTCCATCAGAAAAACCACAGTGGACCTAAAACGAGCCACTAAAGCTCTTAATTCTCCGACTGTCAAGGGTGTGCCCAACCCTTGATAGTTCCAGCGTAGTATATTCATGGTTCACTTGGTGGCTTATTAGGGCTAGCCACCAAAGCCCATGCAACGACTTCTGCAGTTGTACGAACAGGTGTTTCAAGAAGTTGAGTTTCATCCAGCCAAGTTGGGGTTTTAGGAATTGAAGTGTAAGTACTGAACCTCTTTTGTTTTTTGGCTAAGGGAGTTTTTGGTTTCTTACAGCTCTTCTTTTTGTTGCCTTCTGATCTTGTTTGGGCAGATTGAGAATTCAAGTTTTTCTCATGAGTAGGGCTTGTAAGCAGAAGTGCTCTTTTACCAGAATTATACAGTGTTACCTCCTGCGTGTAGTAGGGATCTGTCCTCAAGTGATCTCCCTGTTGTATATTGGAGTTAAACGTGGGAGAGATGGGCTGAACATCTTCCATTACCGCATTTTGCCTTTGGTGCTCAGGAGTTTCAGGGATATTCTCTTCAATTTCTTCTACTATAGATTCCTTCTTGTAGAAAACTTTCCAAAAGGGACTGTGCCCTATAGTTTCAGCTTTCAGCCAACTTCCAAAATAGCTTCCGAACTCTATCGTAAATTTTTCTTCATCATAGGGAAAGTCTTTGCAGTAATTAGCATAGTGTCCAATCTTCCCACACGAGTAACAAAAGAAAGGTAGCCTTTCGTACTTAAAATCAAGCCAGACCTTCCTATTTTGGTGACGCATCAATTGTCCAACTCTTAGTTCAGTATCCATGTCCATTTCAACTCTCGCTTTCCCAATTCTTTGGGCTGCAGGGCCTCGAGCATCTATTTTCACTTCTAGTACCTTCCCCATCGAGCTACCAATTTTCTTTACCATACCTTCAGAATTCCATTCAAGAGGGAGTCCAAAAATTCTGACCCAAAAGGCACAGGTCTTGAACTCATAACAATGGAGAGGAGTATCCGGTTCCCGGGGTTTCAAGAGCAGTAAATGATTAGAAACAGACCAAGGACCTCCTTCCAGCACTCGATTCTTTTCTCCTTCATTACGAAATGCAAAACTGAACTTGTGATTTTCGAGGGGTTTGACCTCCACATACTCATTCCTCCAAGCCTTATTCATAGCTGTTTGGAGGGCTTGGAAATTTACGCTAGGGTTTTGGAAAAGTTGCCCGATAAGAGAGACCCAACATTCCCTGATTTTTTCCTCTAAAAGTTCCTCATCAAGAATATTCATATCATTTTCGTACATTAACTTGCCCAGTTTATTGCAGAGGTGTGCCAAACGCTTAGCAACACCTTCTTTGTCATCCATCACCAACGTTGTTTAGTAGCTCGAAACCCTATTGAAAATGGGACACAACGCCTGGAAGCAATCACTGGTAGTAGAGGTCAAAAGGTCCATAAAACCAAAAAATCGCCGAAGGAGCCAAGAAATTTGTAGAGGGCAACATGAGTGCGTGACAAAGCTTGGAGTGTGGGAATGGATTTATGGGCATGTGTCAAAGGTGGGTGACAAAGCTGAGAACCCAAGAGCCGATGACACGCAGATGCTACAATAGTTGTCGGATAGGGAAGAAGCTGTAGAAGAAAACAAAGAGTTGAGCCACAGATGCGAAGTGAGCACCTGGAAACTTAACAAAGAAAGAAGAGAAAGCAGGAGATTTGGCTAAATTATGGTGGAAGGTTGGGACTTTTGGTAGGGTTTGGGTTTGGGTTTAAGGTATAGGAAGCCATAGCTACACAAAGCTGTAGAGAGGACGATCGGTGGACATTTGTGTTGTCCTGGGATGGTCCAAGATTGAGAAAAATAAAAGAAAAAGCTTTGAGCGGAGGCCATTGAAGACTCACGGCCAAAAGCATTCAAACAGGGTCAATGTCCACCCAACAATCACAGCCGAGGTGTCCGAGTCTCCACCGTGATCTAAGCCTCTCGCCTAGATCATTCCTCCTCCACCGAGCCACGTCCGTGACCCATCTACCGGCGTTCGCCTAGGCGGTCCACCGAGTTTCCCCCTTCTCTCGATTCATATCATCGTCGGCGTGTTCCCCTTTGCTATGCCCCACATGGCGTCCTTGATATACCAAATAAGGTAGGATTGAAGGTTTAATCCTAGCGGTAGTAGGACTCGTTTCGAATGTGACGATTTGATACTGGGCTTGCATGTTTTGATTAATTTCTTGTCTTATACTCTAGTGTCATGCCTTAGGTTAATTTCATTCCACTAGGTTAACTTCGCATTGCATATTGCATTTTCTATTGATGGGGATCGGATCTTCGACCCCAAAGATCGGGCTTTCAATTATAATTATTCATGCATCGTATTTAGCATCAAGAATTAATCTTTCGTGTAAGTTTAATACTAAGGACGCATTTATTTAATCTTGATAATGTTGGATCTTGTTATTATCGCATGATTCTTGATAGGATCTTCAATGTTTCGCGTATCTTTTGGAATGGTCTTGAATAATCTTGTTGATATTTACCTTGATGATTCTTGATGAATTTAAATGATAAATCTTGACGGTTCTTGATGGATATTGATGAATAGTGAATATTCTTGATTGATCTCGATGATTAATCTTATCAAGGAAGATTTCTCTCTCAAAGTTCTCTCATTTCTCATTTTAGGGAGGTCAAGAAAAATTACACATCATCAATATTAAAGCTAATACGCCGAGCATCTTATCATCTCTTAGCTTCTAACTTTGCAATCCATTCTCTACTCAGAATAGGAAATACAATTCTTCAAATAGAAAATTATGGATAGTGTAATAAAAATCATAAAGTGGAATAAGAAGAAAAAGAAAATAATTACTACTTTTTTTTTATTTCTGGGATAGAACAATGAAACTGTTAATAATCATAAAATATGAAGAGTCTCATTCTTAAAAAATGTTGACATTAATTATTAATTCTTCATATTGGAATCTATATGAAAGAGCAAAAAGCTAATGTGGCCGGGCCTTAGAAGTTTTAGGAAATGTTCACACTAATTTTTGAAGAAATTAATTTATTTTTAGAGTATTTTTTTTGTCGAAATATTTTTTAGAGTAGTTTACTTTTTTGGTCAGGAATATTTTTTTTAGAGTAGTTTGGAGACTGGCTTTTAGTTACCTATTATCCGATAAATTAATGCACAATTATAGAAACTTAAAAAATCTTCCTTGTTTCTTCAGCAGTTCAGACCACACATATAATTATGACCTTAATTAACTAAAATTAACTGAATTTTTTACTCAACCAGCTCGTCACTCTAAAAGGGCAAAAGTCTCTCCATTCTTGCCTTTTTACGTATCTTTCTCGTAGGTATTTTGATTGCGAGTTGATATATCAGTTTTCGTGGAGAAAATCAACCAAAAAACGTTGCCAAAATCTAAGAAAAGACAATCCTATATAAGTTTAATAAGTGATAGACAGCATTTTCCAGGGGATTATTGTAAGTCAATAGTGCCTAGTTTCATAAATATGACAGAGGAACATTGTTTGAATAAAAATGGCATTTCGGTAAATTCCACAAGTCCTTAACAACGGCAATCAGCCACCTTCAGCTATGAGTAGATGCAATTTGGAGTCTTTAGCAAAGAAACTCAAGCTGCAAATTTTAAGTTCAAGAAATTGTGGATGGAAATTGATTAAGGAACAAGACTGAACGATTGTTTTAAAAATTGTCCCTAATTTTGTAATTTGGAGGCTCGAACGTGCAGACCTGGCTACCTACCTGGAGGCTCGTGAAATACCTCGCAAGCGCCATAAACCGGTTAAGTTCGCATCTGAACTATGTAAGTGGCCCTGACTCAAAAACAGTTCGCATGATGTTTAAATCATTCGAACTAATAATCTCTTCTTCTTCTTCTTCTTCTTCTTTATTAATTTTCGATCCATTTTTTTGAAAATATATTTATGTGGGAAGCACACCGTACACACACACACACTCTCTCTCTCTTAAGTACAATAGCTATTGACTATGAAGGGTGGAATGACATGGAACTTGTATAATTGTTACCACTGTTCAATTTAGGCAGCGGAACCACTATTACTTCGTTTGGTCTGCCACTATAGTCAGTTACTTGGCCTTGAGTTTCGTTTACCCACGTTTGCACATGAACACAGCTTTTAGCATAAGATGATACTTTCCTAAAATGTGATGTAAGGCAAATAAGGATTTAATAATATTTCGCAATTAAATTGTTACTACTAATGTAAGGATTGTACTCATGAAAGGGACACTGATGAGCTACCCAGCTCAAAAGTAGTCATCTTTTATCCATGACTTATTTAAATTGTGATAAACATGGACTTTTCTTATCTTTTACGTAGTTTCATTTTAGTTACGATGTGAATTGATTTCAGAATAGTTTGAAGATTGGCTTTTAATTACCAAAGAGAAGAGTCTCAAGGTGCCCTCCACAAGTCAATTACTGATTGGCATGCAACATATGAGCTCGGCGCGCACACCTATATATAATATTATATATAGGTGCATCTTTTATTTTTGCTACGAAAAGAAAAATCGCAAAAGAATTAGCTTATGGGCTAAGAGTCAGAGGGCGGATTAGATATTCATGGGCCCAAACAAAAGGTCCAACGTTGCATACATGGCGTACTGATTTATATTTTTCTTTTTTATTTATATTTGAACTGTTCTCTTTCCTTTTTCCCCAAACAAATATATTATTTTTCTTTTTTTTATTCTATTGTTTTTTCAACGTAACTTAAATTTTTTTCCAACGTAGCTTTGGAGTATAAATTTTCTTATTCTATTATTTTCCTTATATCTATAAATCAAACCACGTATGTTCAAGACTCAAGAGTATATATTCTTCTTTTATTTTGTTATGAAATCCTTAAAAATATCTTTTGCAATGAAATCCGAACATAAACAATTCGCTCCATTCTTCTCAAACTATTTAATATATGAAAATAACTCTCAACTACCTTGTGATATCATAAAAAATCTTAAAAGGTTTTTTTATTTTTCACAATCGATGAAGCTAAAATTTCACTATATGGTGTTGGTTCACCATCTAAACGAAACCAATACTGCAAAAAGATATGAGTAATTGTCTTCATTTTGATAATATAGAATAAAACTAGAAGAAGCATATTTTTTTCGAAGATAAAATAAAAAAAATAATGATATTCAATAAAAATTGTGTTGCACAGAAATTTAATTTCTTCGCTGCATCGTGCAGATTCCTTATAGTGTAGATGAGTATGAGGCTATAGACATGTAGGAAAAGATTCATGACACATTTACTCAAGACAATTTCGTCTTACAAAAGATCCCAAATTGTTATTATCGTAACATATTTATCCAAAACTAATTTTTATTTCATTGAAAATCCCAAATCAATGCCTCAACTCAAATCTATATATAGATTTCTCATATTGGATTTGTCATTCCCCATATTGTATTTATCTTGCAGTCGCCTACCATGTGTGTGAACGCGTATGCATTTTCACAAGCTATTGGACATATTGCTACCGATTTGGATTTTATTGTGAGACGAAAATTAGGGTGGAACAAATGTGTCGATTTGGAATTTTTAGTAGATGAAAATTAGTTTGGAGTTAATATCTCATTCAAGTAGAAATTGAAATTTTTTGTGATACATAAATTAATTTGGGCAAATGTGTCATGGAGTACCAGTTGGGGAATTTTAATAAAATTATCCCCATGGAAAATAGACATGCGCACGGGTCCAATTACATGGCACAACTACACAAATAATACTCAACCTCATATATTATATCTACTTTTACACTAGCAAAGCGGTGCACGCTTATGGGTGTGCACACATTGAGAAGTTTGTGCGAGAGGAAAGAAGAAAATATAATCGGATTTATCTCGGAAAATAAATTTTGCATAAATCGAGACTCCACATGGATGAGATTTTTTTTTTTCCTGGGAGTTTTGCTTTATTAAATAGGGAGATTAGTTTATTATATCAGACTAGAATAAAATTCTTCTTAACCTGCAGCGTGTCTCGCCTATATTATGTCAGGAGAAATTCTCACACCTCTATATTCTTTTTTTTTTTTTGTTTTTTACCGTTTGCCCTGATTTGTTTTTTTTCTCAAAATAAAATAAACAAACTCACAAGTCACACAAGTCAAGACCGGAAAAGTCAAACGCGAAGCCATGCGGCTCCGGGGCGAATTTACCAAACTGCCCCTCCCCTCCCCCGCCGCGAACGCGCGTGCTTTTCGCAGGCTGACCTTTCGCCCTCGCGGAGGAGCGATATTCGTCTCCAAAAACGACATTGCCTCCCTTGATTTTCGATTGCCGTTTTTGCTCTCGAGGTCGTCTCTTCCTCCTCCTCCTCCTTCGTTCTGTCTGTTGTTCGAACAGGAAAGAGAGAGAGAGAGAGAAAGGAAGGAGGAATCGAATGGCTTCCCAAATCCTGAGGCGCGCGATCGGAAGCCGCTCGAGCCAGATCCTCCCGTCGACCCACCGGAACCCTAATTTCAGCTCCGGCTCCGGCTCCGGCTCGCTCCTGTCGGCCGTCGCCCGAGCCTTCTGCTCCCAGGCCCCGATCCGCGCCACCCTCTTCCCCGGCGACGGCATCGGCCCCGAGATCGCCCAATCCGTCAAGCAGGTCCTCCCTCCCTTTCTCTCCCTCTCTTCCCTCCGCGCTCCATGCTTAGTCTCGTCCGTGCTTGTCCGTAATCCAGCTCCGGTTCCGAGCTTCGTGGAGGTCGGTCCCCCTTCGCCGCCTTCCGGCTCGTCGTGTTGGGAAAACGTCCTGTCCTTCTGCTTATTTCGCTTCTTTTTTTGGGGGGTTTGAATTTCGTGCTTTCGTCGTTTGTCTGTCTTGAGCTTCTTTTTCCTTGGGCGGATGGAGGACGAACGGATGGCGCTTTGTCGTCTTGCTTGATGAATTCTGGCAGCTTTTGTAGTGGGTTAAGCATGATCATTGAGATGACCGGGTAAACTGCGCGGCGGGACTTGGAGTTTTTCGGTGCATACAAAAGAAAATTTCATGTTGTTTAGAGAGAGAGGAGGATCACCCTAGTTTTGGCGGATTAGTTGGAAGTGGAGCTGACTCTAATGTGACAGGACCTGGTTGATATCGTATCTACAGGGGTTATGGTTGCAATGATAAATACGGCCTTTTGGCTCGAGTACTCAAAAGCCTTCTTCTTCTACCAGTATGTGAGCAGCGAATTGATTTTGTCTGTTCTTTCCTTGTTAGCCATTGCTGTTTCTTGTCTACAAATTTTGCTATTTCCATTCACCGTAAAGGATCTTTGATGGACATGCTCGGCTAATCGCAGATTCAGGCCCTAAACTAGGAACCGCTCTTTTCTTAAGGTAGCTTTATACCGATATGAGGGCACTAACTGGAATAAGTTTGCAATTATAATTTCCCTGAGAGTTGAGATGGATATTACATTCTTTAGTTTTAAGTTTCTTTTATTTTTGTTTTCGTCTTTTTCTCATCTCATCATGCAGTTCAACTTCTGGTTAGCTATCCTCACTATCTCCTTAGCTGCACTTAATCTTCTTCAAGCAGCTGAGTGGCGGTCTTGCTTACTTTTAGTTTTTGCTGTTTTCACGAATGTAGGTTTTCCAGGCGGCTGAGGTGCCAATTGAGTGGGAAGAGCATTATGTTTCAAAAGAAATAGATCCTAGAACCCAGAGTTTCCTCACATGGGAAAGTTTGGAATCTGTCCGTCAAAATGGTGTAGGTCTAAAAGGACCAATGGCCACTCCGATTGGAAAAGGTCATCGCTCTTTAAACCTCACATTGAGGAAAGAACTTAACTTGTATGCAAATGTTAGGCCTTGCTACAGTCTTCCAGGCTATAAAACTCGGTATGATAATGTCGATCTCATCACCATCCGGGAGAATACCGAAGGGGAATATAGTGGACTCGAACATCAAGTTAGTATGTTTCATGATAAACAAGTTCTTGTGAACCACCTTTTTGGTTGTTCTTTTAAGAGATCATCTCTGGTTGTAGGTCGTGAGAGGTGTTGTTGAAAGCCTTAAAATTATTACTCGACAAGCGAGTCTGAGGGTGGCTGAATATGCTTTTCACTATGCCAAGACCCATGGAAGAGAGAGAGTCTCAGCTATACACAAAGCCAATATCATGCAAAAAACTGATGGTCTTTTCCTGAAGGTTCCTCAGTAAAAGAGTTAATTTGTAGGTGGCTTCATTTTCAGGGTTAGATTGTATCACTGTGACTTAATTCTATTTTGTCTTTATTGGCAGTGTTGCCGTGAGGTTGCAGAGAAGTATCCTGAGATAACATATGAAGAAGTCGTGATTGACAATTGTTGTATGATGGTAAATGCACGATTCTTTCTATAGAGAGGCATTAAGTTACTCATCCAGGAAAAAAAAAAGTGAGACATTAAGTTGTGAGTGAATGAAAAACCAGAATGAAAGGTCAAGATCAAGCCATATCCTATAGTTCTAGTATAAATAACATTTAGATTATCTTTTTGAGAATTGATATTTCTACCACTGTCCTGATGAAATTAGCCGTCTTGGGTAATATGTTTAGGCAGTTATCATCGTCCAATAATTGTGCTTCTCCATCTTTATTCATGTCATGAGATAACTATGCTTCTGCTTGATTTTTCTTTAGTACATCGATTGTTGTTTCTTTAGGTACAAAAGAATCTTTAGTTAGATGACTTTTCAAATTTGCTAAAAATATGACCAAGTTTTGATGTGTTTATTTGTCTTTGTGCATGTGTTTTGAGTAAATAAATACATCATGCATGTGTGTCAAAGGAGCAACCTATTGGATTAAGCTAGAACTTTGTTCTGTTGGGTGCAGCTTGTTAAGAATCCAGCACTATTTGATGTGCTAGTGATGCCCAACCTCTATGGCGATATAATTAGCGATCTGTGCGCTGGATTGGTGGGAGGGTTGGGTCTGACCCCAAGGTATTTTTCCATTTTGAGTTTTCAGTTATGTTCTATAATGTGCATCTGCAGTATCTGACTAGTGTGGCTTTCTGTAAAGCTGCAATATTGGGGAGGGAGGCATTGCTCTTGCAGAAGCGGTACATGGCTCAGCTCCTGATATTGCTGGAAAGGTTAGCTTTAAATTGACTTGCAATTTGTAACTATTTGATCACATTGCAAATATCTTATGTAGGGTTTATTTCCTCTTCCATTGCTACTTACTTTGTCCGGGTCTCTGTTTTTTAACATTTAAGTTATGTGGTAATTTTGGACTGATCATGTCAAGTATCACTTATATATAGATGAAATGTGATAACAATGTTGAAGTATTGCTTCTCAAGTGGTTGAGATAATGAAGCTGTGCATAGAACTTGGTATAATATGTCTGGAGGCTGGATCTTAACCACTACAAAAGGAAAAATTCCAGGTGATTGGTTTGTGTGAGAGCTTGGACTTGCAGGTCTACAATATACCATTGCATAAGAGGATATCTGATGTATGGGAGAGTGCTTGGAATTCTAGAGAGATATTGTTGGAGGAGGGAGCTTCTCCTTTCCCTGATGTGAGCTTCCCAAAGCACTTAGGCTGCATTTGGTAGCCAGGATTTGAGTCCAAACCTATCTGATGCTTGGTCATGTTTTCCAGAACGGATAAACCCATATACATCTAGATAAAATGCCGGAAGATAAATCCGGTCTAGGGGGTGGGATAAACCTAGTTGAATATAAAATTTAAAAAATTACTAAAAAATATATATGTTTTCTTTTAATGGGGTGATAAAGTGATGCATCGGATATTGCTTCACTGGCACCGCCCACCCGAGGACCACCGCCAAAATTACCGATCATCGTCATTTTCGGCCATCGCACGAGCGCTGTCGCCTCTGACCACCCCAATCATTACTGCTAACCGGCGATCGTGTTCTGACAAGTGAGGGTGAAAAGGGCGTAAAGATGATCGTCATGCCGGATTGCATAGATCATCCTTACCACCCTAGTTGTATACATCCTTCACGTCGAGCCCGGCCTTTCACAATTGACTTGCGAGCCAGCTGTTCACCTGCTGGTCAACGAAGAACGGCCTGCACACCATCAGCTTTTTAGTGACCATGTTCTCAAACGTCGAATTCTACTTGCTGTGCACCAAGAATGCTGCAATAGCAGTGTGGTGCAGAACCTCCTCTTGCAAGCCCATCCCACAATGCACACCTTCTCTGTTTTCGCCTCTCTTAGCCGCTTTCTTCGGCAATGGAGTCCGGCCGTGCAACCCATGGGAAGTTCCTCCTGCTGTTCACGAGGCCGTCCCAAAATTATGTGAACTCGTGTCATACTCCGAGGTCGACTTCTCAGAGACGTGTTCAAGAGGGTTTGAGTCTTGCATATAGGAGATGCAAAGTCAAAGATGGGATTTTCCAAGATTTTCAAATGAAAAGGATTTTTAAAGATTTTCAATCTTATCTTAGGTTGCGGATTTTCAAAGATTCCAAATCCTATCTTGGGTTTCACCAAACATATGATGTCATTTTTACAATCTGGGGATATGTGGAGGATTTCAAATCCTCTTTTATCCTGTCTTATCCCAATTAAAATCCGAACGACCAAACGCAGCCTTACTTTACTCAGCCTCTCGGCTAAGATCAAGTGAAACACTCCGAAGTGGGTGCTTCTTTTGCTTCTTTCATTATAGTTTGGTTAGTTCCATTTCAAACAACTTAATTCTACCGAGATCCTGGTACCATTAAGATAATTTTAATATACTGACATATTGAGTGGAGAATGGACCATAGAAGCCATTCTCCGTAGAAGCTGGTGAAGTAGTTGGAACATTTATTTTCTTCCTTTTAACTATGCTGGAGCAACTTTGCTCCCAGTTCATGAGAATCCTTACTTGCTAGGCTTCAAAAGTCAAAAGAGGGATATGGTCGTCAATCAAAATTCTTTCCTCTCAATAGTATGAGGATAGTGATGCATTATGGGCAGCAGGGTTTTAGATAGTGGTTGTGGTTGCGGAAGCAGTTGCACTGCGGACTGCTGTAGTTGCTTATGTGGGCGTGGTGGCCGCCAAATAAGGGATAGGTTGTAGGTCGGTGACTTTGTCCACACAACATGTCATAGATTGGTGAGATTTTTTGGCTTACATATATATGTAGTTGCGATTTTGTAGGAATATTGGAGTACTTTTCACTATACGAAACTGTGCCAAAATGTTTGATTGTATGGATTTATGACTGAATTTCGATTATTGTGAAGGGGAAGTATGTTTTTGGCTTGTTCCTTTGCTTTATGTGGTGAAAAGTTGCTATACATCCTAAGTCGTAGTTCTAAGGATTATATTTTGGTCAAAACTTTTAGTTTTTATGGACGGTTTTGGCGATTACTTTTGAACAAGACCTTTTAGCTTTCACCAGGCCTTTAATTTCCTTGTCTATTCAGTCTGATTTGCATGTTTTGGTCTGGATGAGACCCAGCACACATTCAGAAGGTAAAAGAATAAGTAAGAGGAGGCCAACCCCGGATACTTAGTTTTCATTATGTCTTTAGGGTTTCATTTTTTTCCACCGTTTTCCTCTAGGACTCTCTTTTCTCTCTGAAACGCCACTTTTAATGAAGATGAGTTGAAGTGCAACAGCAGCTTCTTTTGTGGGTTGAATATATAATGGCGATAGCGTCACGAGAGGTGTTATTAGGCATTATCACTGCAATAGGGCTAGTTGCGGCCCAGAACAATATTGATGGTGGCCACAACTGCTATTTAAAACCTTGGTTGGCAGTTGGGGAAGTGTATCAGAAAGATAGAAAGAATTTTTCTTGATTAATTTGGTGATCAGGCATGGTACTGTGCATGTTGATGTCGTTTACAATTCAATTAGGGCCTTTTAAAAGTACCTTCTATTTTCTTTTTGAAAATCTGACATTTGAATGTGTGTTTGTATGTGATTTTAAGAAATTATAAAAAAATTTTGATGGCTTCACATATCAATGTTTGTATGCTTTGAAAGGTCTAGTCTTCGACCATTACCATTTCAAATCCTACTAGAGAAGGAAAAAATAAAAAGTGAAGGGAAAGTCATTTCAAATAGATCCTGTATCTCCTTGCTGCATCTTTCACATTGAGCTCATGCTAGATGATCACTTTCTTTTAAGTAAAGATATTTATCCAATTGGTTCTATTTTTGTGTAGGATTTAGCAAATCCAACTGCCCTGCTGTTGAGTGCTGTCACAATGCTACGCCACTTGAAGCTTAATGATAAAGCTGATAGAATCCAAGATGCTATCCTTAACACCATTGCTGAGGGGAAGTACCGAACCGCTGACCTTGGTGGCAAATCAACAAACACCGAATTTACAAAAGCTATTTGTGATCATCTTTGAACTAGTTCAGCAGGAGTGTTCCAATTTCAACAAAGTCGGATGTTCTGGGATTAAGACCACATCTCATGAATGAATCAGGAATTCTTCAATATGCTTCTAAGCTGCAGAGAAATGGAAAGGCATTTGCAGGAACCTTAACCATTCCCTTATCACCGGCCTTTTGGTGACAGTTTGAATGAACAGAATATAAACTATCAATTCGGCATGTCAGAGGGAAACATGCTTGATATTCTTTTCCTATATATTCGTAATTTCACAAAATAAAACATCACGATGTGGTGCGACTCTCTGTCTTTCTTAGATTTGTGGTTTTCCTTATAATTGTTTTCAGACGAACGACGTTCACAAAGGAAATTATGTCGATATTGTTCTGTGTAGTTTTCCAGTTATGTTCTTCCGCCAGTACATTGTATACGGTGTTCCTTCCTGTGATGCTCTGCCGTGTATTTGTTCTCTGAATTTCATCAATCCTCTGTTCGGATTCAATTTTTTTTTTCACTTGTCACGGTGCATTGCTGAATATGCAACTTACTGTTATGATGCTCCCTGTGCAGATTGACAATTTTCTGCGTCCTACTGAGATAACATGCTTGAAATTCATCAGTCCTGAGAGTGGAAAATGAAAATTTTGTGCGCAAATCGAGCAGAGTATTGTTGGCTGGGAATTTTTTGACTGGAGATTTACTAATGCACTTTAATTAGTGCACTTGGAATGATCATTTGCATACCTAGTCAAGCTTGTCTAGTCAGCAGTTTGGTCATTTCTCGTGTTCATTCATTCCATTTTTGAGTTAGGGAAGAAATCACCGCCTCCTGTTAGTGCTGATGTGATTCTTGGTGACTGCGACTGAGCATGTGAACATTGAACATGTGACAATTGCACTGGGTCATATGGTCGTGCATTTTGACATGTAGTGCCTGTGTTTACTTCTAACTCGGCTTGCCTGGATCTGAACTTGAAAGGTAATCAGCTTTTCGCGGGGAGTTAGGGATGGTTCCAGACGGTTAAATCCATTAGCAGCAGTTTCGGTTAAATCCATTGGCAGCAGTTTGTTCTTACGGAGGTTTATCGACCTTAGAAAACTCGAGGGGTGTGGTCATGCGCTTAGAGGATTTCAGGGGCAATGTGAGGTTATAAGGTGGATGATGGTAGTGCCCGCACATGTGCATTTCGAAACGACAGCGATGATTTATGGACTTTCTTGATGGAAACTCCTGATTTGATAGAGGACCGCCTCTTGACCTCTATAGCAAATTTGCCAGAACATTGGCAACGCAGGATACATTGAGCTTCTGCTCGAGCCATTAGGCAGGTTGTTGTTATACATCACAAGACCCCAGCAAGTTGAGCGAATAGCTCCAGGCTCATGGCATGCTGCTTCATCGTGTATACAGGAAATGGACACTGTCGACCAAGCTGGAGATTAATGGGGCCCGGGAACTGTTTAAGCCATTTCAATGATTACTGTCTCAATCTTTCAAATTCTATCTTCTCGTGTTTTTTTTCCCTCTCTCTTTCTTAATTGCAAGGGACTTAATTGAGAAAGACGGCAGATGGGGGACCATGGGTCGGGGCGGGTGGGTGGGTGGGCGGGCTCTTAAGTCAATTTTCGACCTACCCTAAACAGACAAGGATTAGTCCGGATAGGCAACGAAAGTTTTGGACTGAACTAAACCGGTCTAGGCAGGGCAATTCTAAAATAGATTGGGCGTTACATTTTTTACGACCTAATTCTCTAAAAAATCCCTAAGGTTAGGTATACTCCCAATTCTGTCCCGAATTTTCTTCTGTCTAAAAAAAAACCCCAAATTGTAGATTCAATCCCAAATTTGCCCGAACTTTGTTTTGTCTCAAAAAACCCCCAAACTTTAGGTCTAATCCCAAATCCGACTTGATTTTGTTTTGTCTAAAAAAAATTACCAATATTGAATTTATATTCAAGTCTACCCTGTGGTCCAGTCCCAACTTGATATAGCATTTTCATGTTGATAAACAAGGTGACAGGAAAAATTATCTACAAAATGGAATTTTTCTAGGATATGACGATTGGGGACAATTAACGGCAACTTTTGGATAGGGAGCTAATGGGGTAAATTTGGGATTGGAGTAAAAAATTGATGATTTTTCTCTTTGAAAAAATATAAGTCCAGGGTAGATTTGGGACTATACCTAAAATTTGAGGTTTTTTTAACAAAAAAAAGTTCGGGGCAAATTTGGATTGATCTAAAGTTTGGGATTTTTTCCTAGACAAAAAAAAGTTCGGGCCGGCATTGGAAGGAGACCTAAAGTCGGGGACTTCTTAGGGAATTAGGCCTAGTTTTTACCTAAAAAATTATTCACATATCTAATTTTTCAACTAAAATTTGAATTTATTATAGTGGTTCTAGCATAAAAAAAATGTATTTACTATAATTCATATTTTCTTATGTTATATTTATAAAGTACGGCCCAAATGAAAAAAAAAGGACAGAATACGATTAATCGTTCTTTGAGTCAGTGTGATCATCTTCCTCATTTAAGTTTGAGCTCAAATCAGTACACTTTCGTTTTTGTTCGGACCTTCCTACAGGGTTGGATTTATAATATACTTTGGCAATTACTCGATGCACACACGATTATCATGTTCCGTGATCAAATTAGGATCAAAGGTAAGTAGATTTTAATGATATGGGGATAATTACCATTAATTCCTAAAATGGTACAGGGAAAATTACCAGAAAAAAGTACTAAACTTACTACATTTTTTGCCGATTCAGTTTTAAACCTTTTTAATTGTGCCAATTGAATTCATCCAACCAATTATGGCTAGAAATTGCTGATGTGAACGTCCCGTCCTACATGACACGGCTGTCACCAATGTGGACAATTGTCTGAATTTTTTTAAAAAAATTTAGATTCTTTTATTAAATTTTTTGTTTTTTCTTTTCTCTTTCCTTTTTTTTTTCCTTATTTTCGTTTTTTTCACCCTCACCGGCCCTCACTTGCTAGGGGTATGCAATTGGACCGGGTTTACCGAGGAACTAGTTTCATTTTTTGGGAACCGGTTCCCGGTTGCCGGTTCCAAGTGAATACCCACCCGAGAACCAGACCAGTTTCGAAACTAGTTTTGGAACCGATTTTTAGCTAGTGTTAAAAAAACCCCTAGTTCAGTCGCCTCTCTCTTGTAACGAGCCGCGTACATAGCATTGTCCGAGTTCGACTGCTTCCTTACTGTCTTTTTCTAGAAGCTCCTATTCTCCATGTCTTTTTTTTTCTCTGTTTCTACAGAGCAATATCGTGCATATCAGAATACTACACCTCTCAACCAAAATTTGGGAGAAAACATGGCATTGCAGTGTAATTATAGATTTTCGTATATACCCACTTCTAAGGTTAAGCAACTCTGGTCTCTACTAGCTGGAGAGATGTATGTGAGAGACATCTGCATTCATTTCCCATCGTTTTGCTCGCAAGATGGACTCCCTCGAGAAAATTACAGCTTGCCGGAATTCAAGAGCAGGATAATTGACAAATCTTTCACCTGTGATATGAAGCAGCGCTCGTGGCGTCTCATACTGATTGTCGAATTCATAGCAATTGTAGCTCGACCATGAAGCTGATCCCCTAGTCTTATCCTGATGGTGTTGCTGCTTTCCGCGGCATGGTTAGAGAGGAACTGGTGCGAGACATCCCGCCGAATGGTTTTATTGATGTCAACAGTCGCGATTACGGCCTCAATAGAACAAACTTTAACGTATGCTTGATGGCTTTCCAAGTTCTTTTGACTCCTAAAGTGGTGGAAGGTTTGATTTGCACTCAAGATTAGTTGGGAGCTATTCGTGTGTCGATTAATATTGAAGAGTCCATCAAGAATGCGGAAAAGTTTGAGTCAGGTAAGTCATCTATTTTTTGGTTTAGGCGGATTGCAATTTTTATTATTAATCTTTTACTTTGAATCGTTTCCTTACCACTCATTATTTTTAACCATAATCAAGAACAAAAGAAAAACAGGTTCTCGAGTAGATCTTGACACCAGACTGGAAAAATAAGGTTGGTTCAAAGCAAGTTCAAGGGGTAGGTTTTAGGTTCCATAAGCTGGGAATCGATTATAGCAGGGTAGGTTTCAGGTTCCAATCTTGTATATACCCATCCTAAAACTGATCACCTCTATCACTTACCACTGGGCAAGGGCCATGAAGCCCTCGCCAGTCGTGAGTAAGGGTCGCAGTTCGTAGCCTCGATGGCTTCCCCCAGATCTAGGCAAAGGTACTATGGCTAGCGAGGGCCTGGCGATCCTTGTCAGTTGCAGTTAAAAAAATAGAAAAGAAGGAAAAGATAAAAAAATAAAAAATATTGAAATTATCCATGTCAGCGAGGATCGTGCCATGTAGGACGACTGACATATATGTCAATGATTTTTCGATCAAAATTAACCGAATAGAGCCAATTGGTAAAAGATAAAAATGTTTAGGACTCAATTGGCACAACTGAAAGGTTTAGAACTAAATTAGTTAAAGTACAATTGGTTTATGACTTTTTTGGTAATTTTCTTAAATGAGACCTGCAAAAATCCATAGGAAATTCTAGAAATCACAGCGAAGCAAGCCTATAGAGTCGCAAAACAAACCACAATCTAAAAATTAAGGTACATCATTAGAGCATGGTCGACAAAGGTAAGTATACGATCATCCTTCAAGGACCAGCAGCCGATTACTAAATCACACATTATCATTACTGATGAGCATACGCTGGGATCGCCCTCTGTAGCTATAGTTTTTGTCTTTCGGTAGCGTGCGCTTAGGTTTAACGTCCCCAACACCATCACCATCATCATATGGAAACAATAAAAACATGTTAAACAAGCTTAGATTTAACATCCGTAAGAGTGAGTACTTTAGCAAGTGCAAGATGCTAGAGCTTCTAATAAAAATATGTTAAACAAGTACGAATCTAATACCGGAGTTTCTGTGAACGCCATTGATACCGGAGGCGGAGTGCCTATTCATAAAAACTCCAAAATCAGAACTAGATGGGGAGAGAAAAGCTCCCAAATCCAAGATCAGGAAAGCTAAACTTCCAGATATAGATCTAGATAGGGAGAGTAGAGCAAGAAATAAGAGAAAATAGAAGGAAAAGCAATCAAAGAGGGAGGAGAGGGAGAGATTTACGTCAAATCCCTCCGCTCTAAAAGTTCAAGAAGGGCATAAACTCAAAAAAATTTGAAAATTATCAAATGGTTAGTAGATGCGAGCCTTCCTGTGTTAGATTTGGTTGCGAAGCTACGGTAACTCCAATTTTAACCGACTCGTGCATGAGATTGTATAGAGGAAACTTGTGCATAAAAATCCCGAAATCATAATGAAACTCGTGTAAAGCTTTCGCGAAACTATATCTTCTTATATAAATTCGTAGATCGCATGCTCACAAATTTTCGAACATGCAACGAAGAGAATGGAGATTAGCAATACTAAGCATTAAGGTCTATACTGATCGAGATCGAGCTATTATCGCAAGACACTCCATAAATCACTCGTTGTCTCACGTTATCTTTTCATGTATTTACTATTATTTACATAATTAGCATTGCGAGATCTCAAAACAACATGTGTTAAAGATGACAGGCTCGATCGATAGAGATGGATAAAGTAGTTAATATAAGTTGACTATTCTCGATACATCACAGAAAACTAATCGCATTACCGACCCCATAATTAAATTGTTGTATAGGCGACACCGTTTGAACTAACCAAAATTTTTACAAAACCTAGCACCTGTCAAAATAGAAAGCGACGCACCCACAATTAAAAACTCCAAATCGGCCCTTCTTCTCTCTCTTGCCAACCATTTGGTCCATCACCTGTGTTAAAGATCGGTGCTTTTTCTATCTGCACAAAAAAGCGGCTCATGAACGATTTGCCCTTTGACCCCTCCTGAGCGATTCAGCAAGAAAGAGGCATATGTTCCTCTCCCCTCCTCCCATTTTCCACCCATCTTCCCCTCCTGTTTCCATCACTCCGTCCCATCGCATCCTCAGCCGTCGCCAGCCATGATCACTCCGTCCATCGAAGATTGAGCCCGACATCTTCCTCTTGGTTTTCTTGCCTCTCGAATTCCCAAATCGGTCAACCCCATCATAGCTAAAGCTAGCCTTCCCAATTCCTTCCAAAAAAACTGTGCGAAATCGAAGGTCCCGACCGAGCCCCTCCCGCGACCCAAAGATCAGTTTTTCAGTTGCTCCCTCCGAAGAATCGCCAAGAAGACCACCACCCACCGGAAAATCAAGATCGACCCAGCAATCGCAGTGCTCTTTTCTTGATTTCTTGATTTACCCCCACCGATTTTCCTCCGTTTCTCTTTTCAAGAACCGGCGGCGATGAGCGACCACCCGCGGCTGAGCAACCTCCGGACCACCACCCAAATCTTGAAGCAGGCGGCCTCCACCTTCAACTCCAACCCCGTCTCCTTCCTCTTCCTCTCCTTGCTCCTCTTCTCCTTCCGCACCCTCGTCGAGAACGGCTCCTTCCTCCTCACCTCCTACATCGACCGCGACCCGTCTCTCAAATCCCTCCTCTCCCGCCTCGACCTCGCCGGGAACTACCCCCACCCCCACCAGCAGGGCCTGCGCGGCGAGCAGCCGGCCCACCTCCGCCGGCGCCACCGCCCCTTCCTCCACCTCACCCGTGTCGGCACCCTCGACGACGACTTCTTCTCCGGGGACGATGACCCCAATCGGTCCCTCTTTAGCCACCATCGCAGGGATCAGCCAAATGGCACTCTCGTGATCCTCTCTGTATCCAGGCGCGGCTCGGGGTTCTCGCCCAACTTCGTGGATAACGGCCTGCGGTATCCGGAGATTGTGCATCCTGGGGTCCAATTCAGAGTGGATGATCGGCTGTTTAGGTCTGATGAGGATGTTGGTGAGAAAGAAGATGGTGATGGTCAAGAGCAAGAGGAGGAGATGAGAGGTGAGAAGGAATTTGATAGGATTGTCGATTTGCAATTCTTTATCAAGGGTCTAGAGCTGGGTCGCCATGATGCCGCCGCTTTCTTTTTCCTTGTGAGCTTCTTGTCTGCAGCTTATGGCTGGGTGATTCTAGGGTTTCTGGTTACATATTCATGGGTTTTCGGCTCTGTGTTTGTTGCGGTGGTTAATAATGTTTTGGGGCGGTTTAGCTCGCTCATTGGAGTACTGTGGCAGGGATCGAGATTGGGACTCAGGAGGCTTTCTGGGTTCATTTTAATGAGGTGGGCAGTGAGAGATGCGTTGACTCAGATGCTTGGTTTGTGGTATTTTGGTGAAATTGAGGATCAGTACTCGTTCTTCAAGCTGTTTGTGAGGTTGAAGTTGATGCCATTCTCAGTTATGCTGCCGTGGACTCGGGGTTTTGAGAAGGAAATTTCGGCATTCTTGTTTGTATGGTTCTTGTTTGATACAGCTATTGCTTTTGTATTTGTGGTGGATGCTTGGATTGCCATTGTTGATTCGAGGAAGAGTGGGAAGGAGATTGTTAAGGAAGGTTGTTACTTGGTATTGACAATGTGGAATCAGGCTATTCAAATTAAGTGTTTGGAAGCGATAGTTTGTGGGACTTTTGTGAGATGGGCTCTGGGACGAGTTGGGGGAAAGGTGATTGCTTCAGTTTTCCAGTCAACTATGGAGGTATTTTTCATGGTGGCTTGGCTGTTCTTTTATCTTGCAACAAGATGTAAGGATGCTCCAACGGGAAGGCGTTTCGAAATTAGAGAATTGGAAACAGTGGTGCAGGGTCTTAGATGATATCTTGTGGTAATCAGTGGAGAACTTACTTGCATGCTTCAGTTTCCTATGTCCAAACTGTGGTGACTATCTGGCAGTGCTTTGTGTACTCCGCATTTGCCATACAAGTGATTGGTTTTGGTGTAAACTGGCGATATGTTGATATTCTCAATCAAGAGGCCAAACTTACCAATGTATATGACCACGAGAATGCTGCATTGGTATATTAGTTGCAATCATTGCTTATACCTGTTGTGATGGTGGGTCTCATGGTTCTATATCATGTACTTTTTCCTGGATGGATTTCTTGTGTGGTTGAATTGGCAAGCATGTTGCTTCTATTCGATCTTTCAATATTTTCACCGCAGTCCTTTGCTAGAACTGTGAATATAACCGAATTGGAGACTTCACTGATAGTGTGTTCTTGGAACAGTATAGTAATCTGTCAAGATTGCCAGAAATCTGAACATTATTCGCTGAAACTGTTTCGTGGTTATTATTCCCTCATATGATACCTAAAATCTAGACAATTATTGGGATAACCTTTTTGTAGTAGGTACCTTCATTGACAGTGGTATAATGCATCTGGTGTGTTTTAGTCACAGGAAGTTTGCCATGGCAATTAAATGTACTTCTGGGCAGATCATTATTCACTTCAGGGCAATCAAGGGCCTGAAGAAGATTTATTTGGCTTTGAGGAAGTCTTATTCTCTGTTTCGCTTATATTCTAATTTAGTTGTGTTATTGGGCTTTTTATAAAAGTTTTTGCTTGAGTTTGTATCAATTTTCCCCCTGTGATGGGAACTTGACTTTGAATCTTATTATCATATCAAGTGTCGTCCATAGGAAAAGACAGACAAATGCTTTATCGTTAGTTTTTAAGAGTGAATGACTGGTTAAAATTCTTCCATGGAAGTCCAAAAAATAGATTTAGTCAAGTGTCAAAATTTGGTAAATCTTTTGATTGTACTTGTTTTCCTGGGAGTTGTAGAAGGTTTTTTCATTTTTGTGGAGCAATTTTTTTTAATTTCTCAGGAAAAAGTATGCGTGCAGTCAGATGCTCCAGTTAAGTTGTTCTCTGACATGAGATAGGTCCTCAAAATGTTGCTGGAAGGCAATTGTATTTTGAATTGTCCTTTTCTTGACAACTCAAAACTAATAAATTTAGGTTATATACAACAGATCAATTCTACTTGATACGGGTGGGAATATCATACAAATGCAGGACACAGTTGTATCTCAACTGTGGAAGACTGCAAAATTAGATGGTTAAGGTTTGTGGTGAGCTTTGGACACGGACACTGAACAATCAAGTCAGTCCTATGTTGTGTGAAATTCCGTTATCCTCAGTCTCTATTGTTGTAGTTGGGCTACATGAAAGCACGAATGCTGATGCTTCAGCAACAAAAAAACTTTGACGTGCTGAATATTGGGATGAACTTGTAAACTGAGTTACTTTATGTTGAAAGCCTGTGTGAGGATATGGGTCCCTGGCAAGGTGGCACCTGGGCAGTGTGCATATTAGCTAGTAAATTCAAGTTTAGGGTTGGCTTTGGGAGAAGTAGATAATTGGTTTCAGAAGCTCTGATCTTAGTTTGAGAAATCACTAGGATCGGCATTCATTATACCTCAACCAAGTTGTGTAAATGACAGTGTGGTTGCTTGCAATGAAAATCGAATCTCCACACCCAAGAGCCATAGCTTTAGGACTGTGTATGAAACTAGTGGTTTTTTGGTTTCATAATTAGGTTGTGTTTAGGTGATTGAGATGAGGCTGGATAAGTAGCAGACTAACGGCAGTAGAGGAAAAGTGAGCAATCTCTTTACAGACTTTTTCTTTCTGAATTAGTTGAAACTTTTTTTTTGGCCAATTGAGTTATTTGTCACGTATAAAGCATGATGTTAGATTTTAGTTACTGGATTGGAACCTATATAATGAATTAGAGCTATTCGTGCCATGTGGCTATTGAGTAGATTGTTCGATTATTTTTTTTTCTTTTCCATGGATAAATCATTAAAAGGTTACTTACTGTACCAAAAAAAAATTCATTACAAGGTTACTTCTCATTGCTTATTGGAATTCTCTAGTCAACATTTTATACACTGGTGGAGTGAAATTTCAATGTGGATTCCTCTGTGGATGTATTTCTTTGTCAAGATAACCTGATTGCTACTCGAGATGTATAAGGAATGCTAGGTCAATAGCTATGCCAAGTATAAAGGCAATGCTTTTGGTATGGTTGGTATGATGGAATGTTGATGCATGTCACCAGACATTTGAAGTGTTACAGTTGCTTCAAAAATGGCAGGGAAAATGTTTAGTCCAGTGGAGTTACAAGCTATGATCTGATTTCAGTGCGCCGCGAGTGCAAAAGCCTGCAAAGCGTGACTCTCCAAGGTGTTACAAGGTGGGACTGACTCAGGGTGAGTTACTGTACTTGTCACGCCCTACTCTGTTCTCCGAAGTAGTGTTGCTTCTCAAGGCAAAACTGATGGTGGTCAAGATGATTTTGGAAGATAGGGAGCTGATAGATGTTGTGTGTCTGTAAAAGGCGTTTCCAGTTGGTGATGAAATAGGCAGGACAGTATAGAAAATCGTTGTCGACATTGAAGAATCCTGGAATTGGTTACTTGTTACACCATATTCTCACGAAAGTTCACGACCGCGGATCCAAATGTTCTTACGGTCTTTGGCATTCTGTCTTGTGTGTCACGCCACCAGGGTGAATGGATCGACTTGGTTGGCGGAACCTCATTTGATTGGCCAATGATTGGACAGAGTCATTTCCCTGCCACTCCTGACTGCTCCATCCCCGTTAATATTGTGCCACCCAGATTGTGGTGGAGGAGGGCAATGTCCATATCCCTTTGGTTTCTCGTGGCCACTCTTCTGCAGCTTTCACAAGCAGACCTTCGAGAAGCGATCGCTTCTGAATTCCTAAGCCTTGGCGTGGTTGGTTCGGACTGTAATGTGATTGAGAAAGTGGGCTTACTCAAGTGTGCACCGTAGCAGGTGAAGGTTACTGTCTAACCATAATTCGGAAAATGATTAAGAACGAAACCTCTGAAAAAAGCAACTTGATTCAGCATAGAGGCTACGCTCTTTGCACTATTCACAGACGCCAACGGACTGCCAGTTACTTATGTTCTTTTCTGTCGAAACTTAAAAACCAAATTTAGAAAATTATGAAAGATTTTACATAATTGCAAGCGACCTTGCGTATTCATATCTATCATGTTAAAACTTTAGAGCATTTGATGTCAAATGGAAATTAAATCTCTAATGACAGAGTAAAAAGTCACTCCAAACACACGTTAATTGTCATTGTTGTTAATGCGCAAGTAAGCTCGCCCGTTGGGTCAGGATCCGCACGCTCGAATCTGATCTGCGCAGACAGATAACAACATCCAAGCGTCTGGGTTTGTGACTCTGATTGACCCTCCAATGTTTAAGTTAGTAAAGCGAGCAATGAAATGATGATGGAGCTCAAATTGAGTGAGCGGCTTAGAAGCTTTTCTGCACCCCTGATATAGGTACTCATGGGCTAATTCAAGTGTACTCTTCATCGTATACTTCCTAATGTCCTTTGTATGTTAGGCCGATGCGTTGGGAAGTTTAGCTCGTCGGCCACTAGAATGAGCACATCACCTGTCAGGTTTATGTGATTCATTGACATACCACTAGGCGCTCATTCAACATTGTTATAAGAGTTACACACCGGCGACGGAATACGATAGTAACCGTTAATAAGAGCGAGCCCATTACTGCAATGAACAAACCCTTCGCTGCCGCCTAATCGCAACGTGCACTTTTTTTTTCCATACTAAGTACGTAACGTGTATTCATGGAGACATTATTGAAGCCCAAGTGTTTCACTTGGGGACATGCAATTCTAACCTTTCTGCCTTTATAGACATTTCTTTCTTTCGATTGTAAAGATTTTAACTAGTTACTTGGTTTGTACTTTTCCGAGTATCTCCGTAAACATTTTTGCAAACTATTAGTTACGTTAGTAATGTGATATTGCAATTGCAAAAAACAAATGATGTACCTTTTGAGTAACCGCAGTTATAGGTCTGTATGTATAAAACATCAAAACTTAAGCTGATAGTGATACAGGGTCGGAAACATAAATGGCACAAGTTAATTCAAAGCAATGTTTGGGTATCGGTAATATTGACCTAATATAAAGTGTAGAACATAATAGTATAGTAAGTATCGAAACTAATGCTACGTTGTTTCGCGAAAATGAATGATTTGGAATATATTTTTTGAAAAATAATCGCTTATATTTTTCGAAATAGTTAATCAATGAAAAATGTTTTCAATATCGATAATATTTTATATCTAAATATTTTTATAGATAATGAAAGTACTTTTTGTTTATTCATTTTCTTAAGGAATATAAGAGATCCGTTCTTGAAAATTAATTTTTAAATTATTAATTTTTCGCGAAGCAAACGGGCAAATCATCATAGTACCTTTCTTTCTTCATGATTATGTTTCGCATCTCCTTACTCGAGTACCACCTGACTCTACGTATCTCTCTCTAGTAATTTGAACCGCTTATTCTAAAGGTTCGAGTCTTCTAAAATATCAATTGAAATCCTTATCCATGCAGAGTGATGTGACATGTTATTCTTGTTCTTTTTTTTTAAGAGAAAATTGCCCGTAACCTCTAAAAACTTTGGGGGTGATACATGTTTCGCGCAAAATTTCAAACGTTTCATAATACCTTGAATTTTCATTTTATTATAGCGTATCTTTTTGTTAGCAAGTGTAATTCACGTGACTTTTAAAGTACATTATCATCTCTATATCACCTTTAATTGCAGTAAGAAATGAAAAAAAATAGGGTTAATACCACAAAAAACCCCAAATTTGTACACTTAAGACAAATTTACCCCAAATTATTTTTTTGACCATAAAAAATCCTAAACTAGTACACCTGTGATAATTTTACCCCGAACTATTTTTTTTATCATAAAAAAACCCACGCTAGTATATCTGTGACAATTTTACCCCCGAACTAATTTTTTAGCCACAAAAAACCCCAAATTGGTACACCTATGATAAATTTACCCTCTATTAGTTTCTGTTAAATTTTATTGTCAAATTGTTAAGTTTAATGACACGTGGTAATTGACATGTGTACCGATTTTGGATTTTACCTTTCTGTTTGTCACAAGTTTACCAATTTGTGATTTTTTGTGATATTGATATAATTTAACGAACACTAACAGAAAGTAAATTTGTCACAAATGTACTAGTTTGGCGTTTTTAGTGGTCAAAAAATTAGTTCGGAGGTAAAATTATCACAAGTGTACCGGTGTGGGGTTTTTGGTGGTCAAAAAAATAGTTCGGGGTAAATTTGTCACGGATGTACCAGTTTAGGTTTTTTGTGGTAAAAAAAATAGTTCGGGGTAAAATTGTCACAGGTGTACCAATTTAGGGTTTTTCGTGGTATTAACCCAAAAAAATATAGAGAGTGGGAGAAAACTAAATTAACTAATATATTGGTAATATAAAATATAGATATCATTCATAATATTAATCAATAATTTTTTTTCGAAATTCAACAGATATAGCCACTATAATATAACCAAATAAGATTTCTAAGAAAATAATAAACATAAAATTGATTACTGATTATATATATTTAAATGGTCGTTTTATGTAAAACATGATTGATCAATAAATTTTTTTAGCAAAGTTACAAAAGGAAATGCTGTCCTTAACTCATAATAGGAAATGATCAACTAAAATTCATAGGTGATAATTATGAACATTTTTATTGATTAATCATATTTTCGTTAATTAATGATTTGAAAAAAATCAATAAAGGGTATCTATTCTTGTAAAATTTGGCTGTTTTGTTGTTGAGACATTTTTCCATTTTACTCAATTGTGTTTCTTTTTCTCCAAATATCTTATTAGTTTTATTGATATATTCATCGAATCCTAACAATTATTATTTTTAGTATCGGTGATATCTATTTTTTTTTCATATATTAAGATCTGAGTGAATTTATGTTTGCTGTTTTCTTTATTTTCATTTTTATAAATATTACGCGTATAAGAGAGTTCCCCTTAAAAAAAATGAGATGAAATACACTCTTACACTTTAGAAGTTATGTGCATTGCACGTGTTAATAAAAAATATAATTGTGGGTCAACAACTTGGTACTTCTCCCAGCCTATATAATTGCCACATGACATGTTGAATTTATGTCTTGAGTTTGAATCTTCTACGAAATGTGACTCGCTTGGATAAATTTCATATTTATTGTGAAGATATATATATTTTCTTTTGGAGAAAATATTCAAAATTGTCTATAAAAGAAATCCTTCTGATGGCACGTAAAGTGAAGGACGTATGAAAAGGAAAACTGGTGGGCCTTGGTCAAAGTTATTCTTTATTGACTCTTGAAATTAAATAATAAAATAAAAGAGAAAGAAGGGACACGCATATAAGAGGCATGGTATCTTTTGCGAGGGTTTGAAGCCGCACATGCACAGAATCGCACAAGCCGAGAATGCCCACGAAGCTCTCAGGGAAAGTACGTACGACTTTCTTGATTTTGATCATATGAGAGCGTTTCACTTTGGGCTTCAACACGCGGAAATTTGTGCAGTGAGTTTATTTTATCCAATTGATTTGTTTATTTGTAAACACTTTTGCTTTGGGCTTAAATCTAGGTGTGAGAAACAATTGAGCGTTTGAACGATTTATAACTCTGATTGTTCGATTATAGTAGATTATTTATTGCTGACTCTCCTCGTGGATGTAGGTATTGATATTCGGACCGAACCCCGTAAATCTCTGGTGTCCTTTATCATTTCTCGTTTATTTCTTTGGTATATTCGCATTGACTTAATTTATAAGATCTTGTCGTTTCCGCGTTATATTACAACAATTGGTATCAGAGCTTGAGGGTTGGATTTTCTGGATTGTGATTTGGGGCTTTTGCTTGTCTGATTATTATCTAGAAATTTTTCTATTGTAATTATGTCTGGAGCGAAAGTTGAGATTAAGAAGTTTAACGGGAGAAACAACTTTGGGTTATGGAGCGTTAAGATGTGTGCGCTATTGACAATCCAAGGTTTGGCTAAGGCGTTAGATGGCGAAGATGAGTTGCCCATTATAATGAAAGCGGGTGATAAAGCAGAGCTAATGGAGAAAGTAAAGAGTATATTCCTACTGAATTTATCGGATGAAGTGTTAATAGAGGTGGTTAAGGAAAAGGATGCCGCAGCATTGTGCGTAAAATTACAGGCACTCTATGTAACGAAGGTTTTGAACAATTGTTTGTGCATGTTGAAGAGGATGTTTCAATTTCGATATACTAAAGGTACGTCGATCAGATCCCACCTAGATGAATTTAATAAACTCATGATGGATTTGAAGAACGTCAATAAGATACTTGATGATGAGGAACAGGGCATGATGTTATTGGCTTCTTTACCAGAATCATGGGAGCACTTTACTGATTCACTACTCTAAGGGCGTACTACGATTACCTCGGAAGAGGTAAAGTCAGCATTGTTCTTTAAAGAGTGGCAAAGGAAGTTGCGAGATGACAGTCTAGCGTAGAATGTAGCGCGAGGACTAATGATTCAAGGTAGAGACAAACATTAGGGTCCAGTAGCAGCAGAGTGTCACAAGGAGGGGCAGATCAAGAGAGATCGTCTGAAGTGGAGAAATAGAGGTGACAAGCAAAATGCCACAAGCAATGTGGCAAACGTTGCTAAGGAGAGCACTAGTGATGCAGAGACCGTCTTGTGTGTGACTACTGGTTCATTAGGAGACGAATAGGTGCTAGATTCGAGGTGTTCTTATCATATGACGCCTCATAAGAACTGGTTTACTACTTATTAGACTGCAGATGGTGGTAGAGTTCTGATGGGGAATAATGCAACCTGCAATATTGTGGGGATAGGAACAGTTCAAATTCAGATGCATGATGGGGTGGTACGCACACTACCAGACGTGAGGTATGTACTAGAGCTCGAGAAAAACCTTATTTCTCTGAGGACACTCGATGATATCGGATGTAAGTACACCGCTGAAGATGGAGTGCTGAAGGTCTCTCGAGGTGCCATGACAGTGATGAAGGGAAAGAAAGTGAATTCCCTCTATCATCTATTGGGAGAGACAGTGACCGGAGCTACTGCAGTTTTATCAGGTGAGTCAGATTCTAACTTGACTCAATTATGGCATATACGTTTGGGGCACATGAGTGAAGTAGGTATGACGATGCTAAGTGATAAGGGGTTGTTGAAGGGTCAAAAGACAAGGAAGTTGGACTTATGTGAGCATTGTATCTTTAGGAATCAACGCTGGATTAAGTTTACAACAGCCGTTCATTCGACCAAGCGACCGATTGAGTATATTCATTAAGACGTCTAGGGCCCGTCTCCAGTTCCTTTGAAAGGAGGTGCCCAATATATGTTGACATTTATCGATGAGTATATTCATTAAGACGTCTAGGGCCCGTCTCCAATTCCTTCGAAAGGAGGTGCCCAATATATGTTGACATTTATCGACGACTACTTGAGAAAGGTATGGGTATACTTTCTTAAGCACAAATCTGATGTATTTAATCGGTTCAAGAAGTTTAAGGCATTGATTGAGAAGCAGTCAGATAAATAGATCAAGTGCTTGAGAACTAATAATGGCATGGAGTTCTGTGGTAGAGATTTTACCGAGTTTTGCGAGAAAGAAGGGATTGTGAGACACCACACAGTGCCCAGGACATCATAGTAGAATTGCATTGCAGAACGGAAGAACGGAACTTTATTGAAGCAAGCTTGGAGCATGCGTTCGCATGTAAGAATAGGCAAGGAATTTTGGGCCGAAGTAGTGAACATGGCATGTTACTTGGTTAATCGATCTCCATCATCTGCTCTAGAGTGGAAGACTCCTGAGAAAGTATGGTCGGGGAAACCTGTTGATTACTCCGGATTATTCAGATGTTCTGCGTATGCTCATGCAAATAATGGTAAGCTTGAGCCGAGGGCGAAGAAGTGCATATTTCTGGGTTATGCACATGGGGTGAAAGGCTACCGGCTGTGGTGGATTGATCCCAGATCACTCGATTTTCTAATCAACAGAGACTTGATCTTCGATGAGACTGCAATGCTTCAAAGGAGGGGTCTTGAGATACAACCAGCAGAGCAGACAAATCGTGGTGCCAGTAGTGAGGTGGAGACTCCGGAGACCTCAAAGGTAACATAAGTTGAGATTGCAGATGAGGCCGCAGTTCCTTAAGTCGGTGATAATGAACAATCAGCAGAGTCGCAACACACTATAGCCGCGGGTAGATAGAGAAGGCAAATTAAACCACCGGTCCGTTATAGTTATACAAATATTGCTTATGCATTGACTGTAAGTGACGAAGTAAAGACAGATGAACCTTCGTCTTATTCTGAGGCGATGGCTAGTTCTGAGTCGTCACAGTGGCTAGGGGCTATGAGTGAAGAGATTGAATCACTCCATCAGAATCAGACATGAGAGTTGGTCAAAGTACCTAAGAGCCAGAAGATTATCAATAGCAAGTGGGTCTTTAAATGGAAAGAGGGTATTCCCAGTGTTGAGGAAGCGAAGGGGTATACACAGTGGGAGGGCATTAACTACAATGAGGTGTTCTCTCTTATGGTAAGACATACTTTTATTCGTGTTTTATTTGCCTTAGTTGCTACATAGGATCTCGAGCTAGAGCAGTTAAATGTGAAAACAACGTTTCTTCACAATGAGTTGGAGGAACGGATTTACATGAAACAGCTAGAGGGATTTGCTATTTCGGGTAAGGAAGATCATGTTTTCTTATTGAAGAAATATTTACATGGGCTGAAATAGTCTCCTAGGCAGTGGTATAAGCGTTTCCATTCTTTCATGGCTAGTCAGAACTATTCAAAAAGCCAGATGGATAGCTGTGTTTACTATAGGAGATTGGAGGATGGGTTTTTGATAGATCTGTTATTATATGTTGATGATATGTTAATAGCAGCTAAAAATATGTCTAATATTGTTGTGCTGAAGAGGCAATTGAGTATTGAATTTGAGATGAAAGATTTAGGTGCTGCAAAGAAAATATTGGGTATGGAGATTTTGCGTGATAGAACTGCAGGAATTTTACGTCTTTCTCAAAAGAAATATATTGAGAAGATTGTTGCACGATTTAATATGCAGTTAGCGAAATCTGTGAGTACACCTTTAGCAACACACTTTAAACTTTTAGATAAGTTATCATGGCAGACTGAGGAGGAGGAGGAAGAGCATATGTCCCGTGTTCCTTAATCTAGTGCAGTGGGTAGTATTATGTATGCTATGATATGCACTAGGCTTGATATTTCACAAGTAGTGAGCGTAGTTAGTCATTACATGAAGCGACCTGATAAAGCTCATTGGGAAGCTGTGAAGTGGATACTTAGATATTTGAAAGGGACAACATACGTTGGAATTGTGTATTGAAGGGACAATAATGGCAGTGAGACCACTGGTTATGTGGATTCGGATCACACAAGTGACTTGGATGAACGCAGGTCTTTAGCAGGGTATGTATTTACGCTAGCAAGTGGTGCAATTAGTTGGAAGGCATCCTTACATGATCACGTTGCCTTGTCTTCGATTGAGGCAAAATACATGGCACTGACCTTTATAGCGAAAGAGGAGATATGGCTAAAAGGTTTATTTTCGGACTTTGGGTTAGATCAGAATAGTGTTGATTTACACTGTGATAACCAAGGTGCGATATATCTGGCATATAATCCGATTTATCATGAGCGAATAAAGCATATCGACATCAGGTACCACTTCATCCGAGATGTCTTAGCGAAGGGTGTAGTTGTTGTTAAAAAGATTACAACAAAGAAGAACCCAGCAGACATGATGATTAAGCCTGTTCCTTTGGCGAAGCTCAAGCTTTGCTTGAGCACAATTCGTGTCTGTGGAGAGTGAGCGCTTGTCGGCGCGTTGGGAGAGCTAGCATGGATGTTGAGTACTATAACTTAGTTACAAACGTCGAGCCAAGGTGGAGAATTGTTGAATGTATGTCTCGAGTTTGAATCGTTTACGGAATGTGACTCGCTTGGATAAATTTCCTATCTTTGTTGACTCTTAGAATTAAATAATGGTTAATACCACGAAAAATCCTAAACTGGTACATTTGCGACAGATTTACCCCAAACTATTTTTTTTACCATAAAAAATTCCAAACCGGTACACTTGTGACAATTTTACCCCGAACTAATATTTTAATATTATTTTTTATTTTTTCGATTTTTTTTAGTTTTTCTTATCTTTTCTTTTTCCTTTCCTTTTTTTTTCCTTTATATTTAATCTCTGGTCGGCGAGGTCAGCCCCGCCGGCCGACGGCGAGGTCGACCTTGCCCACCCCTGGCAAGGTTCGACCTTGCCAATTGCCGGCGAGGGGTTGTCCTCGCCATCGCTGGCAAGGCTTGGCCTCGCTGCAACTGGCAAGGTTAGCCTTACCCAGAAGCGGTGAGGTCGAACCTTGCCAGCGACAGCGAGGACGATACCTTGCCATGGGTGGGGTAAGGCCGACATTGCCAGTTATCGGCAAGGTCAGCCTCGCCAGCCCCCGTCTCCGGCTAGTCGTCGGACCGGCGACCGGCTAGAGGTTGAAGATGAAGAAAAAAAAAAGAAAAGGAAAGGAAAAAGAAAAGAAAAACTAAAAAAATTCGAAAAAATAAAAAAATAATATTAAAATATTAGTTCGGGGTAAAATTGTCATAGGTGCACCAGTTTGGAATTTTTGGTGGTCAAAAAAATAGTTTGAGTTAAATCTGTCACACATGTACTAGTTTGGGGTTTTTTATGGTCAAAAAAATAGTTTGGAGTAAATCTGTCACAAGTGTACCAGTTTAGGATTTTTTGTGGTATTAACCCATTAAATAATGAAATAAAAGAGAAAGAAGGGGCACACATATAAAAGGCATGGTATCTTTTGTGAGGGTTTGAAGCTGCACACGCACAGAACCGCACAAGCCGAGAACGCCCACGAAGCTCTTAGGGAAGGACGCCGCGCGAGAACAAATAGAAAGTACGTACGACGTTCTTGATTTTGATCATACGAGAGCGTTTCACTTTGGGCTTCAACACGCGAAGATTTGTGCAGTGAATTTATTTTGTCCAATTGATTTGTTTATTCGTAAACACTTTCGCTTTGGGCTTAAATCTGGGTGTGGGAAACATTCAAGCGTTTGAGCAATTTGTAACTCTGATTGTCTGATTATAGTGGATTATTTGTTGCTGGCTCTTCCCGTGGATGTAGGTACCGATATTCGGACCGAACCACGTAAATCTTTGGTGTCCTTTATCGTTCCTCGTTTATTTCTCTGGTATTTTCGCATTGACTTAATTTGCAAAATCCTGTCGTTTCCACGTTATATTACAACATGACAAATCATATTTATTATATAACATGAGAATTATCAATTTAGTCCTAAGCCGACTATACAAATTCCGCTTAATCCTTCCAATGTAATCTTAAAGATTTGCGTGAATATTGATTCCAATGTAGTCCGCCCAGCACTTATCCTAGCTTTTGTCATTGCCACATGACACCCACAACAAAACATAGGGTGAAAGTGATGAAAGTATAGCTATGCCCCAGTATTTTGGGTAAAGGTGTTAGGGTAAAGAGCCGGGTCGATGCGACCTTATTAAAGACAACATTCGCAACATAAAAGCCTATAGTATCTCGTCCATAGTTGCTGAATCTAATGGAGGTTTCAATACGTCCGCCGCAATTTGCTGTTACAATGAGGTCTCGACGGAGATGACAGATGGTAACTCCACGTGCAGTACCACTAGGTCTTGATGAGTTCAAAAGCAAGAGTCACAATTCTAAAAGCGAATCAGGCATTGGTACGTCTGAAGGCGTCTTCCACAGGGTGGAGCCTGGAGGTGCAGAATATAATTATGCTTCAGCTGCAAAAGGAGCAAAGGTCTGGGCTTATGACAAAGAAGCTAAGGGTACTCCGCATTCCTTATGTCCGGACAAGGACAAATACCTTATAGAAACTCATGTTGTGCAGAAGGGAAGTTTGAGGTCATCGAACTTTTAGAACAAAAGCTTGGTAGATAAGATTGAAATTGCAAAATTTGAGCATTATTGTTCTATTCTCAAAGAATTCCAACTTCTTGGCAGTTTGGTATACCCTACGCTCAAATGGATCGTCTTGAGCTGAAAGCAGGGGCCAATCTGTGTGGAGGCACAAGAAATCGGGGCGAACGGCGAAGACTTATTGGAATCAGATGAATACTAACCACTTTTGCCCGGATTTTGCAGACAGAGGTTGTTGCTCCGTACAACAGTTCAAGCGGTAACAGTGGCACAGAGATAAGAGGAGGCCTCTTTGATCTAGCGGCCGCCGATCTCTACAGCCAGGACGAGACCACCAGGATCTGGTGGAGTCTATTGGCATCGGCTGGTGTCGGGGGCGGAGAGTGGTCACTTCCAGGGCCTATTGGCTCTAGTCGCCATCTGTATCCTCCAAAAGGCCGTCTTCTTTGACTCCTCCCCCTTTTCTGTATAACCCCTTTCTCAGTCTCATTTTTCTTTTTCTTTGCCTTCGCCTTGAGTCCACCTTCGACTCCTCCCTTGTTTCCTACTGTTGACACCAAAAAATTATTAAGTTTTTTGTTATTATCAACAAGTATCGAACTTAGTCAATAAGAGCAAAGTAATGAACTGAACAATCGACAACTCGTTAAGGAAATCATCAACAACCTCGGTTTCAACAAGAGCCTTTATCAAGACTTGAGAAGTTGATCGACAAAGTCATCGACAATGGGCAATCGACACGAGACATAATTGCTGGTTAGTTATGTTTTGTTGTCGCTAATTTATGGATTTTTAACTTCTTGTGGGTATTTGGTCTAGAGAGTTAGTCGATAACACAACTTCTTGTAACCGCCATTAGTAAGTTATTTGTTATTTGAATTCCAAAATAGTAACCATTAGGTGTAAACATTAGTTGTAGACTATAAATAGCCACATTGTACTATTTGTAAGCTCGATCAAGGAATCAAAGAACTCAACGTTCTCCCAAATTTTATGTATATTCATCTTCTCTGCAATTTAATACATGTACTTTAGTCATAGTTTAAGATATTTCGTCGTTGATTAAATTTCGGCGTGTATCTTAGTTTTAGTTTTCGGATCTTCGTCGTTAATTAAATTCTGGTGTTTTATCTCTCTATTATCTCATTTTGTTGTCGATTAAATTCCGGAAAAATGTTTTGTACTTCGTCATCGATTGAATTCTAATAGAACATATCTATTCCTTATGATTCATTGAGACTCCTGTTTGGAATCGCCACATAACCCATCTCGTCTTAATAAAAACCGAAATGACATTTGGTGAACGGTATTCAATCATCGATCAAATTTCGGCAAAATATATTTTTGGCACATCCGATGGGACAACTTATGGTTCAATTTGAGGAAATTCAAAGTCAAGAACAAGGAATCATCCAGAGCTTGACAATGCTACAAGTAAAAATCCCAATGGTAGTGATAGGGAAGTGTATTTTGAATCTTGAGCCATTAACCGAATGGTGGAAGAAGGCCGACACGAGAGGGTAGACCTTCCCCGACGTCTCATTGAAGAACAATCGAGAGAAGTTGCACAAAATTCTCATATGTTGGCCACCATGAAGAGATTGTTCGAAAAGCAGCAGAAAGATATAGCCAATTACATTGTGAGTCACATGTCAGGCGTGATCAAGCCAATCATCATCAATGCTATGAATGATGTTTTCTTGAGGCCAGGATCGCCCAATCAATCACCACTATCCAATCTAGTAGTAGCAGGGTATGTTCCTAGTCCCTCCTCATTTATTGATGCCAATGACATTGGTCAGAGTAGTAAATCCCTTACAAGTTTATGCAAAGCCCTAAATCTTCTAATCAAGGTCACAATGACGAGAATAATCGGCTGATGTTGGTCAAAATAACCAAATTGGTGACAATAATTTGGCAAATCAAACTAGCCAACAGGTTGATCAATTGCCAAATATTGAAATTTAAGGCTAGTTCCACCCAATATGAATAATCATATTGGGTCTAATATGCTGATTAATGTTGATAATTTGGCAAGACCAGTGTTACCGCCTACGGGGCAAAATGACCAACCAAATCCACAATTGAACCTAGCACAGTTTGTCAAAGAAGTTGACAATGATTGGGGTTAGACAAGGGTGTTATCATTCCTCTTTGCAGGAAATCACATCTTACATGGGTTGATAGCTAGCCTTTTTCAAGAGGCTTTGAAATCCTTGAATTTGTCATTTTTATTGGCGAAGATGAACAATCGACTATTGAACACAAGGTCGATTTATAGCTCTGTGTGGAGAAACAGGGACAAATAAGTTTTTAAGACTTGAGTTATTTCCTTTGTCTTCATGAATACTGCTTTTACCTGCTACATTGATTTACCACTTAATTCAGTGTGTAATTGGGCAAAGATGGAGAGACAATTCCACTATCAATTGTATAGAACAATACCTGAGGTATGGATTGCTGATTTGGCCACACTTTATCAATACAATAACAAGTCAGCCGATCAGTTTATTACTCAATTAAAATAGGATAAAAATAGATGCCTTGCTTCACTCTTAATGAAAGAATCCGCAAATTTGGCTTTCAATGGATTGAAATTCAACCTAAGAGAAAATTCAAAGACCAAAACTTTGCCCACTAGGTATGAGCAACTACTTAAAGACAGAGATAGAGGACCACATGAAGATTTTACACAAAACGTGGCTTTTGTGGAATAACGTGTCAGATAATGAATTTGACCAATATAAAATTTGGGAAGGAAAAATTGAATTTGTTGATGACACAAGATCACATGATCACTTCTAATTATCTAACTTAAAAGAATCGAATGATCCACGAATCATTCAATTCTTTTAAGGGAAGCATAAGTTGACACCCAAAAATGATCAAGTTTTTTGTTATTATTGACAAGTATCAAACTTAACCGATAATGGCAGATTTTGTTTAGCAATAAACAAAACAATTAACAACTTAAAGAGAATCGACAACTCGCTAAGGAAGTCATCAATAATCTCAATTATCAATGAGAGCTTTTATTGAAAATTGAGAAGTTGATCGAGAAAGTCATCAACAGTGGGCAATCGACATGAAGACGGAATTACTAGGTAGTTATGTTATGTTGCTGCTAATTTAGGGATTTTTAACTTCTTGTGGATATTTGTTCTAGATAATAGGAGTTAGTGGATAACAAAACTTCTTGTAACCGCCGTTAGGAAGTTATATGTTATTTGAATTCCAAAACTGTAACTGTTGTATGTAACCGTTGAATGTGGGCTATAAATAGCCACAATTTACTCTTTGTAAGCCCAATCAATGAATCAAAGAATTCAACGTTCTTGTAAATTTATCTTCTCCGCAATTTAAATATTTTTCAATTCATGTACTTGAGTTGTAGTTTTAGATATCTTGTTGTTGATTAAATTTCGACATGTATCTTAGTTGTAGTTTTTAGATCTTCGTCATTAATTAAATTTCGGCATTGTATCTCTCCATTATCTCACTTTGTCGTCGATTAAATTTTGACAAAATGTTTTATACTTCGTTGTTGATTAAATTCCAACGAGGAATATTTGTTTCTTGTGATTCATTGAGACTCCTATTCGGAATCGCTATAAAATCCGTCTCCTCTTAATACAAACCAAAACGACGTTCGTTGATCAAATTTCAGCAAAACACCCGCAAAGCCCCTTTCGTCTTTCTTCTTCATCTTCTCAACCTTTGCCTTGACCTTCTTCGAGTCTTTGAGCTTGTCCATTTTGACCTTCCGCTCGGTAAAAGAATAAAAGTGTTTGATTTTTTTTTATCTCAACTTACAATTGCTAAGATGATTTTCATTACATGAACATCTTATAAATTGTTACACTTTGTAAGAAAACAATATAAAAGTGGAAAATAATAAATGAAGAAATGATTATATTACAAGAGTTGTCAATCCCTTGGTTCTAGCATATCCAAGAATTAATTTGTAATTTTGATTTATATCTCCAAATTTTTCTCCCTTGATTGATAAATCAATGCCTTCACTTCTCCTCAAATTAGGAAATGGAGAATCCCAAATTCTCAATTTGCGACTTGAGTTTTCAAATGCATTTCTAGGCAATGGTTTTGTGAAGAGATTAGCAATATAATGCACAGACAAAACATGCATAGTCGTAAGTGTTCCAAGAGCCACTTTTTCTCACACAAAATGATAATCTAATTCGATATGTTTAGTTCTTGCATGAAACACTGGATTAATCAACATATAAAGTGCACTAATATTATCGAAAAATAATATTGGTGGACTTGAGAGATGAATACCCAAATATCTCAAAAGGAATGATATCCAAGTAATATATGTAGCAGTCGATGCTATTGCACAATACTCTGCCTTGGCATTGGATCAAGCTACCTTTAGTTGCTTCTTAGCACTTCATGATATATAGTTGCTACCTAAGAAGGTACAAAATCCAGTATTCGATCATCAAGTTAAGGGGCTACCTGCCTAATCTTCATCACAAAAGGCATACAAGTCCAAAGTTGACTTGGACCATATTTGCATGCCTTGATCTATTGTGCCACTGACATAACGTAAAATGCGCTTCACAATTTGAAAATGACTTAGTGTAGGTTGATGCATGAATTGACAGACAAAATTGACTGCATAGCAAATATTCAACTATGTAATCGTGAGATATTGAAGAGCTTTGACGATACTTCGATATAGTGTGGGATCCGAAAATAGTGTTGCATCTATACTAGAATGAAAGCTAGTGGCTATAGGTGTAGAAATCGGCTTGCAACCATCCATTTGTGCATGTTTAAGAATTGACAAGGCATATTTTTATTGGCACAAGTAAAGACCACCAAAGAATATCCTAACCTCCACACTTAGAAAATAGTGTAACATCCCCACATCTACTCAATGTAGAAATGAACCGATCATGCAATTTTGGATTACCAACCGTAATAATCATGTTATCTACATATAAAAGTTGAGCTAGGATGTCATGATGTGATTTTTGAAAAAAAAACGAAGGATCCACAATGTTGCAAAAGAAATAGGATGTTGAAAGAAATGAGCTATAGTGATCAAACCATTACTCTTGGTGCTTGCTTAAGGCCATACAAAGCTCACTCCAGTTTGTAAACACAAGATGGGTGATTTTCGTCTTTAAAATTAGGCGGTTGCGCCATATAAACCAAATGCGATAAAAAAACCATGTAAAAAAGTATTCTTAACATCTAATTTTTTGATGGGCCAACCTTTTACAATGGCAATGGTGACGACCGTTCTTATACTTCCTAGTCGAACAACTGGCAAGAAAGTCTTGAGGAAATCTACTTCTGCTACTTGAGTATACCCCTTGACGGCCAATCTTGCCTTCAATCTTTCTAATGTACCATCGACCTTTAACTTAGACTTATAAACCCATCTATATCTCACAATATTAGTTTTTAGAGGACATGGAACAAAAGTCCAAGTTTTTTTCTGACGCAATACGTCGAGTTCCTCTTGTATTTCCGCCGACCACCTTGGATGCTTTAAAGCATAGTGTACATTGTTCAGTTCCTTTGTATAGAATCCATCATATGTAAATTGGCTTATTTTGGATTAGGCTTCACAATATCCACACATGCTCGAGTAATCATTGGAAGATTTTAAGTGGGCTAACGTGCTATTGAAGAATCATGAAGGACATCCATAGAAGAATCTTCATTTGCCAAATTGCATGGAGAATTAAGTATAATGAGTCACCAATTTCAAAATGATTTTGGTGAACATGTGATTCACCTCCATCAATGTTGTCTTCATGAACTCAATCACGAGCAACAGAACTCAATAAGTCATCACATGGATGATCTGAGTTAATAGAGGACGCACCTTGTTGCAAATACAAGGTGAAAATTCCGAGTCAGACGCTATAGCGTCTTCATCTGGCTAGCTTATAAATTCATATATTCCCGCTTTATCACTTTAATCTCAAAATAATGAGTTGGATATGAGAAAGGGAAATATAGTTTAATCAAAGACAGCGTATCATGATCTATAGATTCAACAAGTTGGAGGATAGAGACATCGATATCCCTTATGGCAATCGCTACAGCCGAGAAACATGCATGGAAACGACTAAGGATTGAATTTATTCTTGGTGTAGTACCTAAGATAAGGAAAGCACCTACAACCAAAAAACTTGCAAAAAATTATAATCTAGTTTTCAGCCAAATAAGAATTCATAAGGTGATTTCATGCCTAACACCCTTGTAGGAAGCCATTCAAGAGAAAAATTGACGTTTGAAAGCTTTCAACCTAGTACCTTTAGGAATTCCACTTTGATGAAGCATAGTCAAGCCAAATTAACATACATGCCTATTTTTTTAGCTCGGTAACTCCATCCTATTCCAAAGTATTTGGGTAAGATACTTGATTAACAATCTCATTCTTTTGCAAATGTATTAAGAAATTTGCTCGATTGAACTTTCCTCCTCCATTAGATTGAAAGATTTTAACATGCTTTCCAAATTGCCTTTCCAAATATTTCTCAAAATTAAGAAACATGCACAAAAGTCAAATTTTTGTCGCAATGGAAACAACCAAGTATATTGTGTATAATCCATCCACAAAGGAAATATTATAATAAAACCTTTGATATGAGATTATCGGAGTCTTTCCCCACAAATCACAATGTATCTTTTCAAAAGGCTTAGTAGTACTAGATTTCGAAGGCAAATAAGGGAGTTTAATGCTCGACCCATTTGACAACTATTACATATGGTAGTAGGTTTATTCCAAGTAGTAATATTGCCTTTAATTTGCAGATGATGGATTGTTGTCGATTGTGGATGTCCCAACCTTTACTGCCAATTACTTTCATCAACTTTTCTGATTGTTTTGAAAATAGTGCTTCTTTTGGCGTTTTCAACTATTAGAACTTGCTCGTTTTCCTGTCCTTAATCACAAAATCAATGGGAGAGAACTCAAAATTTAGAGAATAGTTAGTTATAAATTGGCTCATCGATAATAAATTCTTTTTCATCCAAGGAACTAGTAGAACATTATTTAAGTAAACGCTCTCTTGGCCCAAATTGATCTGAGCATCATCAGTATGGAAAATTTTAAGTGAATCACCATTTCCAACCATAATACCGTCTTTCCCAATATGTGGTCATAAGTTGAAGAGGTTACCTTCATCTCCGGTCATGTGATTTGATGCTCTAGCATTAGTGAACCATTCAGAATCTTGACTATGTCCGACAGTAAGTGCAGCAAATGCCTTTGGCACATCTGATGGGAAGAAAGATTGATTAAACTGATTAAAGTAATCTAAAGCAATATGTCCCTACTTATTACATATTTCATGGGAAATGACTTTGTCTATTCCTTTCATAAGCTTTTCGATATTGCTTTGATTGAATTGTGGCTTGTGACCTTGCAAATGCATAAATGAGCCCGATAATTTTGCATGTGAGAAAACCCTCTTCCATGCGAAGAAAAAATGATTGTTGTTGGAATGTTTGAATTGTTTTCCCTTCTTGCTTCTCTTAAAATTACTTCTCTGACCGAAGAAAGCCGTACCGTGTTGAATTACAAGGGAACTTTAATTTGTTAGCCCGATTCTCAAAGCTTTATGGTCACGAAATCAAGTAAAAGAATATTGGCATCGAAGGCTTCAACATGGAGGTTGTGAGTGAATCATAGTGATCACCTAGGCCATTCAAAACAAAGAGACCCTTTTTTTTGTCCTCTAGACAACATGTTTATCACTATGATAAAGGAAAAGAAAGATAATGTAAATCATAACTCTGTTATGGTTCTCTATTTCTCACAACTCCCAAATGAATTCTCAATAATGAATTAAAAAATTTTTTTGGTCAAATGTCATTATAAAGAAGGTTTTAGACATTCAACGTTGAATGGATGACATGTGTTTTGAGAGATAGTTATGTAACCAAATTTGTCACACATCTCTCGACCCACTGTGAATGTGTAAAATGTTTTTTACATGGGCCTTGGGCGTAATGAGAATCCATAAATCAGGTTAACTCTTATGTTTTGGAAAAAGATACTTGGTAACATCCGCCACTTTTTTTCCTCATCTTATTTCAATATTTGGGAATTTTATTTGTTTATTTTTGCCTTTGAAATTTTTTGTGGGATTAATTTCAAGCTCTTACTGTCGTGACCTTACCTAAGGTCCAATCGAAAAATGAATAATTTGACAATTTTTTCTTAAAATTGATTTTTTGCATAGCTTAGAAAAATTAGTTAATGAAAAAGATTTTCATTGTAAACAATAATTTATATCTAAACATTTTAGTTGATGATGAAAATATTTTTCCTTCTTTTATATTTATATCCAATATAAGCATCACTTTAAGTAAAATATTTTTCAAATTATATAATTTTTTTGTTTAATAAACACACCATATGTGCATGTATAATGCCACAATTTGGTAAGTTGGACTTTATTATACTTACATTTAAGTGTGCGCGCACGTGTTAAATCGAGGGCATACGTTTAGTTATAGGGAAGGAAGCCATTGGAATGGGAATGGAAGTTCTTTTCCCTTACTTGATACTCTTTGGTTAATTAGAAAGAAAAAATGAAAACGAAGATTGTTGTATTACTACATTTTCGGGAAAATTGTTTAAAAAGTCGTAAACCTATTTAACCTTCACCAATTTAGTTATAAACCTATTAATTGTGCCAATTAAGTTGTAAACATTTTCACATTTTGTCAATTGAGTCCATCCAACTAATTTTGGCTAGAAATCGTTGATGTGAACTCCAACCATCCTATGTGGCAAGGTCGGCATTGATGTGGATAATTTTTAATAATATTTTAGTACTTTGTTCAAATTTTTTCGTTAATTTGTTTTATTCTTTTCCTTGTTTTGTTTTCTTCTCTTTTCCTTCTTTCCTTTTTTCTTTTTTTCTTTTTTTTCCTTTTTCCCTCCTATGGCCTTGGGCAAGGGCCACCCTGCCTCAGGCCAGATTAATTCTTTTCCAATCAAAAAAGAGATTCTTTTTTCTTAACTCCTTCAAAAATGGATTTTCTAGTATGTCTTCTCTTAGAAAGTGGGATTTATTTAAGAAGCTGTTTAGACTCCTTACAATCATCGTTGTAAATAACTCAATTCTACCCTTATAAGTTTATTATTTTCATTGCGCACCATCTTTGCACCTAACATGGTTGTGAACTAATCTCACGTCCGACTGATGCTTTATGACTTATTGTTAGTTTGTCGCTTATAGAAAAAAAGTACGATTTATTTTATTTATCATAGAAACATCACTAAAAATAAGTAGATCGCGTCTTTCAAAGAAGATCAAATAGACCACATGCTTTTCACTGTGATAAAGGAGAAAAAAGACAATGTAAATCATCGCCATTTTCTGGTTCTCTATTTCTCACAACTCCCAAGTGAATATGTAACAATGAGTGTTGGATTTTTATTAGGTCAGCTGTCAGTATAAAGAATTTTTTACACATTCAACTTTGGATGGGTGATATGTGTATCTAGAGATAGTTATGTAACCAAAATTCATCCACGTCTCCTTCCAACTGTGACATCCGACTGTGAATATATAAAATGTTTTTTACATGGACAGTACACATAATAATAATCCATGAACAAGGTTAACTCTAATGTTCCTACAAAAGATATTTGGTAACATCTATAACTATTTTTCCTCATCTTCTCTCGATATTTTGGAATTTTAGGAGCTTATTTGTGGTGTAATCATTTTCAAGCAATTTTTTTCTCATCTTCTCTCAATTTATTGGACTTTTTAGTTGCTTATCTTTTAGTTGCTTATTTTTGCCTTGGAGTTTTTTGGTGAGATCATTTTCAAGCTTTAACTATCATGACCTTTCTATAGGATATGTTTGTTTAATGAAAAACGAATGATTAGATAAACTTTATTCTCAAAAATGATTAATTACATTGCTTAGAAATATTAGTAATATGTTTTCATTATCAACAATAAATTATGACTAAAAATTTTCGTTGGATGAAAATATTTTTCCTTTATTTTTGTGACTAATATAAGCAATCATTATTAGAAACCATTAATTTCCAACATATTGAATACACCCTGAGTTTCAACCCAAAAAAACGCACCTTAAAGGTGTATTTGTTTTGGTAAAAGTGTTTTCCAAAAAAGTATTTTCCGGACTTTCACCCGTTTGGTTCTTCGAAAATGATTTGTTCAACGGAAAATACTTTCCAGTCAACACAACTATCATGTTTAATTTTAAGAAAGTGAATTCCCTAATCTAATAAGATGAAAACACTTTTCGGAATTGCTCATCTTGAATTTGTTAATATTTTTTCTTTTCTTTTCTTTTCTTTCTTTTTTTTCTTTTTTTTTCCTTTCTTTCTAAGAAAGAAAACATTTGTGTATTTAACTATAATTTGAAATAATTTAAAAATACAAATTTTTTTGATAATTTTCACCATCAGATTTTTCTCACCATACAACTGAAAATACTTTCCAAGTATTTCTTAGGTTTTTGCCAAACACCGAAAAATGAACTCATTTTCTTGGAAAATGATTTCCTAGAAAGTATTTTCCAGAAATGGTCCATTTTCCACAAAACAAATGCGTCCTAAGCGTTTTCCTGGAAAATGATTTCCGAAAAAACATTTTCCCTTATCATTAAGTTTTTGCTAACAAATGCACCCTAAGTTCATGTTCCGACTATGCCATATTTGTAAGTTGGACTTTATCCATAATTATATTTTTGTGTGTGTTGAATTGAGTAGGGGTTAGCATGGGTCCCGGGTAGAACCATAAATTGGACTATACCGATCCTAAAAATTGGTTTGGTTCTCGGTTCCAGGATTTCTCGATGTAGTTTCCGAGTAGGAATCGAACCGAATCGAATTGTGAACCTAGAACTGAAGAACCAAAATGAGAATCGGAGAATTGAACCAAGATAGTTCTAAAACTAATAGTATCTATGGATCTTTTCACTATATTTTATACTAGAAATATCAAACTTTCAAATTTTGGAACATCGTTTCATTACTAATGTTATTCAATATGTTCTTCTACTACTATGATTCTTTTTAAACTTGATTTGGTGCAAGCGGAAGATATGTACCCATTAGAATCCACCTGCAACATATATGTATACTCATTGCAGAAGAAACCAAGTATCTTATGCACTTTGAAGACCTCAAATTAATTATTCACTACTCTTCTACACGTGTTTCTAGTCTACTCTCAAATCAATCCCTTTCATATACTATACACGACAACAAAATACGACTTCTCTTATTAGATTTGACGGATTATTTTACTTATAAATGATTTTGCTTGGGATAGGTAGTCTTGTTGATGAAACTCTATCCATTCAAAGGGGACCTTTTATTGTTGCTGAACCAAAAATGAAGCAAAAAACAAATGAATAAAAACATGAAACAAAAAAAGAAGAAGAAATGACCGATTTCAGGGTATACAAGATAGGTTCGAGGTTGCAAAAATTGGGAAATGATCCCAATAAGATAGGTTCTAGGTGAAACTTGGACCTACCTTAAAACCGCTTACCCCTATTATTTAAGGCATGCATTTAGCTATAGGGAATGGAAACTCTTCCCTTTTTGTGGTATTGTTTGGCTAATTAGGTTTTGGCTAATTAGGGTGCCTGTGGTAACATTTTTGTTCCCGGGAACAATTTATGTTAAGAAATATTTTTCTATTTATATTCCAAAGATGAGTTTCTGAGCAAAAAAAAAAAAGCGTTTAATATTTGCACAAAACTTCTATTCCTAGAATAAAAAAGAACAGAATGCATTTGGTACGACCCTAAAAATTTCTATTCCCAAATTTTGGATAAAACTGGACTTTTGTAAGGACTTAACATATATTCTAAGATAGTCTCAGAAAATCCAACGTAATAGTTAGTCAAAGATGGATGGTGGAAATGGCAGCATAGAGTTACACGGTTTATAACTCACAATATGAGGAGGTTAACAATAAATCTATAGGAATTACAATAAACAGGTGCATAAACTTTTTGAGCTTTCAGGTTTAGCGTGTACAATGTACGATTTAGGGTGTAGGGTATAGGGTGTAAGGTTGAGGATTTATGGTGTATAGTTTAGGGTTTAAAGTTTAGAGTCTGGAGTCTAGGGCCTAGGGTGTAGTTAGGGTGAGAAAATATTCAGTGATTTCTAACCATTACGTCATCAGCTTATGTGGCATGTGTGCTCCACTCAAAAGCCATCAAGTGTGATTTGATATGGCTTGGTTGGAAAATAGAAAATTAAAAAGGTTTTCTTTTCTTTCTCTTCGCTGGCAAACTGAGCAATTAAGCAATAATAAATGCTAACAATTAAAATCCTGCTTCAATTCTCTCTCTCCTTTTTTCAATTTTCAACTGTACTTGCTCTCAGAAGAACAACGAAGAGACTCTCTCTCTCTCTCTCTCTCTCTCTCTCTCCAACACTCCAATCTCGAGCCCCTTCCCCCTCCCCCTCTGCCTCCTCTTCCGCCGTCACCTCCGAAGCGCCATCTCTCTCTCTCTCTCTCTCTCTCTCTCTCTCTCTCTCTCTCTCTCTCTCTCTCTCTCTCTCCCAAAAGCCTCACCAATCGCTTAGAGCTCAAATTTGCCTCTGGCACAACACCTCCCCCAAAAGCCCGTCGGTCGCAACTGTTGAATCCCGAGCTCCCTCCACCTCCACCTCTACCGTCACCTCCAAAGCCCCATCAGCCGCTATGATTCATCAGCTGACTCATCTCTCTCTCTTTCTTATGCATGCACGATCATGCCGGCAAATTTCAACAACTCATCAACCATGAGGGAAGCTTTTTGCTTGACAGATCCATTCTTGTGGAATGAGTATGTGCTTAATTATGCCGTTACTATGTTGATCCTTCATATTTTCTTGATTCAGTTTTGTCTTACGGTATTATGGGCTTTGCTATGCTTTGATTTGCTTTGCTATGAAGTCTATACACTTCTCGTATATCCTTTTGAGCAATGAATTCAATTGTCTTTTGACTAACAGAAAGTTAGATTGGGATTATTCCATTAGTTAAATTTGATCCTTGTATAGCCAAACGGCACAATCCACTGAAAACCAGACTCTTTTCCTTTACTACTACATTTACTACAGACGGAATTGTATTGGACGAGACCCAAATCCCATGTGGGCATGCCTCGTGACTCGCCGGAATCGAAGGATTCAAAATTAAAGGGACGAATTTATGTCCCTCGTGGATCTGATCTACAATTAGAATTATTAAAACATTTGGGCGAACGAGAATAGAGCAGAAAGAGACGAAGCTATCATGCAAAATGCATATGTTGCTAAAGTAATTTCTTGGTCAGTGTACCAATTTATTCTAGTTGCTAACGCCCTTCCTCTTCTTGGGGTTAACTACGGGCCACTCTTGATCCACATTCCTATGAAAGAAAAAATATGAACTATATGTCAAATATGGCCACTTTGTAGTACATGGTTCTCTATATATGCATGCGGAAACCCATACGCCTTTCCAAGACCAAAAACAAGCACATACCTCGAACATTAACCTCCACACAACATCAGATTCAACATGAAGCAAAATGCCTTGCACAATGTCCGCCCAATGACGACGACCCCATGTCGTGATCTCCCCTCTCATGGCCCAAGGCCACACAGTGCCCTTACTGGACCTCTCAAAGGCACTCTTTTGCAAGAACATCAAAGTGACCATAATCACAACTCCTTCAAATCCTAAATCGATCACCCAGCACTTCCCAAACTCTCCCACGATTTGTGTCATCGAAATCCCATTCCGACCCAATGGTTACAGCCTCCCGGAAGGCTGCGAAAACACCTCCCAACTTCCATCGATGGACCTACACTTAGCCTTCCTCATGCCACCAAGCATTTCAAGAAGCCTTTTGAGGATGTCCTAGCGTCAATGTCAGCTTTGGAGGCCGGCCTTCCTCTATGCAACATCTCCGATTTCTTTCTCGGTTGGACCCTTGAGTCATGCCTAGCCTTCGGTGTCCCTAGGCTGGTGTTCCATGGGATGAGTGTTCTCGCAATAGCCATTTCAAAATCCTTATGCCAACACGTGCCTCACTTGAAGCCATCGGCTTCCCAGAACCCTAGTTCCCCAGATCTACCTGGCATGAGGGTTCCATTTGATCTGGCGATCTCAGACGTCCTGGAGTCGATAAGGAATTTGGATCTGAATGATCCAGCTTGTCGGTTATTGTGGGAAGTCGCCGAGGCCAATGTGAATAGTTGGGGCGTCATTGTCAACAGCTTTGAGGAACTAAAGAGAAGCCACATCTCATCTTTCGAGTCGTTTTATCATAACGGAGCCAAAGCTTGGTGTGTAGGTCCTCTTCTCCTGTGTGATGATGACAAGAAGCTCAAAGATTGCGAAATGCTCAACAATTGTAATCAAACAAAGCATCACACCGGCTTCCGTACTATACGTCTCATTCGGGACACAGGCTGATGTGGCGAACACCCAAATGGACGAAATTGCGTTCGGGTTCCAGGAATCGGGGGTTCCGTTCATGTGCGTCGTACGGTCAACGACCTGGTGCGTGCCAAAAGATGTGGAAGAGGGAACGAAATCAGGTAGGGGCTTGATAGTAAGGGAATGTGTTGACCAGCGGCTGCTATTGGGTCACAGGTCAATAGGCGGTTTATTGAGCCGCTGCGGTTGGAACTTGGTTCTTGAGAGCATATCAGCGGGCGTGCCGATCTTGGCTTGGCCCATGATAGCGGAACAGCCATTGAACGCGAAGCTAGTCGTAAACGGGCTTGGGGCGGGAATCGGCTTGAATTGGGCAGACGGGTCGGGACGAAGGGTGTGTTTTCCTAGGGAGTTGATGGGTGGAGAGAAGGGGAGGAGGGCCAGGGAAAGGGCCCAAAACCTAGGAAGAGTGGCTAGGCGCGCATTAAAAGAAGATGGCTCGAGTCATGAATCGCTCAACAAACTAATCGATCAGCTACGTGGAGTCTCCAATGTCTCATCAAAGTTTGGAGGGTAAAATAAATTTGTAGACTCGTAAATTACTTACGAGACAGGCAAGGGCAATTATAACGCAAGAAACACATGTAACAGCTCCTTGTGGTTCTTTATGAGTTGGAGTCTGGATTTATACCGCTAAAGTATGGCCGATTTGATTTGTCATAACAAGATATTGCACCAACTTAATTGGGAATATTTTGGAAAAATATCTATTGTGACTTTTTTCTTTGGCAAGGCTTATCATTCAAGCATTTGATGGGTGACTAATGCCCTTATCTTTGCAAACTTCTTATGTGTTCTCCTACTATCTCTCAAAACCAAAGACAAGATGCAGAAGCATTTTCTTTTTCAGTGGCTTGCTTTTACATGTGTGGATTGGAATCTCAAGGAAATGCTTAGTGTGATTGTGGAAGGATGGTCTTGTTCATCGAGTTCAAGCTGAATGCCGATTTGACGAATCATGAGTTTAAGGCGGCTTATGAAGAGATGCTGGCCGAGTGCACAATTTTCCCCCATTACATTCACAATTTGGGGTCATTTTGTTGCAAGTTTCTTCCACTCCAGCATCAAATGCTGAAGTCGATATATCATTCCATTTTGCCAAAATGATGATTGGTAAATTAACCTAAATATCTGAAATTTAATAGCACAACAAAAGAAGCCAAAATATGTAGTTCGACGGTCGCAATCATACCGACCATGGCGAATTAGAATAAAAAGAATGGAGTACTTACCCTCATATGATATCATATCAAAGGCATGTCGATAACATTGTTGTTGAGAATCCAGGATTGCGGTGTAATGAATCTCGAGTATCAACATGTTCATGGTTAGGATTCATCCCGTACGCATTGACGTCCTGTTAATATGTCCACACACCCCCAAGAGAAGCGGACCTTACCTTGAATTCGCAAAACGAAATTTACTTGTATGTGAACATGAAATTGCAGTTACCAATGAGAGAGAACTACGTGACATTACATATTACAAGCGCACGTATTCTACATAGTGTACAACATACATACATACATACATATATATATGGTAGCTACACGAATCAATTGAGTCTCTCAAAAATCTCATCGCCGCCGTTGCTGTCGCCACAGTCAGAAACAGAGACTGCAGCTTTGACGCTCGTGGGGAGACGCAGTGCAGCGAACGACGTCCACAAACATCTTCTCGTCGCAGGGGATGCAGAGCTTGGAATCAGCACTATAGTCGTACTCTTCTTGAGCTCGATCCAAGAGCGCTCTGAAGAGCGGGTGACCCAAGACTTTCACCTTGATCACGAACCGCTTGTGATCGTCTCCAACGTAGACCACCAAGTGACCCTTTGGGACGTCTCTGGGGATGAAGCCATTGTCGTCTGCGTGATGCGTGGTTGGCCAAAACACCCACTGGAGAGAGCAACTCTCGCGGGCTGAGGAAGAAGAAGAGATGGTGTTTCTGGCCAGTTTGCTCCACCTTTTCAGGGACGACCTCAGGAAATGTTTCGCCTTCATGGTCTTTCCTGATATTTCTGTTGATGACTGGAGATTGGGAGAGGGAGGGGAAGAGGGGGAGAGATGGGTCGTGGTACGAAAGAGTAAGGCTTTAAATAAATGATGGAGTGGAAGGAAGAGCTAAGACCTTGGAGCATTAAATGGTTGGCATGGTGCACAGCTAGGCTGCTAGTGAAGCGGTGACTTCAGTTGGTCGGTGAAAAAGGCCAAAAAGAAAGAGCGGGTCTAAAGTGGTGGGACAAGATGGCTAGCACACACCGCTATTTGTGAAGTTCTGATAAACCTAACAGAGATCATAACCCAACATTCTTCACGTATAGTGGATGATAGCGAATCCTATCATTGCCGTTTTGATCGATAGCTTTAGAGTTTCCAAGATGCATGGCTGATAATTTATTATTTTAGAAGATTGGATTCTGAATATTGTGAAAGACTTTAATTCAATGATCAATTATTAACTTGTTTAAATTTTTGTTTATGGTCTATCAAATCATTTAGGCTCCTTTGCTTCACAGAAAACATTTTTTGATATTTGATTTGCTTAGGAAAATAAATTAGTGGAAAATATATTCCTACTCATGCTTAAATTCAAGAAAATGATTTCCTTTTTAAAAAATTGAAAATCAATTTTCAAAATATGACTACGTATCGGTACTTGGACTCAAAACTCTACTCTTGGGTACGGAAACCCCAATGTTCATTTCCTACGTCTAAGACCAGGTCTCTATCGCTCGGACCTAAGTCCATCAAGGTCAAACTTGGGACCCCAATGCTTGTGCCCGTATCTCTAGCCCACTTCCAAGTCCATCGAAGCTGAGTCTGGAACCCCAATGCCCAAGCGCCTAATGCTTGCGATCGGGTCCATCAAGGCCATGCATGACACTCGAGCCTGAGTCCACAAAGGTAGAGCATGGGATCCCGGTATCGAAGCTTGGACCCCCAATACCTAGGCCCAAATCCACAAAGGTTGTGCCTGAATCCATAGAGGCAATGCTTGGATCCATCAAGACCGGGCCTGGGAAGCCAATGCCTGTGCTTGGGTCCATCGAGGCCAAGCCCGAGACTCAGGTGCCCATGCCCTGATCTTCGGGCGCCCGAGTTGGGGTACATTGAGGCCAAACCTATGACTCTAGTGCTTGTACTCGGTTCCTCGATTACCTATGTGCAAATTTCTAACGCCCAAATATTGTATGTCTACTTATGAAAATCAAATCAGATTTTTCACACCAAACAACAAAAAATATTTTCCAATTCATTTTCAAGTTTCAGATGATTTCCTAAAAATCATTTTCCAGAAATGTTACATTTTTCGTAAAACAAACGGAGCTTTAATATACCAATTTAGTATAATACGCTTAATGTAATTAGGATTACTCAATGTTATGAGTGTGTTTAAACAAACTAAGCAATCTTGTCATCGAACGATGTTAATTATTCATTTTTTGTCGTGCATTGGTTTGAAGTCTATCATGGTTAGCCAAGACCATTACGACTAGAATACAAATATGCTATATCAAACATATATATAAACGTAGAAAAGCTCGATCTTTACCTATGATATCATGATATATATTAAAATATTTGGTTTGGGCAATCTCTGCTGACACACTGAGATTGGCGTCCACATACATTAGTTAAAGCTCCAGTTACGGGAAGAGAAGTAGCATGGTCAAGTGCTTGAACGTTTTTAGTCCATCCCTTAAACGCACTGACTTTTCTCTTGCTACGAATGATATATCGAGTACTTTCCCTAGTGGTAATTATTCATTCTCTTCGAGTTGCCCTGTGTTTGGTGGCTCGTCTCACGTATTTGTGTTGGAGAGTTGCGCTACGATACGAAAGTGTACGAACATGCATTTTGCATGATTTTATAAACCATATTAATAAAAGATAGATGAGATTCGATGCGAAGACGTGCAACTTCTGGGGGACACTTTTAAGAGAGGGAGGTGGTTTGATCAGAGCTATTGGGGGGATCTCTCCCTCTCTCTCTCTCTCTCTCTCTCTCTCTCTCTCTCTCTCTCTCTCTCTCTCTAAGTGAAGACCCCACAAGTTGATTGTCCAGAAGAGATAAGATTATAAATAAGGGAGAAGATATGGGAATGGGATAAACTTTCTCGGAGATACACGCGAGTTATATGGAGTCATAATTGGATATTGTAAAATATATCGACTTTTGGTTAGAGGGAGAGAGATTTTATTCGGATATACACTTCTTATATGCCAAATATGCTCAAGCAACTTGTTCAGTCAGCAACACCAAGTCACAACGGCATAGAAGTCATTATTTGACTGAAGCTATGTACAGTCGATATCTTATCATAAATTCTTTTGCAGCTTTGAATCAGATGGCAATAAACTAGTAAACATTGTTGTGAGGAGCTAATATGTCTATGCGCAATAGTTATCGCATGAAGCAAGCACGTGCGCTCAATTGCACATAGTATTACCATACTGATCGATAATATGATCCAATATTCAGTTTATTATTACCCACATTAATTAATTTCGTTAACATTTTATTGTCCGCATTAAGCTGCGTGAAAACTATGGTGATTGCCAATTTTAAGATAACTATCTTGATAGAAGACGTTATCTATAAGGGTGCAATGGGAATATAAATAGGTCTAAGCCAAAACTCCTCAGGATACAGAAAAACATACCATCAATGTTGAGAAGACAATTGGCTAGAAATACTCATTTACCGATCATTCAAGTCTCTGTGTATCTGGTTTTCGACTTCATCAATGGTTAGAGGTTAGTATAAAATTTTTCACGTTTGTGCATTCGATTCTGATTATGTATGGTTTTTGTTCGTCCATCAATAATCGGAATCTTCAATCTTTCACTAATCTTCTAACATGACCATCCGGTGGCACTTATTGGATTTACAAGTGGGTCATCGAATTCCGCTTTTGGATGCACATGATTTGTGTAATGATATGTTGCCTTGGAGTAGTTTTTTTAGTTAATTAGAGGTACCGATGGAATACATATAACTACTACACAAATCTCAAAATATGTGTGATTGTTAGGTCGTTATTAACTTGGAGAGTTCATGCCTGCACACCTATTTCGAAAAGGTTACATTCAGAAGGCATCGAATCTACCTTACCACCCATACATTCCATCATCGAATCTACCTTACCACCCATACATTCAATATATACATCCTTGATTCCCTCTTGTTAACATCTAAATTTTGACTAATTATTTAATAATTTATTGCATAGAAAATTAGGGATCGACCCCAGCCCCCAGCAAAAATAATTTTCATTAAATTGTATATAGTTTTTAGGTGCATTTCATTGTATATAGATAAATTCATTAAAAAAAGGCATTTAATTTGACTAATGGTGGATTAAGGTCCTGAGTTTAATTGAATTATATGGATTGAGTTCATGAGGAAGGGGAAAATTCGGCCATGCCATGAAATGTGTCGGTGGCAAAAAATTTCAAGGCAAAATACAAGGTTTTAGCTTTAATTGAGATGAGTTTAGCCCATAGGATTAGGGATGAAATTATTAAGAGTTTTGAGCTTAATTGAGCCCATAAGCAAGATTGAACTTGGACAGCACCTTGCCTTGGTCGAAATCCACTAGAGAGGGGAAGCGTTATTAAGTTTAGTTTAGTCAAAGTTAGCCCATTAAAATTTAATTAATGAAAGGCTTTGGGTTATTAGAGCCCATTGCATTAATAAGGCCTACATCAAGCCCGTATAATAAAGTTTACATTTAGGTTTTCACTATATAAAGACATCAAGTCCCACAAATTAAGGGGGGTGGGAATCTCAAAATTAGAGCACACGTTATAGGAAGGTACCCACGAAACTCCCCAAATTGGCACACTTATAACAAATTTACTCCAAACTAAATTTTTTATCATAAAAAACCCTAAACTGGTACACTCATGATAGATTTACCCCCAAACTAATTTTTTGACCACCAAAAATCTCAAACTGTTATATTTGTGATAAATTTATCCTCCGTTAATTTCCGTTAAATTATATTAATACCACGAAAAATCACAAACTAATACACCTGTGACAAACAGAGGGTAAACCCCAAACTAACGGAAACTATCATGGAGTAAATTTGTCGCAAATGTACCAATTTGGGATTTTTCGCGGTCAAAAAATTAATTTAGGGTAAATTTTTCACAAGTATATTAGTTGAGGGTTTTTAGTGGTATTAACCCTTATAGGAATACATGAGTATAGAAGAAAAAAAAAAAGGGAGAAAAGAGGCACGGCGCGACAAAGCCTTATCACGAATGCAACCTTGCCGGAGCTGTCGTTCCCCTCCAAGTTTCAGCCGGTGACGACGAAGCAGCCTCTCTGAGCGCTAACAACGAGCCCACCTTCCAGCTGCAAGTCATCGTGAGCAGCCGAGCTTCCTCCATCGATGCTGACCCTGCTAGTGCTCTTCACCATCGAGCTGCTCCTGCACCGTGACAACCATAGCATAGCCGCTGAACCTCCTGCCTCGACGAAGTTGCTGTGCGGAGAATCTCACCAGTTCTGCCTGGCCGAGGAAGTCCCATCCGTGATTATCTGCTGTTCCTGGTTCCACCATCCATACCACCTGCTTGGAACCTTCAACAACGCTGCTACGTGGCCCACTACGAAGTTTCTGCC
>CM062242.1:11183569-11476009 GCA_031216285.1 Syzygium syzygioides | reverse complement strand
TGCCGTCGCTGTTCCCCGAACCGAGAAGTCCCTGTATCAAGCGGCGACAAGCACTTGCTGTCCCAAGCCTGCATCGAGTCCTCCCTATACTGACCCTAAGCGAGTCTACTGCACCACTACCACGAGCCTTACAGCGTTATGCCTGGCCGTAATCGAATGATAGCCCAGTCGAGCCAAGTCCTCTTGCTCTGTTTCCTCTGCTTTGCATATTTCTATTAAGTTAACTAGGAGGCGGCCAAAGCCGAGCCATCACTGAGACGCCAGCCAATCCGAGACCTCCACCGGCAAGCTACCATCGCAGATGTCCTTGACTGTGAGCATGCACCACCGCCGGCCACCACTATGAGCTGTCTGTCGATCCTCAAATCGAACACTATATCTTCAAACTAAGTAATTAGCTAGTCCAAAATCAATTTGAAAATTTTAATACCTATGTTGTCGATATTGCAATCTGACCGAATATCTTAAGATCTTAGCCATATCTAATTAGGATTATTCTTAATTTGATACTGTGCACATGATCAGTAATTCGATCTATAGCAAAGAGATAGGATTATCAACGGCATGGAAAATCGACAACTTAATCCTTAAGTCCTAGGATAAGGGTGTTGGTTTCATTTTTCACCAAATTTGAGTTGATTGGATGGTGTTTGACTATTTAATGCTTTTCATTTCTAATTTGGTGATTATCTCTTGCCATGAATGTTTATCTATGTTTGATTTTTTTTCTTATCCAATAAATATCAAAATAGATTATACAAGATCAGGATAGATATCATATATTAGTATATATTCTAGATAAGATTAGATTTGATTTTCCAGATGGACTTTCTGGATGGATTGGTTTCTGGAAGCTTAAGATAAGTTTCCAGTTTAAAATAGGATCTGGCTTGGTTTATTTCGTAGTTTGAATTGGATAATATCAAGCATTAGATAATTTATTTTCATTAATTATTAATAACGAATTTTAATAAAAAATTGAAAAAATAAACAATTGCATGTCACATATATTTAGTCGCATCATCCATGCATCACTATTTGTCGTGTCATCAATGCCATGTCATCTTGCTACGTCTTGACACATCATCGCCATGCCATACATGTCATCAATTCCATGTCATTTAGTAATTGCATGTTTAGGGTCATCTAATACATGTCATATTAGAATAATTTCATGTTAATTTTTGTCCCATCATTAGAATTGGGTCATGTCACATGTCATCATGCATGTTTAACCTAGATTAAAATTTCATTTAATAAAAAAACCCCAAAAAGAGCATTAATTAAATATTCATAATTAGATAGTAAAATCATGATTAGGCAAGGTTTAATATATCTAGAGCCGTAGTTTAATTTTTTGTGTTTAATTCTTGTATTCTTGCAATTTATTTGTCACATTTGATTATTGTTTGTTATTTTTATTGATTGCGTACCCGTACAATTAACCCTCATATGTTAGTGGTTAGGTTAAAAATTAATCCAAATTGCCTATAAAATATTTTTGAAAATAAAAGAGAAAAGGTACGAAAGGACATTAGAGTAATATAGTGTAATCATGTCCCCGAATCCATAAATCTTTGATTCGTAGAATTAAAGTACTCTTCCATACTTTACTTGAGTTTTTAATCAACCCATCAAAAATTGATTAGTGGCAATTTCGAAATGAAATTCATTTGTATATTAAAGATTTAACCTAAGTTGCTTAGTATGAGCTTGGGAGAACTCAAGTTAGGTGTAAACTTAACGATCCATTAGTCAAATTCCAGGTGGTCCACCAAAGATTTAAATATTTCTTTCTTTTCTTTTTTCCTTCTCCTCCTTCTTGGCCATGGCCGGTAAACATTTTTTAATTAATAATAGCTTTATTAAAAATAAATTTTTTTATTTTTTTTGCCATGGCCAATAAAAATTTTCTTTATTAATAATACTTTTATTAAAAAATAATTTTTTTAGTTTTTTTAGCAATGGCCCGTAAAATTTTTTTATTAATAATATTTTTTTTCCTTTTTTTGGCCATGGCCGGTAAAATATTTTTTTATTAAAATATTTTAATAAAGAATATTTTTATTGAAAATATTTTTTATTTTTTTTGCCATGGCATGGTCACCGGCCAAAGCTAGTAAAATATTTTTTATTAACATTTTTTATTAATAATATTTTTCCCTTTTTTTTGCCATGGCTTGGTCGCCGACCATGGCCGATAAATTTTTTTTATTAATAATATATATTTTTTTCATGGCCTAGTGGCTGGCCATCGCTGGGAAAATAATTTTTTTTTGTTCATGCCTAGTAAAATATTTTTTTATTAATAATATTTTTTTATTAAAATATTTTAATCTTGCCAGATACGGCGAGGGTGGCCCTAGCGCCGGACATTAGAAGCTACATTAAAAACCAAAAAAAAGAAGAAGAAAAAAAAATTGATTCTCATTTTTGTTCCCAGAATCAAGAAGCTACTTTTTTTTTATTCTTGATTCTGTTCCAAAACTGATTCTAGGATCAATTTTTGGAAAATTGTGCCTGGGCACAAAAATTTTAATAAATGGATTTTTGTTACCAAACTGATTCTGAGAACAAAAGAACAGAATCAAACACTATTTGGCAAATTGCCAAACAAACCCCTCAAGTACTCGCGATTGTTTATGATTGCATGTGCCAGAGCAGAGGATGGGCTTTGTACATCGAAATAATTATCGTGTGGTACCCACTTTACTCGATTTTTGCACCCATAAATGCATGCGATTTAATGGGTATGTATACGTAAAGACTTCACATTTAAATAGCAAAGTAGCTACATATTAAAAATGGTATGTGAAAAACATCTCACATTTAGTAAACTCGAAGATATTTTTTTTTTGGGTTAATTTTACAAAAAATTCCAAACTACTACACATGTGATAAATTTACCCTAAATTTATTTTTTGATCATGAAAAAACTCAAACCGTTACACATATGACAAATATACTTAAACTAATTTTTTTATCACAAAAAATCCTAAACTTATACACTTGTGACAAATTTACCCTCGGTTAATTTTTGTCAAATTTTATCGTTAAATTTGCTGACTTGGACACATGGTGACGTGGTATGGTAACGTGACAAATCCATATGAAAATACCTATGGTAAATACCACAAAAAACCCTAAACTGGTTTAGTAAATTGGTACATCTTGTGACCAATTAACTGAGCCAGTTTGGGATTTTTCCTTATATCAACCCTATGAATTTCCATGTGAACATATAGCGTCACTGTGTGTCATCCAGGTCAACAAATTTAACAGTAAAATTTGACAAAACCTAACTAAGGGTAAATTTATCACAGATGTACCAGTTTGGGAGTTTTTTTGGTAAAAAAATTGGTTTCAAATAAATTTGTCACAAGCGTATCAATTTAAAGATTTTGGTGGTCAAAAAATTAGCTCAGAGCAAATTTGTCACATGCGCACCAATTTGAAATTTTTCGTGGTATTAACCTTTTTAGTTTCCAAAAGACCTAAATGGAGAAAATGAACTTTGAAACTAGGTTGGACAAGTCAAAAGCAGTCTATTAATATGGTCTTATCGGACGTGAGTCTTCAACCATTTTAGTAGCGGAAGTAGCAAATTTAGTATTCAATCTATCTTATGTGAATCAGAAATTTGCTCATGTTTTCAGGTTACTCAATATTGACCAAGGAGCATAAGCACATAAACTGTGAGGAAGGAATTGGACAACATTGCGTGTGTTTACTGTAGGTTGATAATTTTTGGTACGACACGACACACACATAACTAAATAGGTTTGGGTGTCACATACTTGGGTCTGTGTCATAAACAGTCACGATTAAAATCATTTCTTACCCCGGTTGACCCATTTAAATACTAATCGACACATTTACATTAACAAGTTAATGTGTCATTTGTTTCAAGAGGATACAATTAGACAAGTTTTAGAACATTTACTATTCATATTGTATGACTATTTTATCTTTAAAAGTTTAAAAAAGTTACACCCATATCACGGAGAATATTGATGAAACTAAATAAATTTAGGAGATGAAAGTCATTCAACATAAAGAAAAGCTAACCCAATAGTACACTTTAGATTAACATGAAGTGGAATTATTCATATTATTAAAAAAAATACAAGTGAAACGTGTTAACACGAGCTATCGTGTATGAATGGGTTTAATGTATTTATTTGCACAGTAAATTACGTATGTTGTTCAGTCGATAATCGATATGGTGATGTGTTTGATAAAGCGTGTTAGTCACATCGTGTTGTGTGACTTGCTTTGTTAGGCGTGTCGTGCTCGTGTCGAGACAATTTGACACAACTATAAACCTGTCGTGTTTGAATAAGCCACGTATTTGTTTTATATTCCAATTTTGACACTGACACTTATTTCCAAACCCTAGCATACCGTTTGCAGTTGAGATTGAGAGGATAAAGTTGCGAATTTCTATTCAATCGTATGTCGGTGTCGAAGAGTGCACGGTCAGAGATGATTGGCAAGCCAGCACAGAGTCTCATTGATTCATCCCCCTCAACATTGTATGTGCTGCACTAAATTTTCTGATCAGACAGAAATTTGATATTTCCTAAAATCCGTGCTACCTTTTGTTTGTATCTATCTATCATCAAAAACGAATCCCAAATCCCTTTTATCACCAAAGAAGGTAAGTCTCACTCGTCAATTATAAATTTTTTGAAGTTTTCGTGTGTTACGATATAATTGTATAAAAATTACAAAAAGAAATACAAGGAATTACGACCAGGGAATTGGTCTTCAGGTACCATAGAATTGTCCTTTTAGAATAATCACTCTACAATCCAAAACAAAAACCCACATAAACAAAAATACGGCATTACTCGATAGAAAAACGCAAATGATCATTATCATGAAAACGCAAATCAAGTATAATATCTTGAACACCAATTCCATTCTCATCCTCCATAACCACTATTATTCCACTTTTGCATTGGAGGAAGGATACTATACCCCGGTACCATAAGATGGGCATGTATTGTTCATCGGGTGCGAGAACAGTATGACGATAGAAAGTGATGAGTGTCTTTTGAACTTTCCCTAAGGAACTTCCTTCTGCGTAATTCCATTTTATTTCTTGGCCTACTTACTGAGAAAAAGAATGTTCCTTCATTGTGAGAGAAAGTCGTTTTTGAAAGACAATGGATCTTCAACTTTGTTGTGTAATTACTTTAAAGCGTAAGACGTGATTTCTTTTTATCAATTTAATCAACTGCGTCCCTAACACATATAGAACCTAAGTGACTATATAGCAAACATTCTCCTGGATTTCTCCTAGATCCGAACCCATAACTGACCGATAGAACTAAGATTACTAACAAGGGACAACTCATGAGTTTCAACATTTTTAAACACGCGTATCCCGGACTTTTCGAAAAAGGGAAAACCCAAATGGAAAACTAATGCCCTTCTTCTCAACAGTCATGAAGGAGAGCAGCAAATCCCAAGGGATGGTGTAATCAGATGGAAAAATCACAACCAATCTTGGCCACATGGGCGAGGGCATAAACATGGAGCTACTGATATGATTGGAGGCAAAAGTGTCAAAAAAGTCTTAAATCTTTTGCATTTGTGCCAATTCAATCATAAATTTTTTGCATTTGTGCCAATTGAGTCTTAAATCTTTATTTGGTGTCAATTGAGTCCTAAACCTTTTGTATTAGTGCCAATTCAATCCTAAACATTTTATATTCGTGCCAATTCAGTCCTAAACATTTTTGAGCTAACTTAATCGGAATGACTGAATTAGCACCAATACAAATGGTTTAGGACTAAATTGACGCCAATGCAAAATGTTTAGAACTGAATTGGCACCAAAAAAAGGTTTAGGACTTAAGTGACACTAATGCAAAAGATTTAGGACTGAATTGGCACAAATGTAAAAGATTTAGGATTGAATTTGCACCAAAAAAAGGCTTAGGACTCAATTGGCACCAATACAAAAGAATTAAGACTGAATTATAACTAAAAAAAAGGTTTAGGATTAAATTGATACCTATGCAAAAGGTTTAGAACTTTTTTTAACACTTTTCCCTATGATTGGACTAAGAGAAACACATCCCTAAAGGATACTCGGTGTGGTTACATATGATCCTTACAAGGGAAGAGGAGTCGAAAACTCTCATGGAGTCTTTGCGGCTTATTCATTTGCATTGCATTGACGTTATACTCCACAAATGCGTTCATTAATTTAAAGTATCGTGTCCGTACGTCATGTGCCACCTCTCTTTTCTATTTTGGTCATTTCGAGAAGAAGGGAACACGTCTGTTTGCCTTCCAACCTATAATGCCATTCTTCTTGACAGTGACGAAGTACAGCAGTAAATCCCAGGAGATGGCGTAATCAGATGGAAAAATCACAACCCATCATGGCCACACGGGTGAGTGCATGAACATGGAGCCAATGATATGATTGGACTAAGAGAAACACATCCCTAAAAGCGCGTGCAATCCATCAGACTCTCTGATCAATCTTCTGCACTCGTATCATTAGCTGGCTCGTACATCCAATCATATCACACTCATGCCTCAACTACTGCCCCGTTCCCACTCCTGCATTATAACTCCTTCCCATGCTTCCTCCCGGGAAGTAAATCTCGAATCTCTGGTTCACCGAGAAAGTTCGTCAAATATGGATCGTGAGATCGGATCAATCACAACTCTAGATGACGATTTGATCTCATGAGTGTCCCCCACAGAAATGTCTTGATTACAATTTACAGTGATGCCTGATATGTGAAATTGGGCTTGTGCAAATTATTTCACTATATTCAGTGGGATTGAGACGAAACAAATAGTGATTCCATGGAGAGATTTACACAAGTGCTTCGATCGACCACGTCACGATTGCTCATCTGCCAAACCAATCACATGTAACAAAAGGGTATGCATTTCATTTCAGTCCATCGAGAAAATTGAGAAATGTGATGAAAGAAAGAAAAGTGTAGTATATTGTACATTTTTATGTGTCATAATAGGGAATGCAATAGGCTTTACAGGATCACTCTCTAAGTAACAAAATATTGCAATATCAATTACAATTATTCATGATTAATAAAGGAAAAAATGCACAATCCTAAGAGATATATAAAATCAAGAAAAATATGTATCTAACATATTGATGTAGAAGAAGACAAAGAGCACACATCTTGTCAAGTAATATGGGACATTTCAACACCTATCTCACGTGCAAGCCGGACATGCATCTAGAGTTTGATTAACAGGCGGACTAACACAAGAAGGGGCAAAATTGGGCTCTAATACCAAGTTAAGAATGGTGATGAAAGAGAAAGAAGTGTAATATTTTGCACATTTCTAAGCATCATAGTAGATTATACATGAGTGTGTTTATCAATTTTACGGGATGACTATCTAAAGTAACATAATATTACAATATTAATTACAATCAATCAAGATCAGTTAAGGAAGATAATGCATAATCCTGAAATATATATGGAATCAAGGGGAATATATCTCTAACACAGAAAATGTCATTCACCTAGCATCTTACACTCTTCGATTGGCTGAGTAAACGGATGACGACCACCTCAAAACTCCTCAATTTTGTGGCGATGGACAATATTTGTGGTACTAATTTGCAAGCCTTGGGCCCTAGTTAAGGACTCGTTGGGTTGCAGCCCAACCGGCCTCATGGCTGTCATTCTTTTTCTAATGTTCTCGTTGCACCAAAGTTTCCTAAATCAAGAAAAGCTTCGGGGCTGTGATCGACTAAACATACTTACGAAGGGATGAACTGATTTTTACATTTTATATCTTACTTAATCTAATACTTGAGTATGGCTTACGCACTTTGACTTATTCAAAACCCGAAACACTTCAATTTTTCACAACATACAAATATTGACATGTACTCCCACGGTTGTCATACATAGACGTAATGTTCGCATTTCTCATAGTTGGCATTGATGAACAACTCTCATTACCACCATCCTAGACCGGCAAACACCAGCGGTGGACTTCCGGAGGTGCCCTCACCATCAGACCACATCATAAGCCACCCCATCCTCGTCTATCTATTTACTTGGATAAACAATAGCCATGCAAAGCAAGTGATCGTAACACTACTGCTTCTCTAGATAGCATGGAAAGACTGACACGTATATTTTCAAGTGAACATACACTGTCTCATCCGCGAAGTGCAAGATCTTATTATAAGTGCAGTAGGAGTATGTTAAGTACCATATGAAGGGGATTATAATGTGATTGTCCAATATCATATCTCATTGTCGATCGAATAGTTATACAATGACATTTTATCGTGGACCTAATAATTCCCAATAGCATATAATGGCTACACGTAGCTATAATTAGGCCTTGACACGTGGAGGAATGATTTAAGTGTTTCGTGGAGTCACTTTTATTTCTTTTTTAATCGACAAGTGGGTCGGAAAGTTAGTGTAAGTTGGGGGCCCTGAAGACAAGTGCTGGTTGTTACCAAGGAAAAAACAAAGATAAAATGTAAAATGAGTGCTGAAACTATAGCTAGTGGGATTGGATGTTTCAGTGGGAAGAAAAGTCGAATGATCTTTAGTATAAAGTTTACCGTAGGTAGACACGTCTAGAAGTGCTTAAGTGTCATGGCAAAAAATTTCCCAGATGAATGAACTAATGGGGTACTTGCAATGAGAGGGTTGGACAAGTTAATGGACAGGACGGAGCTATGTGGCATTCGATGTGTAGGGAAATCGGTGATTGATAAGTTACTAAGTATCACCAGAACACAAGCCAATAACAGTTTGCCAAGTATCAGGAGGAAGTAGGCCAATGACAGGTTGGCGCATGTCAGAAGGGACCAAGGATGCAACCATGTCACAAAAAATTAAAGGACTAGAGAAAAGATCAATCATACCTACAAGCCCTATTCTGAGCGTATTAAGTCAAAACTCTCTAAAACATCCCAATCAAGTAGGGATAAATCAAGATCCTACCACCAATCTAGAGTTAGTTTTTCATATAGGGCAATGATCCGTGCAATAAGTACATAAGATTTAATACTTGTCGGTAAATTCAGGTGCTTGTAATAAGAAACATAAATAAATAAAAAAAATGAACAAATTACGCATCTAAAATAACACTCAATAACTCTTTTGAAAATCTGTCGCTTTTTTTCCTTGTTAATATTTTAAACTCAATATGTTACTCTTTGCTATATTGCTATTTTCCCAAAAAGATTGTCAAAACTCCCATAGAATAACCCCAAATACTAAAATAGCACGACAAAATTAATGAAGAAAAGGAAAAATGTCGGGATGCAAGTTTTTCATATATGTCGTGACATTATTGTTAGGTGGCTAGTTTTCTGGAAATTTGAGTGGAATCAAGAAAGCTAACAATAAGCATAGTCATTACCATTCATAAACAAAATAACAACAACCGGTTCGCAAATGGAAGTAAAATCATATTCATTATGTGTACAATGGACAAATAGTTCATGCCATACGCAACTAGTTTCCTACTACATTGAGAAAATTGAGTCATCTATTTAAATATCTAAATAGATGACTCCGACTTTTTAGGTAATAATTTCACTTTTATTATATTACTACCTTTGACTTCACATTTTGGATATATAAATACTTATGGACAAAAATGTAATTTTAACAATTTTAAAAAAAGTAAACCAAAATATATTTATTCACATATTACTTCAATTCCTTTTTTTTAAAATTTCTACTCTCTTTTCCTCTCTCTGTTTATAAAAATTTGTATAGTTTAAAAAATTCCAAAATCATTTTTCTTTTTTTTTCTATATTCTAACTCAAAATTACCCAAAATTGACATGTTTTCACTTATTTTTATATATAAAAAAAACATCACAATCATGTTGAAAAAATTCGGTGATGATAACGAAATGATAGCTATAATTGACGCAATTATAATGCAAACATGAATTGCCAATCCTAAATTCAGGTCCCGTTTATTTCGCGAAATATGATTAATTTGGAAAATATTTTCTGAAAAATAATTAGTCGTATCATTTACAAAAGTGAATGGACAAAAAATAGCTTCATCATTCACAAAAAGTTTTAGATAGAAATTGCTATCAACGATGAAAATATATTTTATTGACTAATTATCTCAAGCGATCATATTTTGAAAATTATTTTTTAAATTATTCTTTTTCCACGAAACAAATAGAGCTTCAAAATTCAAATGTTTGTTATCAAAAGCGACAGGAATTCTTTGAAATAGTTGTTCAGAGAAAGTAGCGCACCATTCAAAATTAAAGAAAATTATATTATATGCACAAAGTAGTTTCCATTTGCATTTCCATCATTGGGGTGACTGAACATTTGTTAATCTTTTAAGTTCAAGAGTTGAATTAGTGATGAATAAGCAGACATCTGACCGTGGATGGCACATGACCCAAGTTAGATCTTTGACACCACCAAGTGTAAATAATCCCATCCATGAGCTGATTAATAGGATATTTCATGCGCTCGGAATTTGTTCATCTTAAGGTGGACATCCTTATGTTATAAAATTGAGAGAGTTTCAACTTATCTCACTTCGGCTAGATCACCAAACTTAGGATTTCACCAAGGCCAGTGTGGTTAACTTTTGTTAGAATTGTATCCTGCAAATCGAATGTGCGCCTTTTGGGTGTGACATTGTTCCTAACTCATTGATCAAATATGGTTCCCCAAATGTTGATTTAGATTGGATTCGGTTGTCGTTAACCAAGTGACGATGACGATTCATCCTTCTTCCCAGGTTTTTTTGTTATTCTTCGTGCTCAGCTTGTAATATCATGCTAGTTTGGTGCATGTCGTTTATTTGCAAAAAGTCGCTTAGGTTTAGGCAAACCCAATTTTATACGAGTCCTAAATTCATATTTCTCCACATATATATGTAGCCGCACGTGGGTAAAGGTCTACAATACTTCATCCCTCTTGGTTCAATCATGTCCATCGCCACAAAACTTTTGCGGCCCTCATCTCCGACCACCGCCGTCATCGACATAGTGACCCCGAAGTTCCTTCGCTAACGGCATCTTAGTTGCCATCACCATCACAACACCCCTCTCTCTCTCTCTCTCTGCAGATTTGAGTTGAGCTTCGCCGTGGACAACATCCATGGAGACAAGATCTGGTCTGCATGGAGTCGACAACCACATGCTTGATCTCCTCATCATCATCAACAGAGTACATAGAACAACTTGGTGACCAGAGAGAGAGGGAGAGAGATGATGGCCGCGGAAGGGACAAGCAGAATGAGGAGGTGGTGGCCGCGATTGGCAACGATTGTGGTGATGGAACTCTAGTGGTGACGGCTACGGAGATGGGTACATGAAGCGGCTGAGAGAGGAAGAAAAAGAAGGATTTTTTTTGGAATAATCATAAGTAGACAAGCTTGACACATGATATGATTTTAACAGATAAGCTATCTTAAATTAGATAGGCTCAGACCTACCCAACTTTTTACCATCTATTAATATGCTTCTGTGTTGGTGAAACTACACATCAAAATCACTTGACGGCAAAAAAACATGACGTGGCAATATTATGATGCGTGAGTGAAGACGCAATTGAAAGGGAAAGATAACTAGCAAACTGTAAAAAGAGACCATAGCAAAACTCAATTGTGTAGTCGGGAGTACAAACTACAACATAGCCTGTAGTTGTCCGCTTAGATAAGATTATTGGTAGAAACACCTTTTGCTGCGTTAGCCTAATATATTTTGGGCATCATTGTTTCCCAATAGATATAAAAACTTAGACATCTTAAAGAGACTCAAACAGGAAATACCATTGTGTTAGTGGTTGACTTTCGCGAGATCCACACATTCCCACCAAAGTTTCCTATTTGGGCTGCTATTCCGGACAAAAAATTTCCTCTCAGCCATGATTATGCTCCAATAAATACTATAAAATAGTGCAATAATGTGTGAATCCAACGAGTTTTGTCTCAACTTTTGGTGGAGAGCCATATAACTTGCTTCTGTATTTCAATATCACCCAAATATCCCATCATATGTTCACCCATCTATATAGTGAGAGCACATAACTAAGTACTCACATACAACTTCCTCCTCAAATTCCTTGTTTCCGAACCATCTTGTCTCCAGTCTTGTCTTCCTCCACAATTGTTGAAAGTTCAAATCCTAGTAAGGACTTGTTGCCATCCACTGTGAGAAAATGAAGCTTACGGTGCTAGTTTTGTTGGTGATGATGATGAGCTTTTGCTTGGTGGAGCCAAGGAAGGTCGCTTCGGGCAGGATATATGGGCAAGAGAAGAGAAACCAAGTTGAGAAGTACAAGAACCCCAACAGCGAAGAGAAAGGCATGGACGTCGAGTACAAAGAAGCTAGCAGTACTATCGACAACCACCACAGCATTCCCAGAGAAAGCTACAGTAGCCAGCCGAGCGGACCCGGAAGCACCATCGGCGATGGCGGTAGTGGCTGAGTAGAGAGAGAGAGAGAGAGAGAGGACGGTGTATAATGGCATACATATATGTGAGTTTGGAGTTCTGGGATAATATCATATGAAATAGTGATGATAGCTGCAACATTGTTTGCATGTGTAAGTAGCTTCCAGGACGTATGTTGTAAGTGTTTTTCTCTCTTGGTTTGGGCTACTGAGTTGTCAGTAAGCACGTACAACTTTGTTAATGCATGAATAAGCATGTACGCTTGTATTCGTGTGACTTTTGCCGACTAGGGCTGTACAACTTGTATTGCACTGTTGATCAATCCTATATTAAGAGTTGAATGAGGCCGTATGAGCTCGATAAGAATGTAATGCTATAGTCTGTATAATACGCGGTATATATATGACGTAGGATTATCGTAATACAATCACACACTAGCTCCAAGAAGACTAGGAAGGAAGAACACCATAGAACCAGCTTTGATCATGGGTTATGAAGATGGAATTAAGCAGCTGAGATATTTACTCTATGTTACTAATTTGAGTACTTTGTTCGGCTACCAAAGCCTTACGATAAAGTGTGAGAGTTCTCCTTTAGATGTAATAATCTCATGAATCAATGGAAAAGTGATATTCAAAAGTCGATTTGGAGATAATGCGAAAATGCAAGCTTCACTTTTCTACATCTTTCTAAGGATGTGTGTTCTTTTTGAAAAGAGAAATTATATAGTTTAGATGTCTAGCATCAATTGGAAAACCAACTATACCTCACCGAGGGTGATAGTTTTCCTGGCCTGACCATACACCACCCTCAGATAATTACAAAGTCACACAAGTCCATAACTACTTTCAGTGGCCCCAAGAAATTCGCTGATGAGTGTCAAAAATTAAAACCTCTCGCTTCTTGAGATGACAGATCTAAACACCTAAAACTGCACTAATCCATTTAAAGTTATCTGAACAAAGGTTATGTTATACACCCTCTTATATATACTGATACTCTAAGTTCAATCAAGATATGCCGTATAAAGAGGTTATGAATATGCACCATGTACATACAGATACACATACAGGGTGCATATTTAACTCAGCAACTGTACATACAATGTAAGTGGAGCCTGTGCTTGTGCTTGAAAGACATGAGAATATTGACTTCCGATACCGGCCAAAGAGCTCGGAGAACATGTTAGTCCAAACAAGTCTTTCTCTGATTCACTGGCAGTAGATAAATAATGACACGTAAACGCTCTTGCACCGACATGTGATTAGAATGCTCAATGTGACATGAATATTTAAGCTATATTAATTTTATGATTCAGTTGTGAACACTAAATGGGTCCATAGCTCAGTGGTAGAGCATTTGACTGCAGATCAAGAGGTCACCGGTTCGAACCCGGTTGGGCCCTGAGGTTTACTCATTTTTCGTTCTTCGTTTCTTCCCTTTTTTATTCACCCTCAAATAAACCACAGGAAAAACTTGACCGCAAAGACGCCCAAAAGGCAGTTGAAAAATGACTTTCCTTTTCTCATCGAGTAAATAATGGTAATTCTAAAACCTTTGGGTGCATGAATAACCATAAGAGACACATCAATTTATTTTGATTAAACTAACAATTGGCAATTTGACACCTCTCATCAAATATGTCTTTGACGGATGTCATTATATTCATGATGAGGTACTTTAATGTTCAATGAAAATAAGTGCAAAGAAAAGAGTGGGATTTAGGTAACTCACAGTATCATATTTTGCTCATACAACAGTAAATGACTTTCCTTTTCTCATTCAATAAATTATGGTAATTCTGAAATCTTTGGTCCATGAATAAGTGTAAGAGATTCATGAATCTACTCTGCTTAAGCTGTCAATTTACACGTCTGACACGTCTCATAAAAAATGTCTCCAATGATTGTCATTTCTAATTTTCATGATGTGGTTGATGAAAATAAAAACGAGTAAAGAGCACGATTTAGAAAACCACAATATCGTATTTTGTTTATTCATATCATGTTTTGCCTAATCAAGCACGAGTTCCCCTTACTCAATTTCATCGGTACATCAATATGGGAATTCTCCATAAAAATGAATTGTAAACGTGTGAGATCTTCGAAACATCTTGCGATGAGTTTCGTGCTTTCAGTCTTGATCTGAGATGGTTTGCGATTTGAAAACGCTATGCTGACCAGTTTGTTCTCAATTGAGTCGAAAGCTTTGGAAACATCTTTTTGTCGTTTTCAATTTTCAGCTTTAAGTTTAGAAAACCAGTTTCCACGTTTCGTACAGACAATCGTTGCAACCAAACATCATTCTGTGAAACCAAAGAGCACATTTCAACATGCCAAGTGATTATTGTCTTGCCGATTCAGCTGAAAGCTAAATTCCTCAGAGTAACATCACCCCTTAAGCACTGCGCACATTTAACCTAGTCCGGAGTCTTCAGAAATTTCTGGATATGAAACGGACACGTCCTGATACAACGGGACATGAAAATTTCCATGTACCTGTAGCTGTGACTATGAAACGATAGAAGGAGAGAAATGCAGCAGCAAAACAAGCAAGCTTTAGGTGACCAAAATGATGGTAACCCTGCCCAGGTAACAACGAAGTCAACATATCGACTATGACTAGTGTGAGTCATCCAACACTTGCAAAAGAGCTCGGCCATAAAGTCAAAAACTGCCAGGCATACTGATCCAAACAAAGTTCTCCATCCCCGAATGGTCAAAAGACTTAAGCGGTGCAAGGGGAAAATACAGACGAGACCCCAATCCAGTGGTCCTCTTCTGCACAAATTTACAATGGAAATTGGAAAGGAGTAACAACAGCAAATCTCCGCCTGCCCCTCGCCTACATTTAGTGCCAACTCAAGGGCCTGCATCATCTCATGGAAACCTACACTATTAGGACGGAGGTCAATGTACAACTTCTACGTCATTATTCTCCTTGGACCCCTGGTCTCCTGTTGAGTCCCCATCAGATGCCAATCCTCGGATTTTGACATCATAATAAACTTCTTCAACTCTTCGAAGATCATACTTCAACCCTATCATTTTGGGAACAAGTTTAGTGAAGGGAACATGATAAAACTTTGATGAACTAATTCAAAGAAGCTTGGATTCCTCTTTTGCTGTGCTGCACGTGCAGGCCCACACACCTCCACATGAGACTGTGGTGGTTATCAGGGCAGTATTTGTGCACGCGTGATGGATGCATGCCTCTATATGTGTGTGTGCCTGTGTAGAGAGAGAGAGAGAGAGAGAGAGAGAGAGAGAGAGGGGACCATCAAATTTCTTGCGCAAGAAATCATTCCTCAAATTAAGCATACGGAAAGCTGCATTAAGTTCCGTTAAGAACTTCAGGACCTTTCTTGGGCAGTCATAATCCCCAGCTGTTACTTGGTTCACCACATACCTTGGCTGCAAAATTCAGAATGCATGTCACTCTAAACCTGTTTCGTAGAACTAACCAGCTCGAACAAAATTTAAATGGGTAAAAACATCACATAATTTTGGCCAATATAAAAAGAAAAATGCCTGAACTTTGGTTCATTTTTCAAATCTAGCCTCACCTTAAAATTCTATCTCAAAAAGACCTCACCTTCCAAGTTTACTTCAATTCTACCCAAAAGTTAACTTGCCTTCTAAATAGGCCATTAACTTGCTCACATGGCGCCTACGTGACAAATTTATCATTAAAAAATAGAAAGTCAAAATGATTATTTTAAAATCAAAGGAATTTAATTTTAAATAAATTTAACAGAAAGAGGGAACACAATTTGAAGGGAAAAGAGAAAGGACAGGGTGGTGGCTGGCATTGGTCGCTACCACGAATGTCCCATTGACTCAATGTCAGAGTGAACTCGATTGGGTGAAATAGTTCAGATGGGACTCAGAACCTCAGTCACGATGAGGTCATGACTGAGCAACCAAGATCATGCGGGGTTGCCAGATAGCAATCGGCTTCGCAATAAAGGTTGCATGAGCAATGTTGGGCTGCACGCAACTTTCTCTCTCTCCATCTCCCCCCCACCCAAAACAAATGGAATGCAGCCTTAGAAGGAGGTTGTCCACCACACAAGAGACAGGTAGAGGGTAGCTGCAGCAACCACAACACCATGAGTGGCGGGAAATAGCAGGGTGGGTGGTCGCTGGCACAGTGGCTGGAGGTGGCTGGCGGTGGTGAAGAATGGAGAAAGATCAGTGTTTCCAGTTAAATTTGTGGTGATATGGGAATAAAAAAAATTTCTAACAAAAAATCATCTATTTTAAACTAGTAATTTGTCATTTTTACAACTCAAACGAATTTGTTATCGATTAATATGATTTACTGAGGAAAATTTTGCACGTCGACCCCATGTAGACATCACATCGGCAAGTTAACAACTCATCTCAACAAGAAGTTAATGGCTGGCTAGAAACAGAGTGAAACTAAAAGGTGAACAATAAAGTCTAAAGGTGAAGCTAAATTTGAAAATCAACCCAAAAGACAAGCTATACTAGATATAGGCCCATAATTTTCAACTCAATTTTGAAGGATGGTGCTCACCAATTCATTAGACATGAAACAAACTCCTGCATCAGAAGTAAAAGTTTTCAAGTTAGTGAATCCATCGACCGGCATGGCACTAGACGTATTCTGCCACTATAAACATAGGAAAATTCTTCTTGACAATGCATATATGAACTCAATCTAAAAATGCCAAATATTATGCAACTCACTAAAACAAATACAACTCCTCTAGGACCATCAAGTATCAATCGAGCAAGCCCACTTAGGACCTGCCTTTGCGAATATCTTTTGAAAATACTTCACTTTTCTGCAAAGAGGAGTCCAACATGGAGTTCTGTATCGCACAAGGACAAACAAATTCCAAGAAACAAATATGATAGTGCATGCATGTATGCAGTGGAAGATCATAATCAATTATAAGGGAAACAAGGTCATCGCTCAACTAAACAGGAAGTCCTTTAATTGAAAATTTCTGACTAGATTGTCCATGTAAAAAGAATGGAACTGAAAATCCCCAGTTATGGATATATTATTCCCAAAAACTACTTGAAATATCAAATAACAAGTTTGTGAGAAATAAATTTCCTGCAATTTGGTTGATAATAATTAAAGACACAAGGGAGAGGGCAAAGTTTTATTCAGAGGAATAAAGTAATATACGTGAACATTTGATACTAACAGCCACCCCAAAAAATGACCATAATATCCAATAAATCCACGCTTAGTTTCAGTTCAGTAAATAAGCAGTTTGAGTTAAGCACACATTTAACATTACGGGAAACAATTAGACAAAAGTACAGAAGTTTCAAGAAATTTTAGCATAGTGTGAAGATCATTCTAGCAAACTTCTAAACATGCTAATATGTTGAACTCCAAACTCACCAACAAGATAGTCTTCGATGTCAAGGCCAAACTGGGAATTGTTCACTGCATGGTCAATTAAAACTACTCAGAATATCAAGAAAACCATTAAAACTCTGCTTGCATCCCCTAAATATTGGATTAAGGACATGAGATGACTATAAAGTGCAGTACACCTCAAATAAAATACCATAGGCATAACTATGAATACCTAAGAAACTAAGCCCATGCTTAATCAAAATTTACATTAGGCAATACATCCCAGAAAGAAGATATACCATAAACATCAACTTTCTTGCATGATCACGGGAGATAAAGCGAACACCATTGACTTGATAATTGACACTATAGCTATACAACAGCCTATAATATGAACTTCAATTTGCTGCAGGTCCACCATATTTCAGCAAGATCATGTGATGACTCACAGTTTGAAAGGTTTACAGAATAGAGGCCAATTTCGTACAATATGATACCACAGGGCTATGACCTCCTCATAAATGATATAACAGAGAAATAAAGGAAAGGGAATCTCCCATTCGAATGAAAACCCAACAGAAACAGGAAGAGTGACTTGAAAGAGAGTCCAAGCACTTTCATCTGATGAATTAAAAGCAGCAACTAGGCAGCTAGGGGAAAGTGGGAAATTCTTGACTACAACATGAAGAACAATCAGCCCATAACATTGGAATACAGAATGCTACAAGATAACTTACTGGCATGAATAGCATAGAAGAATGCTAAATCGTTCACCCAAAATGGAACAATATAGTATATGGCCAAGACTTCTAGCCATCACCACCTACCCAAAAACCTTCCAGGATGACTAATTCATGGACTCCATATCACAGAACTGAATCATGCCCCCAGTATCTATCTACCGACATATATTTTTATGGAATGACGTTTATAGTTGAACTTCGTGAGCGAACAGAAAAGAATAGGGCAAGTGTTTAAACAATCGTAATTTTCCCTGGCTATGTGAACAGAGGACTTAATGGGTTCTCCTCAGGTAAGTTTACCGTTTAAGACAAATGACAAAATGCAATGATTAACGAAGACAAAATCTCTTACTCCTGGCTGACTGCAGTCAGTCACTAGACACTGTACTGATTTAAAGTAATGAAGACTACCACCAAAAAAACAAGAAAAAAGGAGCATTAAAGCATGAAGACCAATAATGACCACTATTGACAGAAAGAGGAAGTAATTGTACTCGTGAAAAGAGTAAAACCATGCTAGGAAGGCACATTATTATACAAGGATGCCCTCATCCATCCAACTGAATAAATACTGCTTTCATGCACTACACTCAGTCACTTCTCATGTGATTCGGTTATCTTCTTTGAATGGCAATGCGAGTTTGGTATGTTGCATGAGCTACCTCCATCTCAAACTATCAGAATTCTAGTCCTCACTTTGAAGGACATGACCATGTGGTAATCATACCAGGTGAAATACCCGGGGATTCTACAGAATCTCCACAACACTTTACACACCCAAAAGAAAAACATCAGTTGCTGATTTAATTGGAAACATAAGCCTTTTGGGGGGAACTCTAGATGGAGATTAAGAAACCTTTGAATAAGTTTAGCTTGTTGCGCCCCCCCCCCCCCCAACCAAAAACAAAAAAGCCAGTAGTAGCTCTAATGCAGATGAATAATCTATAAGCTCCAGAAAATCAATAAGCGATCTTCACTTTACAGAAGCAGAATTAATATCCTTGGAGGCCAAGGACAACCTGGTAGGGTTAACCATCTCTTGGTATACCAACGGGGTATATCGTATTGCGATCATGGAAATAAGAGATCACAGAGAACATGTCTAGTACAAGAAGATAAGAGATAGGTGGCATACATCCAAGTTTTTCCCCAGCCTCATTGTGAAGCAGCAGATTTCCAGTCTCCAAATAGTGCGTGAAAGTGAGAAGGGAAACTACAGTCTGCGTTTCACTTCTCCAATCACCATGATACCTGACTCAAGAGACAAGAATTACAATCAATCTCATAAGCAGAGCTAAAGGCAAAGTAAAAGAACCAAATGCTCCAAAATGCCATCGTAGTATGACCTGTAATATTGATCAGGGCATTCACTCAAAATATCAGCTAACCGACTGTAGTGATCCTTCAGTGTGCCAATGTGAGCCTTGGACTTGTCCAGAACCTCTGCCAAAAAAAAATACAAGAAAGATCAATACCTCCCATACACTACCTTCCTTTAAGAAACTAGAGAATTAACATACTAAAACATCCACAAGGACATAGTCTGCTCGAGGGGAGATCAAATTACCAAATGATGTTGTCACTATGTAACTGACAAAATTAACCTCTTATACGGACAATCCAACTATAAGATATCACAAAGGATATACTACAGTCAAGACTTCCTTAGCATTCCATATGCTAGGCAGACACCTTCACAAAGAGAAAAATAAGCATATAGAAGACACGAACACCAATTCACGATCCTGTCCATCCACACGAATTCCATTCCCTCTGCTTCTCACCAAATCAAATTCCAACGACGTGACCAAAGATTTCTCCCTTTCAACCGCGTACTAACCCCAAGCGTCATGCCTCCTCACGATTCAAACCATTTAAGAGTAACATGACAGAACCCAACCCCAAAACCGATACCAGCAACCGCAAACTTCTCCAACATCGAAAGCGAAAACGTGAAAAGTTACCAGGAAGCGGCCAAGACAGGTAAACCAGGAGCAAGCTCGAGTACATCAGCCTGGTGGTGGACTCGATCTCCATGACCACCGCCCTAATGCGCTCGCGCAAGCCCACGGAGTCCTCCAGCTGGGCGCGGAAGTCCTCGAACTGCTTCTCCAGAGGGAGAGCCGGGGGAGCTTCGCCGCCGGACATCGCGGAGGAGCAGCAGCAGCGGCGCCGCGTCGACGACGGGAGAGCGCGAGGCGGCGGCGACCGCGGCGCGGCGGGAGCGGAAGCGGCGCGGCGGAGGAGGAGCGACGACGGCGGGGCGAAGGCCGGGCAGGGCGGAGAGCGACGTGGGATTAGGGTTTAAGGAACGAGTGAGTGTGGAGCATGCGCTGCGAAATGCTGATTTCATAATTTTGCTTTTTTCTCTACAGGTACGAATGCGAGCTATATCTAAACTGGAGGCAATTTTATTTTCGTTAAACTTGCATATAGTTAATTTTCCAAAATAATCTCCGATTTTAGGTCTTATTTTAATTCAGCCCCGAATTTTTTTTCTCAAAAAAAATCCTCCATTTTCACCACATGTCCAAAAAATCACCGCTGATTTCTCTAATATCAAGAGACTGCTATTATTCCACACGAGGACAAGAGTATTCATGAAGACAGGGAAAATTTCAATTTGAGGTCCAAAATGGGGTCATTTTCTCAAAATAGGGTCCCAAGTGGACCTAGTATTAAATTGGTACCCAAAGTTCCCAAAAAGTGTTAAATAAGAGTCTGGGTCGCCGGCCGGTCAAAATACCCGCTGGCCAGCAATCCCGAGACTGTTCCGACGAACGGAACAGTGCTTTTTATATTTTTTTTATTTTTATATATTTTTCTTTTACTTTTCCTCTTTTTTTTTCTCCTTTCCCTCCGCCGACCATTGCTAGGGCTAGCGGAGGTCGCTGGCCTAAAGCGAAGGCAACCTTGGCCAGCGAGGGCGACCTAGGGTTGGGCGAGGGTCGCCCTCGCCGGCGTCGGGCAAGGGCCACCCTCGCCTGGGCTGGGCGGGAGAGGGCGACCCTCGCTAGATCTAACGAGGCCAGAGAGGGCGACCCTCACCCAACCCTGGGTTGCCCTTGCCGGCAAGGGCAAAGGCCGCCCTCGCTTGGGCTGGGCGGGCAAGGGTGACCTTCGCCCTCACCGGCAGGTTTTGGGTCGTTGTTTTTGTCGCTGAAAATTTCGATCTTGAATCTGTGGAATTTGGATTTGAATTCGATTCGTGTTTGGGCAGAGAGGAGATGACGAAGTCAAAGAACCACACCGCACACAACCAATCCTACAAAACCCACAAGAACGGCATCAAGAAGCCGGAAGAGTCGCCGGATCCGGAGGCACTACCACACCTCCACCAAAGGGGTAATCACTGCCTTCCCCCCCCCCTCCCCCTCGCCTGCCCATCCCAGGCGAGGGCGACCCAAGGTCAAGTGAGGGTCGCCCTCGCCTACCCTCGCCAGCATCGGGTGACCCTTGCCTGACCTTGGGTCCCCCTCGCTAGCAAGGGCTGCCTCCGCCTGAGGCCGGCGACCTTTGCCGGCCTCGACAATAGCCGGCGGAGGGAAAGGAGAAAAAAAAAAGAGGAAAAGGAAAAGAAAAAAACAGAAAAAATATAAAAATATATATAAAGCACTGTTTTGTTCGCTGGAACGGTTGTAGAATCGCCAGCCAATGGGTATTTTGGCCGGCTGGCGACCCAAACCCTTATTTAACACTTTTTGGGGACTTTGGGTACCAATTTAACACTAAGTCCACTTGGGACCCCATTTTGAGAAAATGACCCTACTTTGGACCCCGAATTGAAATTTTCCCCGTGAAGACGCAAGTTATGATAATGAACCTCTAATTATCCCCGATGTTAATGATCTTACAGAAATTAGTGGTGATTTTTGGACACGTGAACATATTTGAAACTAAAGTGAAAGTTGGTAGCTATTTTTAGGGGTTAATACCATGAAACCCCAAACTGGTACAATTACGATAAATTTATCCCAAACTAATCTTTTGACTACCAAAAACCTCAAACGGGTACACCTGTAATAAATTCACTTCAAATTAATTTTTTGATCACAAAAAATCTTAATCTGGTACATTTGTGACAAATTTACCCTCCATTAAATTGGATTCGCACAAAAAAAATGACAAACTATGACAAACGAAGAGTAAAACCCCTAACTGATAAATCCTTCATGTTATTTAGCTTAACAATTTGATAATACAATTTAGCTTACAGCATACCTGCTATAAGCTGACCTAATTTTCCTTGGCTCTCAGTATAGATCCCCTCATTAGTTTCAGAGTGTAGTTTTATGTCTAGCTTGGTTCGTTTCGTGCGCTTAATTGGTGATTATTCAATGTTGCAAAGAATCCTTTCTCCTCATCATGATCGATCCAGATACAACTCCAATTGCTCTTACCGCTTCTCTCACTCCATCGTCTTCTTTTTCATCTTTAACCGAGTTTCGTACTTCACATGCTTCTAAGATAGACTATCTCTATGAAATCTCTCTTAGTGATGAAATCAAGATTTCCGAAACGCAACTTCCTCTCATGAATCCATACTCAGCTTTTGCCAAACCTGCTACATCTTTTTCCCCCATCAGGTGTATTCAACATCTCATCCGTCAGACCTCGAAAGAAGTTAAGAAATACATCCAATCTTCCAAATTTGACCAACACCCAATTACTGCCTCTGAAAAGGAGTACTTTGTTACTCTTTAAATTCCTCCTGAATTTCCCAAACAGTGAATCCAACAGGGGTATTCACATATTCACTATGGTGCAATCCATCTTGCTCTTACCTTTCATGGGAGAAAAGGTTTGCTTGTCGTAGCAAAAATGGCTCTTTTAGATACTAGGTTCTTAGAATACCAGCATGCCTATATTGGTACTGTCCAAAACAGTCTTTGTAACCCTTTATCCAAATTTTAATATTGCCCTTTTTCGATCCCCAGCTACTTTCTTTCTTGAAAGTACAACTTCAGCTTACTGGAGCTCCTCAAACTGCCGATTCTATTGCTGTAACTTTTCATTACCAAATGGTGTATAGAGTCCAAAATCATGCTCTAGGTCTGAATTTCCAACATAGAAATGAAGATGCATTATTCATCTCCATGCAAAATGATCAGGCCTCTTGCATTCATGTTCCTCGGCAGATCCCAAAAGAAAAGTTAGTCAAGCTTCTTCCTGAATCTTGGATAACAAATTATGAAAATCTTCACCAAATTAACCAACCTCTTCAATTCTCAGACTCTGAATTTGTCAGACAAAGAGACGGTAATATAACCATCAAATTCCACAAAGAAAAAGAAGAAACTCCTTCCATCTTTCCTATTATCTTTATGATAGAACCCTGTGTTCCTAATCCAGTTCCTGAGGAACCAGACCTAAAAAACCGTCTAATACTTCAAAAGTAACGGGCATCCTGTCCATCACTACAAAGATCCTTATGGTAATTACTTCTGGGATCCTTTTTGCCAGTGTTCTTTATGCACAAACTCCCCAAATGAAGTAGATCCAGCTACCAGGCCTAAGCGAAAAGCTAGGAAGGCCAAGGACAGCTTCTACCAAAAATATTTGGATGGAGTTCCTACCATTGATACTCTTCGAGAAAATAGTGGATCCCAGTCTATGGTATCATACAAACCACCATCACCTTCATCAACCTCATCATCCCCATCATTTTCATTATCTCCATCATCACCTCCGGTCTCACCCTCATATAAAAAATCTGTCGTTTCCCCTTTTTACAAACTCATCTATAAGTGGGTAAAAAAAAATTCTTATCCACTTAAAATTCCAGTCTTTCCTGAAAACCCAACTAACAGGCAACTTCCATCTATCTCCATGTTTAATGAAGCTCATTTCCCTCCTTTAAATCTTATTGAAAATTCTCAGCTTTCTTTTCCTGCTACTGAAGAATTTACCGATCCACAACGACGATACCTTCATGCTCTAAAAATTCCTTCTCTCACTGATGTTCATGAACGCGGAAGGCCAAAAAGAATGCCTGCTGCTGAGGCTGTTCTAAATTGGCAGTCGAAAACTCTCCTGGCACAAAATCAGGCTTTCAAGACACTTGACTCCAAAATTATTGATGTGCAACAAGACATCCGAAGGTACGACGAGTCCATCAAAAAGATGCTTATGGATTTCCAGAAAAGACTTCGTGCTCTGGAATCAGGCCAGCATCTTGGCTACCATTATCTTAAAAGTCTAAAGAATGAAATAGAGAAACTCAGAAGGCAAATCAGTTTCCTTGAAGAAGGAAAAGTTAAGCCTACTAATTTTTTCTCTATTCCGAAAATCGAATACTCTCTTCCACCACCATAAAGCTCTCCAGTTTTTGCTGCAGCTACTCTTGTAGCCGAAACTTCTACTCAACAAGACAGAAGTGATATGACAAAAATGCGCAATTGCATTCGGGAAATGGAGAAGCTCCGAAAGGACGAATGAAAGAAAAACCTATTGGTGAGTCCTTTGGAGAACCTGAAAAGAGTTCTGACAAGTAGATGATGATCTCAAACCCCTTGGAATCCTTTCTAAGGGATTTAAGCAAATATCAACAATAGAATCCAAAAGCTGATTCAAACCAACATCTACCAGAGTACACTTCTCAAGTAGTAAAGGTATCAAATTTGCTAAATTCAGATTCAGAATCTGACTCCCTATCCTATTCCTCTTCGTCTACTTTCCCAATTCCTTCCATTAAATCTTTCTAAGTACCACTAACTACTCCTCCGATTTTCATGACTGATCCACCAGAACAAGAAATGGAACCAAATTCATCTGAACCAGAGGTTATCCAAATCAATAACCCATCTCATATTTCTGTTTCCCTATCCAAATAGTTTTTCACTCTTGATGACACTCCTTATTCCAAATAGCCAGAAAGATTGGATGAATTTCATGCTTGGTTGAACACTAGAGCTCTTACTGTTGAAAGCAAATATGATGTTCTTATAGAATTTGCTACAAGGTTTACTGAAAGCCTTAAACACTAGTGGCAATCAACTTCTGAAACAGATCAGATGACTTTTCTTCTTCTGTAAGACTTTTCCCAAGCTATTGGAATCATTTACTTATATTTCATAGGAAACCCTGTTGATCTTCTTAAGCTCAAAAGAAAAGAATATTTTGAAAGAAAATGTTGTTCTCTTAAAAAAAAAAAAAGCACATAGATCGCCATTACAGAGAGATGCTTAAACTCTTTTATGGCCTAGGAGTTGATTCAAATCTGAAGCAAGTCTTCTTAGCCTCTATTCCTAAAGAACTCTCCCAACAGGTTGAGAGATCTTTTCTCAACAAACAAAGAAGAATTGTTGATATTCCCTTTGAAGAACTGCAACAAGAAATTCATCTTTGTCTTGATGAACTTTGCCTCCAAAGACAAATGATGAAAAACTACATCAGAGATAATCGTGAACTCGATGGTGCTTCTCCAAATAATATTTGAAGATCAAATGTTCAAAGAAAGATTGTGACGGATTCTGCGGAGAATATTCAAAGAAAAACAAGCACTTCAAGAAGTATCGAGTGAAAAGGTCCAAGCACTTCAGAAGAAGGAAGAAATGGTGATTCCTGCGGAAACGAAGAAACTTCACTGGACGCAAGAAACCAAATCGTTGCTTCATTTGCAACAAGAAAGGCCACTTTACCAAAAATTGCCCCCATGCAAAAAAAGGTCAGAATCATCTCATTCATAATATCGAACTCGAGACTGGAATCTCTCTTAACAATGATGATATCGAATCCCTATTCCCTGTCGATGAAAATCCCAATGACCAAACACTTTGCATCATTCCTTATTATCCCACTCTCAGTGAAACAGACTCTGATTTAGAACCTGAAGAACTTTTCCATCTGTCGTCACAACTAGAAAAGCTGGACCCCAGTATACATTCCAGTCAACTACATTGTCCCTACTTCCCAGTCAAAATCTATCTCTCAAAGTTTGCCAAACCAATTTCAGTCATTGTCCTCATAGATACTGGTACTAGTGCTTCAATCTTAGACACTAAAGTTCTCTCTGAAGAATATTGGACTTCCTGTGTACGGTATTTCAACTCTGTTTCAGGAAACACTTTTTCTACAAATGTTCGCACCACACCTGTGTCCATTTAGTTTTTCCCTCAATGCTCCATTACCACTAAAATTCTTAGATCTAGTCTTCCTAATAAAAACTTGATTATTGGGTGGGATATCATGACCCAACTTCCAAACTTAAGAATCGTTCCTGGAAAAGGACTTAGGTATAAGGATCAATTCTTTGAATTCGTTAATATCCAAAGACTCTTTTCCATTCAAATAAATCTGTTAAATCCAATTATGCAGAAACTGTTAGAATCATGCTCAGAAAATCATTTTGAGTTCTCCCAAAAATGTTCTCATCTTTTGTCGAAAAACCCAGAATTCTATGTTCGACTCTTCTTCAAGAAAAATGAGGATATAAATCCTACAAAGGCAAGTCATTCAGGAATAAATCTAGAGCATTTGGCTCTTGCTCAAAAAGAATACTCAGAATTATTACAACAAGATCTTATTGAAACTTCAAATTCTCAATGGGCTTGTGAAGCTTTCTATGTTAATAAACGTGCTGAGCAAAATCGAGAAAAAATGAGATTGGTGATCAACTACCAGCCTCTCAATCTTTTCCTCCAAGATGACAAATTCCCTTTACCTTCTCGAAATTCCCTTTTTGGGGGAATCACTAAAGCCCATATTTATTCAAAGTTTGATCTTAAAGTTGGATTTTGGCAATTGGGCATTCATCCTAATGACAGACCAAAGACCGGATTCTATATCCCTAATCAACACTTTCAATGGCGAGTTCTTCCATTTGGTCTCAAGGTTGCTCCTTCCTTATTCCAAAAGGCTATGTGTCGCATATTCCAGCCAATCTTATCTAGTGCAGCTGTCTATATTGACGATATATTGCTCTACAGCCCAGACGAAAAATCTCACTGTCGACTTCTTGAGCAGTTTGCAGAAATTGTGAAGAAACATGGCATCATGCTTTCTCAGAAAAAGATGACCATTGTCCAGACAGAAGTTGAATTTCTTGGCATGCACCTTAGCAAAGGTACATATTATCTAGAATCGCACATTGCCAGGGAATTGCTAAAATTTCCTGAACAAAATTTTACAACCCGGCAAGTTCAACAATTTCTCGGGATAATCAATTATCTTAAAGATTTTGTTCCAAATATTACAAGGCTGTTAATTCCTTTGCAACTGATGTTAAAAAAGCATCCAGTGCCATGGGGAAAGGCACAAACCAAAGCAGTTGCGGAACTCAAAGAAATTATGCAAGATCTTCCCCCTCCGTAAATCCCATCCACAAGCAAGAGAATCTTGCAGATTGATGCTAGTGATGAATATTGGGCGGCCATATTGTTCGAAAAACTTCATGGTAAGCGACATCTTTGCGCTTACAAAAGTGGCAAGTTTTCTCAGGTAGAAATGCATTATCATTCTACCTTCAAGGAAATTTTGGCAGTAAAGAATAGAATAAAAAAGTTTGAATTCCATCTTATTGGCTACCATTTTCTGGTAGAACTGGATATGGCTTCTTTTCCCCAAACGAACAAATTCAAGCAAAAGCAGATCCCTCATCCTCAGCTACTTAGATGGGCTGAATAGTTTTTGAAATACTCTTTCGAAACTAAACATATTGTAGGAAAGAAAAATGTGCTTGCAGATTTTCTCTTCAAACCAAAAGCATCGACAGAAATCAACATGTATATTCTCAAGTATTTCTTCCCGTTCCGGGCAGACAAGTACAAGATTGAATGGTTCCAAGATCGGCCAAGCCTAGAATATCCTCAAGAAATAATTGAACAAATTCAAATGGATAAGCTCATTGAAAATCTTGACAATCTCATGTAGCAATGCTACACAGACCTTTTTCGCCACAATGGAGGATCTATTCATGACTCTTCTGGATTACGCTCGAGGTACCATTTCATCCACCCATTACTTTGGAGAAAAAATGATTTTCTTAACAAAATTAAATGGCTATTATGGTATCTAACCAACAAGTACGTAATAGCTATTGAGTTTCCCACCAGAAAATTTGTTTTCCAATGGACCAACTTGCTTCTGACTGATTACATTCAACTAAATGAACACGAGAAAAACCTTTTAACTATGCTCAAATGGTTTTACCCTCCTATTTATTGGAAACGACTCTTTCTCGAAGAAATGAAAAATGTTCGAGATGATCCAGAAATATACACTGTTGTACTCTTCTACCGTCCTTGGACTTTTGTGCATAATAACGGTACCATTTTCAATACTCCCGCTGCAGTAGGTACTATTACCTATAAGCCTCAGTCACAACTCCAAGTTGCACGTGTCTATAAATCGTTCCCCAGTCGCATTGGTTCTATTGAATATAATTGCAGGGAACTCCAAAGGATCCTATGCCAAGAAAATCGCATGATTCCAGAAGAAGCATGGGATTACTTCACACCCATCTCATGGGATCACGAAGGATCTTCCTCTACAACAAGACAAGCACTCAAAGAACATGAACAGGCACAGGCACAGCTCGGATTATCACAAGATCATGAAATGTCAGATATAGGAAATCCAGCACAGTCATCTCAAGATCCAGTGCAGTTATCTCGGGATCTATGGAGTGGACCACTCTCTCAAGACCCCTATGACTATGAACCATTGTCCTTATCCGTTGGACTTGACGCCAGCTCTTCCTCTCACTACACACAACTAGGAAATCGGCCCCAGCCAATTTTGCTTCAGCCAGTCTTACCTGAACCAAATCCACAACCAAGCCTTGACATCAGAATGTGGAATGACCTCCTGTTACCACAAAACACTTCAAATACTGCTTTTCCAGACCTTTCGACACATGCATCCTCTTCCTCGAACCCAGTGCCAGTTATCACTAAAAATAATTTCGAACACATTCTAACACAGAGGCAAATAGCATAATACGAACGTGCAAATAGTTCAAACAACTCGGATTATGACTATAACTTTGGATGGAGATAAGCTTGTACTATTCTACTTAACCGGCATTGTTCTAGCATATCATAGCCGGGTCCTGTTCCACCTATGAATAGGTTTTAAGTGTTTTATGAGTAAGTGTGCCAAATAATGTACTTAGTTAGGTGAGTTTTGTTTTATGTGGACAGAAGTCCAATAATGTACTCCGTTCTAAGTGTGTTTTGTCTTACCTGGACCTTCGTCCAGCATGTATCCCCTAACGCCTATATAAGGCCATGTAATCCTTCGGTTTGAAAGAAGAGGGAAAGTTGTGAAATCTCAATTCTCTCACTTTCCATGCCTCTCTAAAAATCCGTTTCTTCAAAGCCTAACATGATCCTCTAAGAAAGGCAGCTCGACCAGTTAGGCATAACATCATCCTGGTCACTCTGAGCATCTCTATGCTCTGAGCTAAATCTCCGGGTAGTTTTGTAGCTAAAAGGCTATTCCTGAAGGGCTTGAACAAGAGGTTCGCCCATGTGGAATAGCATACTTGCTATAACCTAACCTGATTTTCCCTGGCTCTCAGTATAGATCCCCTCATTGTCACGGGTGTATCAGTTTGGGGTTTTTGATGGTCAAAAATTAGTTTAGAGTAAATTTATTATAGATGTATTAGTTTAGGATTTTTCGTAATATTAATTCTATTTTTAGATAAAACAAGATGGGAATAGACTTAAAGTTGGATTTTTTTTTTTAGAGAATTAAACATACAAGCAACTAGTGTTGTGATTTAGGATTATCCATTTATAATTACAATTCTCAAAATAGATCTATGTCAAAATAATTAGGATATGAATATTATATAATTGGAAAAAAAAAGTAAAAAATTAATATCTCACGATGTGTCATGAATAATTCATTTGGTAATGCATTTTTAAAGTTTATCGTAATATATCAAAATTGGGTTAAAAAAAAAACTTAACTTCGAAACAAATATGATAAAGGGCGTAGTGACTTGCTAGACCCTATCTAGAGACCCGTTGTGTGCAAGGTCCAAATAGACGGTCTTTGCAAAAACATAAGCGTGAATTGAAAAGCTTGTGCTCGAAAAAGGTTTAAATTACATTTGTGGTGTTTGCCATGGACATTTATGAATGGGATAAGTACCAAAACAGTTCAAAATCTATTGCATTTGTGCCAATTTAATCTTGAACATTTTTATAACCAAAAAAAAATCTTAAACATTTCAGTTTGGTTAATTTAATCTTAAATTTTTTGATAATTTTCCAATAAAGTTCATCCTGCTAACTTTGGTCGAAAATTGTTGACGCAAGCGCTAACATGAACAATTTTTGCAATTTTTGCAATTTTTTAAATTTTTTTCTTTTCTTGTCTTTCCTTTTATTTTTTAAATGAGGTCGGTGAGGGCCAGCAACCCTCGTTAGCACTACAAGCTGGCAAGAGCCGCAACAGCCTCACATGCCACTAGGTGAGGGGTTGCGAGCCCTCACTATCCCATGCCCTCTTTGACCACAACAAGGGCTCGCGGGCCCTAGCCTAGATTTGGTGAGGGCTCACTTGTGGCTGGCGACCTCTGCTGACCGTTGCCAAGGCCGCGGACTAGAAGAGGGAAATAAGAGAAAAAGAAGAAAGAAAGTGGAAAAAAAGAAAAAAAATTAGAAAAATTATTTTAAAATTGCAAAAAATTGTCCATGTTAGCACAAGTGGTACCATGTAAGAGGGTCGATGTCCATGTCAGTGATTTTCGGTTAAAATTGACCACATGGACTTCATCAGCAATTTGGTAAAAAGATTTATAACTAAATTGGCCAAATTGAAAGGTTTAAGATTAAATTGGCACAAGTGCAATAGACTTATGATTTTTTTTTGTGATTTCTCCCACCTCAAATAATTAATTAGGTCCAATATTGCCTTGCCATTTTGATCCATTGTAGCAAATTATGGTAAAATTTAACAAAAACTAACAAAAGTTAAATTTGTCACAAGCGTACCAATTTTGAGCTTTAGTTTGGGGTAAATTTGTCACATATATACCAGTTTGTGGTTTTTCATAGTATTAACCTAAATTAACTTTAAATTTGTACTTTTCAATCCAATTATAAGTAACTAAATATAAAAATTTATCATTTATATCTATAGCGGCTCAGCCTCCACTCGCCCCAGTGTGTTATGGGGTCGTTTTAGGTTTTTCAAGGAAAGGAAGTTTTGCTTTTGAAATCGAAGATCAAATAAACTTTAGAAAATCTACCCCATGGTCTATTGCCTAAAGTTGGAAAAATTATCAAAAAATTCATAAACCTATTGCACTTTTGTCAATTTAGTCCTAAATCTTATATGTTTGCCAATTCAGTCATAAACATTTTCACTTATTGCTAATTCAGTCCTAAACCTTTTTACTTCTTGCTAATTGAGTCCATTTGGCAAGCCGGTGCTGACGTGGCCACCATTTAGCGCTGATGTGGCCGCCGACCATCCAGGCAACGCTGACATGGCAATTTTTAAATATTTTTTAAAAATTTTTAAATATTCTTTTTCTTTTTTTCTTTATTTTTTCTACCTTTTCCCTCTGGACGAGGCTTGCCCTCGCCAATGGTCGACGGGGGCGAGCTTCGCCAGAGGCCAATGAGGTTGACCTTGCCGACCCATGTCTCTGGCCGGTCGCCGAACCTGCCAAAGGGAGAGGCAGAAAAAAATATATATTAAAAATTTTGAAATTTTTTTTTAAAAATTGCCACGTCATTGGCAGAATGCAATAGAGCTTTGACTCTAAAGCATATTTGGCTCCTTTTCTCGGACAAGGAATCCTTATGGTGCAAATGGATTCATTCCAATTTTTTAAAATCTAACTTTTGGATTGCTTCTAAGCCCACAATATGTTCCTGGACCTGGAAGAAGATACTAGACCTGCGTCCTTCAGCTCGGACACTTTTCCGATGGAGGATAGGCAATGGTCGCTCTATTTCCCTATGGTTTGACTGGTGGCATTGTAGAGGACCTCTTTATCTTATTTTTACGAATGTCGACATTTATCATTCCCGGATTCCCAGGGATACTACGGTTAGGGAGTTTTATGAAGGCATCTGGCAACCTTCACCCTTTCTAGACTCTATCCTCAACTGGAATGAGCCGCCGCCTAGCTTTGTGGATGCACCCGACAAACTGATTTGGAATCCAAATACTTCGGAGTCCTTTTCGGTTTCCTCAGCTTGGGACCATCTCAGAAGCAGAGGCCACCTGGTTCCTTGGCACTCTTTTGTTTGGGATCACCACATTGCACCCCGCCATGCCTTTCTCCTATGGCTAGTCACCCTCAATCGGCTGCCTACGCAGGTCCTTCTCCTTCAATATCACAGGATCGAGGCTGCTTTATGCGCTTTCTGCGGTGCAAGACCGGACTCGATCAACCATCTCTTCTTCAACTGCTCCTCCACTAGAAGACTAGCCTCCTTTTGGGCTACCAGGTGCAACCTCCCTTGGCGGAACCGGCCGTGGCATGAGCACATCACTTGGGCTATGACAGTTTGTGGCGGCACCTCTTTTGCACACTGCCTCTCTCGGTTTTCCTTTGGGGCGTTGGTCCACATTATCTGATCAGAGAGAAACAACGCCATTTTCAGGAACAAGAGCATTTACCTCCCAAGTATGCGCAAGCACCTTCTCAAGGTTGTCAAAGATAAAGCTTTGTCTATGGGAAAAGTTCAAGACACTCCCAGGAACCGCCATTTCCAAAGAAAGTGGGACCTCCCGCCTTCTATTTTTGACGTGGGCTGATCCTCCTTGTTTCCCGGTCCTTTGTTTAGTTCCGGGCTCTCTCTAGTCTTTTCGGTGTCTGTATAGCCTTGCAGGGCCTTCCTTGACCCTATTCGGACATTTTTGTCCTAACAGGGTCAGGCATAGGTTCGTGCTTAGTTTGTATTTAGTTTATTGGAAAGTTATATACACATTTACCCTTACCAAAAAAAAAAATTGTGGCCAGACGGCCGGCCGATGGCAACATCAGCGTCGGTCGGTCAAATGGACTGAATTAGCAAGAAGTGAAAAGATTTATAACTGAATTGGCAAACTTAAAAGATTTAGGATTCAATTGGCAAAAGTGTAATAGGTTTAGGACTTTTTTGATAATTTTCCCACCTAAAGTCTGCCCTTCCACAGGTTGGAGCGCACTCTTTGATTCAAACATTATGACATTTATAGGAGTCGCCACTCATCATTTCTAAGTTGTTTGGGAATAAAAGATCATAATCATTAGGAGGAAGTTATTTAATTACCTCGAGGCGAACCAGAGTGCGAAAGCTAAATATGTATGTCTAGGGGTTTGGTTATGCGCATAAGAGGTGGGTTGGGTTGACAGCCTTCACGATGCTTTTTTGGTGCCACATTTATTGATTAAGCTCTATGACGCAGTATATTAGTATTTACACCTCAAGTTCCACCCCCGCCCAATCCTCTATCAAAAAAATTATAGTAACAAAGTTCGATCTGGGATTGACCTAGAGTTGATCAAAGGTTGACTTGAGAGATACGAAATCCAAAACACATTTTAAACCTCAAAATTGGGTTCTACTCGGCAAAATAAGTTTTTTGGCATCCATATTGTCACCTAAATCCGACGGCAAATTTTGTGTGCCTCCGAGATCGGTCATGTAAAGAAACTTGCAATTTCTCGATTTTGTTTGCATATCATGAAAAGAGAGAGCGCAAGCATCCCAATGTAACAAAAAGCGGGCCGAATCAACTTGCACTTGAATGGTCACGCGAATTTATAAACTGGCATTATAACATTAACAATCAATGCCGTACTCAAATTGTCATGCAAAAAGATCTTACACTCGCAAGTTATCGTGGTTGGATCACTTCCTTTTCAAGAGGAGCCAATGCTTCTCGGGCATTTTAAGTTCCTCTTTGGTATCTCCATTCAAAATAAAACCGAGATGTTATCTCAGGTCGGAACTAAGTTAATGGATCATCATTTTTATCATCCCATGCCCTAACACTGTTGATACATCCGTCTTACTAGTGATCCCTGTCAATTTGACTATCTTCTCACCATCCAAACATCTGATCTCGTTCGGGTTGCCACTAGCTCTCACGTCCTCTCTTGTTCATTCCAATTCTTGTGCTTCTGATGTGCTGGCCCCATATCTTTCAAATCGACTAAAGTAATGTAACAACAAAAAATGAGACGCAACCACCACCCAGATTCCCGCTACAAATAGATAGCTATTGGTTGACACATCTTTTCCAAAGCGTACGGCTCAATGGTATTTAGGACACAGTGTTTGGAGTTTCCCTAGAAAGTAACCTCGTATCATGCTAGTGATTGTCCTATTGTATTGTAGCAATAGTCTCTAATCATTCTAAACGGGATTAACTTTCCAGGATTAGCATATTTAGTTGGGAGGTGTAAGACGAATTCTACCTCGGGAGCCGAAGATCACCTATTCGAATCCTATCGACTACGTGCAAACTACCTTAAATTAGGGCCATTGCAAAAACCACAGTTTCGGACTTAATAGCTTCATGAAGCTTGGGGGATGTTTTATGGACTTTCAGGTAAAGTCATCAAAATGAGTCCAAACCCCATTTAACAACACAAAATTATTTATTTTGGTCATACTAAATTTTGTGGGCCAACATAACGGGTTTAGCTCATTTATTGTTGGATATTTCAATAGTTTTGAATTATTAAAAATTATTAATTTTGTAATGGGTGTTTTACTATCATAAAGTTATAACGGTTTTTCTGTCCGCTATTAATATGATAAGATTTTGTAACGTTTTATAACAGCTATGTAACGGCTTTGTAGCATCCATTTTATTTCATTATAAACCCTCCATCATTTGTAACGGCCATATAACGGTCATCTATTAACAATGGTTTTAACGGCTCTTTCTTTCGTTTGAATATAAATTTCAAACCACAGCTCTTGAAGATACAGACTTAGAAAAGAGAATTTTCTTTCCCTCTTATCTTTTTTTCTTTGCTAGATTATACACAAAACGCTGTCCCTGTTCCTTCTAATATTAAGTGCGGAGTATAGAAGAAGGTCTGTTGTATGTTGGGAGGATAGTCGCCAGAGCCTGTCGCACCAAGTTCGTACTCCAGGGGGCGAAATTGTCCTTAAAGATAGTGCTTGCACGCCTCGGATAATTCTTACTTTTTCCCAAATTTAACAACAATCTTAAAGATAATTGCCTTATGGATTCCCAAACTGGAATTGTTGTTGCTATCACCGCTATTAGAATTGAATGAGGACTTGGAGATGGTGAAGGAAAGTATCGTGTATATTCGTGGGCGATTTGTCGTCCATGTTCTGTATAACTCTGAAATCATCGCTGTGTACGTGGTGTGGCCGGCGAACAATATTGGTGACCTCAATCTTTGGACCGGTGATCAAGCGAGAGCGCGTCTCTCAAAAGTGGAAACATTGAGAAGATCGCTGACTGTGCTCGACAAGGCCACAATCATGACTGTGGACTCTCTTTCTTTCTCTTCGCATTCGTTGTCTTCATTACTTGCGCTTCTTTTTTGTCCACCATTAACGTCTCTGTTATTGGTCTGTTTCAAAGCCCTGGGAAGAGGTCGTTCGCCCACCTAGAGGAAGCTCACTGAGCCTGGCATTAAACTGACTCATCACCATCGGGACCAAGGCGGCCTTCTGTCGTTGTTCGTCTTAATCCAATTTCTTATAGAGCACAAGTGACGCCAATGGGACATTACCAAGCATCAGCACAAAAGAGCTTATGGTCGTTTCGGTAAGTTGAGTGTCAGGTCAAATCGTTCCTTGGGGGTTCGATACCTAGGTTTGTTTTTCCGAGATCTGCTTTGATTTCACTGATGGCATGTTAATTCCGTGTAGAGTTTTAGGTTTAAATGAATATGTCCAAATCTGTGGTATATATGCTTATTGAGCACGCTTGTGCTCGTGTTGCTTTCTCTGATAGGAACTGCTCTTCATATTATGTTTCCATGTGGAAGTGTTTTGTGGACAGAATGCATGAAAGTGAATAGTCATTTCATTGAATGTTAAACTTCACATGATCAGATCAGTGTCACTTGAAGTGTTCACGTTTTCTATTCATGCTCGATCCGAGAGCTATTGGCACATCAATCTAATTAGAACTTGGCTTGTAGAAGTCTGTCATGCTTAATTCAATTCATGATATGGAAACAATGTGTCATGGCTCATGGGTCATTAAGAATAGAATAGATAAATTAAGTTGTTTTTTATGGATTCGTTTATGTTATACACTCTCATTGTTTTGCTACCTTTTTGCTTCTGCATTCTGGGTACTCTCTGTGTCGTATATGGATGGTGGCAGGTGACTGGTGGTGTGGATTTCGTGGTGGTCGAAGACGATCAATGAGGAAATAAATGGCATATGTGGTTTTCTTTTAATAAGGCGTGTATAACTTGTTCACCGGTAAGGCTTATGTGCATTCCATTGTTCAATTTGAGTGGATGCTCTCATGTGGCTGTGCAGCAAGTCTGGTTTGTTCTATATATGTGGCTGTTCTCCATAGATTACGTATTCTATGAGCATAAGGAAAGGAACATCAGTTGTTTAGTATAGACTAGGTTGAATCAATGTGCTTGATGTATGAAGTACTGATTTGGTTTGCATATGGTGTGTTTATGTGGCTTTCAAAAACGGCATCTTCTCAGTTCTCAGCCACTGGGTGATTCAACCTAATTCGTATTGCCGTGATTTTATTATTTGGTTTGGACTTATTGTTATTCATCGTTGTGTCTTGGTCTCTCCATCAACTGCGATTTTGGCAATAGGTTGACACACCGAAAATTCCTCTGAAATCCATTGTGTTTTCATTTCTATAAAAGCTTATTTCTGATTTTTTTTAGTACACCCAATCGCTTCTAGATCACCTTTATCTCTCACTCTTGCCTTGTCACATGTCTAACTAATTTTATAAATTTCTTGGGTATTCAATGCCTAAAGTTGATTCCACGCATATATTGGTCACACTTCTACTTCCATACTCTAAGTTAGATGCTTTCGTTCTCTAGCTGTGTTGAGTTATATAATTACTGCCGGATTACTCTGTGTTGCATCCCTCTTCCATGTTGAATTAAAATGAGAGAACCGAATCATAGTAACTACAGGAGGAGCCATTTTATTTCATTTGGTCCATGTAAGTAAGCTGATTTCAGTTTGGTCATCTACTTCAAATAATAACACAGAAAATATATCTTGAAATTCCTATTTCTATGGAAAGATAGATAGTTTAGATGGGTATTCTAAGAACTAATTGATGCTATTGATCTCGATATGATTCTGGCAGTGCTTATTTCCCTTGCCACCAAGTTGAGTGTGAAAAGATACATGGCCAAAAGCTATTTACTTCCCATTCTCTAGGATGCCTGTCTCTGATATAATTAAGGCATTTTATATAATGGATTTTCTATTGTATTAAAAGGATACAGTGATACTAATTGGATCTCATATTTTAATGAGATAAAATCTACTATAGGATATCTGTTCACCTTTGGTGGAGATGCTGTAATTTGAAAATTAAACCAATAAAATTGTGGCGGAAATGACAATCTTGCTAAATCAAAAGTCGACTTGGTTGAAGCAGATGATTTTGATAACATAGTTGTTGCGGTCATTTCCCAAGCCAATGTTGTGGCCAACCTGAAACAATGAGTGGTAGACTCAGTTGCTACTAGGCATATATGTGAAAACATAATGCTTTATCCTCCTATACTTTAGTAGGGGAAGGAGAAGAAAATATTTTTTAGTAATTTGAGAACTATCAAGTTCTTAAGAAAAGGGAAAATTCTTCTCATATTCATACCTGAAAATGAGGCTGAGTAGTTGAGAAACTTATTAGCATATATATATATTCCTTTAGAATAAAATGACGCCTTCTATGTCTAGTGATTGCCAAGTGACAGTAGTTACTGCAAAGAATGAAACTTTGAATGGTAAAAAGAGACCCATTCAGTTGAGACATGACATGATAAAACAATTGCTTAAAGATGGAATTATGTTCATCAATTATGTAATGTCAAAAGTGATTATGGCTAATCCTTTGACCATACATCGAGAGCAATGAGACAAGCCAGTTGATTTAGGTTCATATGCGTAATAATAAGTCACTTGTTGATCTATGATGCACTGTTAAATTATATTTTTTTGTCCCTCCTAAGGTGAGAATAGTGCAAGACTGCAAGGAAAAAGAGGTTGAGCTAAGCTCTTAATGAATTCCATAACCATTATTGATGTTGTATTAAACTACATAATACACTTGATGGAATCACTTATATAAATGTGGAGTGAGGCCACTCTTATGAAAATCATTAGCAATTATCTTTAGAGCACTTATGAATAAACCAAGCACGCACATGGCCTATTAACACAAAACCGCATTGAACAACAAACCTTGTGGGGGTGTAATGTGATTGGTGAAAATTATGATTCACAAAAGAAATTCTTGGTTCATAGAAGTTTCAAACTTCACTATTAATTTTGTAAATTACATTTTATTCTTTCCAAGGTTGGTTCATAGTCTAATAAGGACCAATTCTGATGTATTACGCTCCAATAACCCAGCATTATTTTATTTTTTTCATTTCAAAACCTTTTGAAATATGTGAGGGATTGTTGGATATTTCAATAGTTTTGAATTATTAAAAGTTATTAATTTTGTAACGGTGTTTTACCGTCATAAAGTTGTAATGGGTTTTTTGTCCGCTATTAATATAATAAGATTTTGTAATTTTTTTATAACGGCCATATAATGGCTTTGTAACATTTGTTTTATTTCATTATAAACCCTCCATCATTTGGAATGGCCATATAATTGTCATCTATTAACAATGGTTTTAACGGCTCTTTCTTTCATTTGAATAGAAATTTCAAACCACAACTCTTGAAGACATCGACTAAGAAAAGACAATTTCCTTTCCTTGTTATCTTTTTTTCTTTATTGGCTTATACACAAAATGTTGCTCATGTTCCTTCTAATATTCAGTACTAAGTATAGAAGAAGGTTTGTTGTATCTTGCTAGAATAGCCGCCAGAGCCTGTTGCACTGAGCTTCGCACTCCGAGGGACAAAATTATTCTTAAGAACAGTGCTTGCACGCCTCAGACAATTCTTAGTTTTTCCCAAATTTAACAACATTTATAAGTTTCAAGCAACAGAAATCTCTGTACTCATGTCTCTGCTTTCGCATTACAAAAAATGGTATTCGGTTATCGGGTTTATACTATCATTTGTTTAATGAAACGTGCATGCGTGTTTACCAGCTCGTCAGCCCGCATGCACCTTCGATTCATATCGCTTTCAATCCAAATCAGAAAACGGACAATTGCTTGTGTGGATGATGACGCGTGGCTCGTGCACGCTTGGCCATTTAAAATGCTCAAGAGTGGCCTATGAAAATGAAACACAGTTCTATACCTTTTCGTGCGTCGGTACCTTAGAAAAAAAGGAGCGAACAACTTCCCCCTCGAATGAAGAAATTAAGACCAAAAATCAGGAGTTAGATTTTGAATTTCAGATCGTTCTGGCCTCTATGATTAACAATTCGGTTGATTAGATATATTCTAATCAACTTATCAAATCACTAATTGTCAATATCATTACGCTTATAACGTTGAAGATTGTTGAACGCTCCAAGTTCACAGCGGACTAAGTACTTAGAGAGGAGCAAGTCCGTGACATCAAAAAGATGAAAGGAAACAAAAAGGTGAGAAGGAATGGACAGGTGGGGTAGCTTTGCAAACGAGGAGCAAGACGAAGCAATGGAATGGATTGTGCAAGCAGCATGATCCGATATAAATAGACCACCTTGCATAACCGACTAGACGCTTTATGATAAGATGTGGGTAATGGGGTGATGAAGTGCTTAGAGATCATTACCATTTATTAGAAGATGAAGAGGTACAGTCTTTGAAACATTAACTTTCCCGCCCTAAGATAATGATGACAGATGGGAGATTGGGAAAACGTGAGATGACTTGTTGGATATAGCACGACATCAGTCATTAACATGGGCTGACGAAAGTTATGATAAAGATCGACAAGGGATTTCGACTAAGTATGCACATTTGGAAAGGTCAATATCAACAAATGGAAAGCTAAAGTGGAATTCCATTGAGGCGATGTCACTGCATGTCATTCACAAAGATTTTGACCTCTTCCTGAAAAGCTGACATGAAATGATCTAATCGACTATTCTCGAGTAAGCGCTGGTTCTTGAGGCGCCGCTTCTCAGCCATCTCTCTTCATCAAGCCAAAGCCTTTTCATTGTTCAGCGCCTCAAGAGAAGTGATACCCTTCCACAAAAGCTCCTCCACTTGAGCCACTTCGATATCTTTAAGCTTTTGTTGATGTTGCACTTCAGGTTATTGCCCTTTTAGATCTGCTTCCTTCGCATCAAGGACAGCCCATTCATCCACCAAGGTTTGCAGGGTAGCCTGGCAGACTCTCGGATCTTGGCTAGCTTTGTCAATAGAGCTGTGGGAATGCTGACGATTTTTCTCTGAGATTACTGGAGAAACGACCTCCTCGTAATTTCATCCCAATAAGAAAGCCAGCTAGGAAGTCTTCACGCTACTTCCTAGATCTGGGAGACTAGGTGAACGAATGTCACCCATACAAAGTGTTGCAGCTAGCAAATATCACCTCGTGGAAGTTAGTAGTCAAGATAAATATTGTCAAATTCAAAAAAATCAGGGTCTGAACAACATCAGTAATGTGATAATATTCACCGAGTAGAACAACATCAGTAATGTGATGATATTCACCGAGTACTAAGAGCCTAAGGCCAAAGTCTGAATATTAACAGAGGTGCGATGTGATTTACTAATGTGCGAAAGTCTATCAAAAGTAGTCAATAAGAGTTTTGAGATATAAGAAATTGCACATAGAATTTCTTGTAATTCGGCATAAATCAAGCTTACATCCACTTTCCTACGTTGATAGCTTACTAGCTGAATTTTACTAGTGAATCAATAAGAGGTTGCAACTGTGTGTGATAATACTCTTATATACCTATCTCGCTCAATTACTCTTTCAACGTCTCTCAAATATTGCACTTTGTAGCTCACAAGGATAAATTTGTAAGATCGAAGTTCTCTTGCACTTTGGAATTTTTTATTCTTGATCTCTCTTTTCTCTTCGGCACTTCGGTTTAATTTTATATTCCTCCACTTCCAATATACCCGTTAAACAGTCTTCAAAGGATCACTCTCAATATCGAGTAGTCATTTGAGAGATCAAATTCGAATCACCATTGATTTGGTCGCCCATACAAGCGAATATTCAGTTTCCATTATTGGTTTTCTACGAAACATATATAGATAAATTAAATATAAATGCAGCGGAAAGATATAACCATACATGTATCTTTAAAGACGTTGTTTATGCGTTTCAATAAAAAATCAGAAAACCATAGGGGGTTAAACGGATTACCTCTTGTAGCATGTCTAAAATGATTTCAATTCGGATGTTCTTCGGTTCGAGCCCCACAACCGTCGGATCTCTAGTTCAGACACACCACCAATCACACAACAAACGAAAGGAAGAACTTGTGGGTAATCACCAATAGAATTGTGCTAGCAATCTTATGGCGACAATTTTCCGCACTCTCGATATTTCAATCACGGCATTGAAAGAGAGAAAATATAATTTTTTTAACTCTCACGATCACATGATAATTGCATACACTGTTTTTTTTCATCATACTGTAACTATTGCTGATTGCGCTTTTAATATGGCAATCAGCAACAGTTGTTGATCTCAGCAACAGTTGTTGATCTCATGCACAATCAGCAACAGTTGCTGATCGTGTGCACATGCACAATTAGCAACCGTTGCTGATCGTGCATGTATGCACATGTGCGCATGATCAATAACGATTGCTGATCATGTGTGACATGCACACGATCAGCAATCGTCTGCTAACCGTGCGCTCCCTTTTTTTAAAAAGAAAAAAATATTAAAACGCACACGGACAGCAACTATTGCTGTCCGTGTGCATTTTTAAATTTATATGTATAAATAAATATATATATATATATATATATATATATATACAAATATAAAAGTGCATGATCATTATATGTGTAGTTCGTGAGCATCGTATGCACACATGCCTATGACAAAAATTTAATTAAATTAAATCCCATTTAATATAATTTCAGTCCGACTCAAGCCAATTGCAAACATATTTGCAATATCGTCTCTTTCGTACAACGTCATCCTAAATTGGTTATGGTGTGTGATATCCATATGTTCATCACTGATTTGGTAGTAAGACTTGCACCAACGTATTAGTACTCTCAAGAGGATTGATTGTCCCGATCAACCTCTAGGTCTTACAAGCTATGATTGACATCTAGCAATATGTCGTGGCTATCCAGACAGTAGTCATGGCCACGGTTCGGAACCGACCGATTCCGGTTCGAAACCGGCGGTTCCAGTTCGTGGCCAAGTATGAATCGGCCGGTTCCAGTTCCGGTTCCGGTTCAGGTTTCCTCTACTTTTTTTTTCTTCCTCCGCTAGCCATAGACGGGGTCGGCGGAGGTCGCCTGCCTCAAGCGAGGCCACCCTCGCCTGGGCTGGGCGAGGCCGACCTCGCCAGATCGAGCAAGGGCTCGACCTCGCCGACGTCGGGCAAGGCTGACCTCGCTTGCAACTGGCGAGGCCGGCCTCGCCCGACGCCGGCGAGGCTCAACCTCGCCTGCAACTAGCGAGGTCGAGCCCTCGCCAGTCTGCTGCACTGCAGCTTTTTTTTTTTGTGGAATCGGGCCCGGAACCGGCGATTTCGGGCCAGTTCCGGTTCCAAACCGCAGGCCCAGTCAACCGGCCGGCCCGGGTTTGAACGGGCCGGTTCTGGGCCGAAACCGGCCCGTGGCATAACTACCAAACAGTGTGAATACTTTAAAAACATAACGAACTTGTCAACTTTGGCTACATTATAATTCAATCCCTCTATCTTACTATGTCTTGATTGAACAAAGACCACTGAATATTTGTCAAGCCACCAATTTGATCATATGCACAAACCTAATTGACATGCATTTTATATCAGACACGAACAGTTCATTCTCGGTTACAACCCCGGCCGAGGATTTTAATGCAGTGTCAATATTAGATGGCATAGGACATCATTGTTGTACCTTGCGTATAACAAGGAGACAGATTCCATTTTGCATACACGTGTAACTTCGTATGTGAACGAACTATGGCAATCAAGTATAGAGATAGATCAACAAACTGGCAATATGCACACCTATGAACCATAGCCATCCAACACACAAGTCAACACTGTGCCTCGGGTCTAAGGATTATTTACACAAGACCAGAGCATGAACGATTAGGCATTGACCATGCTAAAAGCTTCGATGTTACTAATCGCCATATGCGTGTCATATTCAGTGAACTTGTCTAGTATAAGCACCTGTGTTCAAACTCGAGCATCACAGTACCCAATGATTTGTGACTCGTCATTCCCTTAAGTATTCAATATTTAATGGTGAAGCTAAGAACACATCAGTCTCAATAGGATCATTAATATCCACTCAATGATCCATCGATCGGGAACAATTTAAAGATTCAGTCTAACTGTGAACCTATCACACATATTCCTAACATCTTAAGAATAGGTCCAGTCACAACTGATCTTATGAAATCATTCATATATTTAAATAATTAGATAAATAAATAAATACGTCATTGCCATTACATAAATAATGAAATTGAAAGTACAACTTAAATCCCTAACATGTAACTATTACATAGTAACTTTAGGGCATACATCTAACATCCATAAGTAAAGTTATTTGATTAAAGAAAGTAGATTGTCTAAGAAGTGATTGCCAATCAATCAAAGATATCTTGCGTGAAGGATTTTGTTGCAACAATCTTTAAAATCGTGTATCAAGACTTTCGAAGAAGGAAATCCAGACTAGATTAATGGTTGTGACAGTTAAAGTTTGTGTCTAAATGTATATTGCCATAGGTAGTCTCTGCAATATGACGACATCCAAATTTAGCGTTGAGTCTAAAGTAATCAAATACATCCGCGTATAAAATTAGCCGATATCTATATTGTTGCTTAGCCAAGCAATAATTATCACGATATTTGAACGACGGGAAGTAAAGTCTGTCTGAATAACATCCGGATGATAGACTTTTCTTCATGATTGAAATATTCCATTTTTAGTAGATTGAATATGAATAAACTTCTCTCTACGAGTAGTTCCTGTAAGGACACTACTATGCAATTATCAGATTCAAGATAATGGACAGTTTTGTTAGCTTCAAAATTAATTAGAAGGTTTTCTCATCACACAACTTGTGGAGTAAATCTTTAAGTTCTAAGGAAGTTGCTGGGTCGTCCATGATTGCGTGGAAGCCACCTTTTCAAAGCTCCAGGAAATCGAGACATATTTAGGTTCAACAACATTGTCGGAAATAAGCGGTGTAGATGACGGCCCAAGTGTTGAACAGCTGGAATCGACAGCTTTAGGATCTAAAAGTCTCGCGACTCGCACCAAGGCAAGCTTGGCATTGGCAGAAGAACCTAGAGGTTCCTTTACCATAAATTGGTCCAATTGTTGCGTCGAAGGAGGCATCGACAAGTGCTCAGGAGATGACGACGACAACTCAGCGACAGGAATAAACTTCGACGAAGACCCATGAACTTCAATAGCTGCAAATTACAACTTTCATCTTGCTTGTCCGAAGGAGATCTCGAAACAACAACCTGGCCTATAAGAGGCAATGGTGCAGACAATGGGGTTTCTTTAAAACCTAATAAACAAGAAGTAGTAAGACTCAATGACACAAGGTGAGTAGACTAAAGTGCAGAAGGCAGGATTCGGTACCTTGTCCTGGCGCTGAAAGAAGCAAACGAGGAGTTTGAATTGACGAAGCTCAATGGGCATCAGCACCCTCATCCAACTGGTTTCGATCATCCCCATTGGGAATGATGGACGCATCAGTCGATTCACCCCTTGTCGAATTTGCATCACAGCAAACAGTGACCAGGTCATGGACACGAGTAGACATGTGACTAGAATGTTAAATATTGATAAGCACACGATCCATTGTTGATGACAAAAATTTGGATCGATGTTGGCACACATCAGTGATTATCATCAGCCGGTTATCAACATACAACAACGTGTGATTGACGATGATTGCTAAGGACATCGATTAATAAAGATCGACAAGCTATCAAGGTGTCAAGAGAAAGCTCAATGCGTAAGGAGCATCAGGATACAGTTACAAATTCGGAGCCGTTGGAGAACAAACCGATTGAGATTGTAGAACAATTGGCATGCGTTTTTAAAGGAACAGCCACTTGGGAACAAAGTCATGACGTTGTGAGAACATGAGTACAAGACTTTTGGAGATGGAAGAACATGGATATAACCATTGGAAACCGCTTGGAAGCAATTATGGCACAACCCTATATATACCATCACTCATCTACTAAAGGGCCCCTCTTTTCCTGCACAAATCAAACAAATTTACTATCTTTTAATTATACTTTTATTTTCCAAACTCGTGTCATTGATTAAATTCCGGTGTGTTTCTTAAGTGTAGTTTCTAGACTTGCATCATTGATTAACTTTTAGTATGCGAATGTCGCGTCGTTGATTAAATTTTGGCGTAGCATCTTTACGTTCTCAAGCTTTGTCATCAATTAAATTTACGGCGTGGTATTTATACAGTCCCATATAAATTCAAGTTGTTGAGTTGTTGATTTCCTTATCACTTGTGACATTTCCTTGCCGAAGTCGGCATAGAAATTCTATCTCCTTCAAATAAAAGCCAAAGAGCTACTTTCGATGAAAAATATTTTGTCACAAGAGAAATTCCGGCAAAACAAGTTCAATCCATTTCTTGTATTTTTGATATACTGACCATATATCTTTAGGTTAATACCACGAAAAACTCCAAACTTGTATACTTGTGACAAATTTATCCTAAACTAATTTTTTGACCACAAAAAACTACAAACTAGTACACCTATGACAATTTTACCCTCTATTAGTTTCCGTTAAATTGTACTATCAAATTTCTAAGTTCAATGAAACGTAATAGTTGATGGGTATACTGATTTTGGGTTTTACCCTCCATCTATCACAAATATACCATTTTATAATTTTTCGTGATATTAATCCAATTTAACGAAGGATAAATTTATCACAAATGTACCGGTTTAGGATTTTTTGTAGTAAAAAAATTAGTTTATGGTAAATCTATCACAGGTGTACTAATTTAGGATTTTTTATAGTAAAAAAATTAGTTTTTGGTAAATTTATCATAATTGTACCTATTTTGGGTTTTTCATGGCATTAACCCTATATCTTTCAACCTTACCAAAAAAAAAAACCCTATATCTTTCAAGTTGAATAAAGTAATGAAATATAAAAAAAAAAAAAATAGAGGCAACCACCACCTAGTAATCTCCCTACAGATAGATAATTGTTGGTTAACATATCTCTTTCGAAGCGTATGGCTATTTAGGACACATGTTTGGAGTTTTGCAAGAAATTAATCTCACAATATGCTAGGGAATGGTCTCTAATCATTCTACACGAGATCAACCTCCCGGCGTTGGCATATTTGGTTGGGGCGTCAGAGGAATTATAGCTCAGGAGCCAGAGGTCACTTGTTCCCATTTTGTCGACTGCGTGCAAGCCAACGGTCCAGACATGGTGGTTTCATGAAGCTTGATAGGTGTTCCATGGACTTTCAAATAGCCAAAATCTCTATGCTGGTGCCTCTTCATTGTCATCGCCGGAATCTCTGTGCTCGTGCCTTCGTGTTGACATTACGAAAACCGGCATCCGGTCATCTGGTTTTATACCATCATTTGTTTAATGAAACGTGCATGCGTGAGTTCCAGCTCGACCCGCATGTACCGTCAATTTTCTTCGGCGGATCTCGCTTTCAATCCAAATCAGCAAATGGAAATTGCTTGTGCGGATGACGCATAGCTCGTGCAAGCTTGGCCATTGAAAATGCTCAAAGGGTGGCCTATCAAACCCAGTTCCGTACCCTTTCGTGCGTATTAGAGCTTACATAGCATAAATAGAATTCTTTATGAAGAAATTAAGACCTAAGATCAGGAGTTAGGTTTGAATTTCAGATCGGTTGATTAGAGATATATTCTAATCAAATTATCAAATCGCTAATTGTAATTTTCCCATACGACATGGAGAATCAAATGGTGGTCACGCTCGAAAGAAACGTGAAGGACACTTAGAACAAGAGACATGAAGGCAATGACAATTGCTTGCAACATGGATTATTGGATGCTGATCTTGACATCTAGTCTTCCGCTATTAAAAAGGGTCGCCTTCTTGTGGTTCTTATGTGCATCGGGGGCTACTGATTCGAATGTGCAGGGCTCGCATGCGTCAGTATCGTACAGGCATTTGCCTCTGGTGCCGCGAGCAGATGAGTGATGTAAACAATTTGGTGAATTTGTTAACATAATTGTCCAATCGATATAACATATGATAAGTCAATCGAATGATTGGATTTTATCCCGATTGAAATTGGTTTACTAAGCATTGAGAATGGCTCTTTAGAAAAATAGTTACCAATGCTTCTCGATTAACTTTAGCTATAAAATTCAATCTTTCTGTTGTGCAAAATGGGTTTACACTTCAGCTATAGGATGTTATGGTATTTGAATGGGCTTTTAGGCCAAAAGTTGGACGATTCTTGGACCACCTAACTCTAGATAGATCCTTCACTCATTTTTCTCATTGGTTTATTGTCAAAAAATTTAGAACTAAATTGATCAAATTGAAAAGTTTAAAACTTAATCGGCATCCGTACAATAAATTTATAATTTTTTTTCTAACTTAACACTCATTTTTTACATGTGCGCCTAGTGGACAGAAAGACCTCTCTCTCTCTCTCTCTCTCTCTCTCTCTCTCTCTCTCTCTCTCTCTCTCTCTCTCTCTCTCATGTGGTTGAAGAACCCTAACACAATCCCTTGCTTCCTCTAGGACCGTCGCTATTGCCGTCGCTGTCGCTATCGCTATCGCTGTCATCATCGTCATCGCATTCAAAATGATGTCGTGATCATCGCCGACAATCCAACAGGACCTCCGCCAACCACATCTCTCTCTCTCTATTATTATTACGACGATAATGTCTATTGTTTAGTCATGGTCACATATAGTTTAGCCACGATGGATGATCCATAGCAAGTCAGCGACAGATCTCTACTATTTACTCATGCCCGCATATAGTTCATTTATTTTTGTATGGGATGCAATGGATGAAATGTTTTCCAAAATCATTCATTGCTGTGCTTGTGCATAGATTTTCTCCCCTAATTTTTTGCCTGAAGAAGAACGCGATTGCATATACTATACAGAAGAAATTACATTAACAGGTATAAAATCACCTTATTTAGTAAATCAAGAATAAATACGAGGTTATATTATTTGTCTTGCCACATTTTCCTAATATGGTTCGTTTACAATGGAAGTTTCAATGCCCTTTTCTCTCTTTACGGAGGAAGAGGGAGAGGGAAAGCGATGGCATCGGCTAGTTAGAAAAACACTAGAGATATTGAAATTACCGTATTAAATTGATTCATGAAGTGATACTATAAATTATTCATAGCTATCTAAATTATTAGTCTCGGTTAATCGTATAATCAGCATATGCCACATCGCTTTGTAAATCAGTTTATCATAGCAATCTTAGTGTCTCAAACAATGCGGGCTAAATGTCCGATAATTGCGACAATTAGAGTTTGCTCTTATGGCAGTAACAATGGTCGAACTCATAGCACAGGACTAAGGATGACATCTTCCGCACACTGTCTGTCTTCTCTTACGGGTCGATGGCACACTCATCGTTGTCAACTACTGGTTAGAGCGCGTTTGTTTTAGAGAAAACTTCATGATATAGAAAAATGCTTTTTAGAAAATCTTTTTCCTTAAAAATGCTTTCCCATTTTTAGGTTAGGGAATTCATTTTTCTAACTTTGTGCATGCGTATGTTTTGTGACCGTATGTGGTTTTGATTGATTATTTTCAGCAAACCAAATGTGTGAAAGTTCATAAATTAAAATTGATTCGTGAAAAATGCTTTCACTCGAACAAACACACATAATCTCACTCCAATTTTCTCATAATAAAAAATTACAAAACACTGTCCAAGAAGAAGTCGAAGTGATATGGTTCTTGATTATTAAACGCGCTCACTATGTCTACTTTTGTCCAACTAAACCATTATTATGAAAGGCCAGTTTGTAATACAAGTTTGACGCATTACATTTTCCTAAAATGATTACTTGTATTACTCATAAAAATGAACAAAAAAAAGATTTTTTCTTTCATGAACATGTTTAAATATAAATTATTATCGATAATGAAAATATTTTTTTATTGACGAATTATTTCAAGCGATTACTTTTAGAAAAATGTTTTCCAAAACATTTATTTTCTATAAAATAAACGGAGCCTTAGTTAATAATATAGGTACTAAGGGTGTGCAAAGGAACGGGGAACTGCCCGGAACTGGACTGGACAAGCCCAGAACCGGCAGTTCTCGTGAGGATCGATTTGGTTTCCATGAGGATAGGTCCAGTTTGCAGTTCTAATTTACTAGAACCAGTGTGTACAAATCCGGTTCCTGGTTCTAGGCATAGAACTATCCACTCGGATACTCGGACCGGACTGGTAATATATATATATATACATATATATATATATATATATACTTTTTTAGAAAAATTTCAACAAAAAAATTATTTTTAGAAAAATGAAAACCATAAAATCCCCAATCTAAATCTCGACTCTCAACTTCCATCCAACTCACGATCGTTCATTTAGCCGTTCATCGTCTCCCTCTCTCACTCTCAGTCATCTCTATTTGCGTGAAACTTGATGGGACTGGTTTCATGGATCCAATTTCTCAGAACTGGTCCTAAGCGGACGGTTCTTGGTTTCATGTTGGGAACTGCCCTGCCGAATGACACTCACCCCTGATAAGTATAGTTGTGATAAAAATCAAACATTGAGCTACGGATTATGAACATCTGAGTGCATTTATGTGTGAATGTTTCCAAAATTTGCATGAAAAGATCTTCATATACCTTTTCTGATCAATACAGTCGATCAAACATTAGTGACATGTCAAATGTTCATTTTCTCTTTAAGTGATATTAGAGAACTTACTTGATTATGCATATCTCTCAAGATTGCACATATATATTTTTGAGTGTGCATATCTTAATTTAATTGCCTTAGATAGCTATATATGATGACGTACTCTTTATTTTATATCCATCGAACTATACGTGAATTTCTTAAAAATGTTTTGTTCATCATTATTTCATAACTCGACATTAGAGCACCCTAACTGCACCGTGTGCACATAGCACCCGATGCACCCCTAGCAAAATAAATCTGACAGTGTTCACCCAAGTCACCAAGTCAAGCTTTTCTTTTTCACGAAGGCATTTTTCGACACTGGGAAGACGTGTCTTTGCACAATAATTCACTCCACAAAGCCTGATTTTGTTCTGCTTGTTGTAGCCACGCCACACCATCTGTATCGACCATGTTTGTTAAGTTACTATTCCGTCATCGATCGCAAATGATGCACGCTATATGGCTCCAATGCCTCTGATTCTCAACTTTTTGACTTCTCATTTCAAGAAGCCGACATCACCAACACACTCGCCTTTGTTAGACGATCAACATATTGAAATCTCGTTGTCAATGGAAGCCTGAACCCACCACACGCACCTTACGCGCCACGCATCCTCCATGCCCGACTGTGCAGCACTGGTTCCACTGTCTGATTTCATTTCAATCCAAGATTTTGGGATACTATCAGATTATTTTTCAAACTCGCGTTGATTTGTTCCAACTCATCTTACGTTTGAGGGGATGTTATTGAAATGAGAAAATTTACTTGATTATGCATATATCTCAAGATTGCACGTATATCTTTCTTGATTGTGCATATCTTGATTTAATTGCCTTAAATAGCCTCTTATAAAGCATATAAATACGCCGATATACTTTTTATTATCATATGCTTCGAATTATACAGAAATTCTTCAAATCTATTTTCCATATCATTATTTCTTAACTTTATCTTATAGATAGAGAAAACAAACTCTTTCTTTTTGGGGATAAGTGTTCTAAAAGTCCTAATCTTGTTACGAAGGTGCAATTGAGTCCTAAAAATTTCAAAAAGTACAATTAAGTCTTAAAATTTATCAAATTGACCAAATCAAGTCCTTTCGTTGATTGCACTTTTTGAAAATTTTAGAACCCAATTATACTTTCATAACATGTTTTAGGACTTTTAGAGCACTTATTCCTTTTTTTTTTTCATTGTAAAGATAGAAAATATATTATTTCGAGTGTTTATTTTTCCCCTTGAATTTCAAGCAGATGCGATAATTGCAAAGTGATGGCAACCCTTCTCGTCTTCTTTTCTGAGATCGGAAAAAGTGGAGACAAGAATAGCAATGCCGTCCCAGCCGACCATAAAGGAAAAGTGGGAAAAAAACTAAGTTTGATTTCGTCCTAAACCAACCTTTTTCCTCTGTTGCAAAAAGCTTTGCATGATCACACAAGCAGGAGATGGTCAGGATCTTTCTAGGCAAGATCATTGAACCGGAAAAAAAATTATTTGGGGGTGACTTGTACTGTTAAATTATTATTTGGTATTGTGCATTTAAAGGCAACCTTTTGGCTTAAAAGAATCATTCGAAACTTTTCAAAATATTCAAATTTTTGACACGTGGAATCTTGTATAACTGCGAAGGATGCACATTGACTTTTTGGTTAGCGTTCACATTTGGGATTTTCGCAACGTACAAATTTTGATATGATGCTTTGAATTTTTCTTAGGTTGGAAATGATATCTTTAGATTTTGGCGGAGAGGTATAGCCATGACTAAGGCAAAGATGCACGGTACTCTCCAACAGTAAAAGTAATATGTGCATTTGGTATTTTTTAAAAAGAAAAGAATATACCTTTTTTTCATTTATTTCGTACGTTTTTAACCAAGTTTGAGTAATTTTTATTTATCTAACCAAGTTCTTTTATTTGCACAAATTTTCATTTAAGTCCAACACCATTTAGTAAAATTCACGCGACATGTCCATGCGGGGATTTGCATATTTTATTCGCGTCATACATTGGCAACATTCGACAATCACATTAGTTGAATTCGAATGGATTTGATGTTGGAGGGACTTGAAAAAATTTGTGAAAATAGAAATATTTTATTACCAAATTAAAATTAAAAGTACATAGACTTCATTAAAAATGCATGATAGTATATGGACAAAAAGTATAATTTCTCCTTTAAAAAATAGATATATTTAAATGGTATTGGATGGAGCGTGGACAGACTAACACAGTGTTCTCTTTCAATCTCCTATTAAGAAAAAAAAAGTTAATATCAATGTAAAAAACAATTTCGTTAATTTAACATGTTTTCCCAATTTTCAAAAATTGGCTGGGAGAGTATATTTTAAGTGCTCAAAATAACACCAATCAAAATAACGTGCTCTCATCATTATTCGAGACACTTGAACATGATAAACCTTCAATGCATGTGAACAAATTAAAGAGAATCCAACCTTCGAAAACTTTTCTAGATTACGCAACAATTTTTTTCCTTAAATATTTAGGGTGATTGAGGGGGATGATCAGTTCCCAAAAATGGTACTTACTACCTTACGCAATAAGCTAGCTCCTACATAAAAATTCATATTTTTTTTGTCAGAATATAAAATTCATATCGATCAAAGCAAAAATTTGTCCTTGTCCATGTTATTAAATCCCAATTCTATAAACAAAGGGGGGTGGGGACAACCTCACCACATAGGTAACTTATCCTCAAAGATGACGCAATTTAGTAAATTGAAAAAAAAAACAAAAAAGCTAACACCATGATTTGAGGTAAGCAAGATGGACTGTTCAAATTGAGATTGGACCGAACTGACCGGTTTGGTCCAGTTCTTGAGAATATCGGTCCGATTCCCGGTTCCTAAAAGTAGAACTAGTTTTCGGGCTGTCCAATTCCCAGTTCTAGGATGAGAATTGAAACAGACCGATAAATATATTTTTTTTCTAATTTATATACATTTATTTAATTTTTAAATATATATTTAAATAATAAAAGAAGCATTTGATAGTTCATTTTTATTCGGTTCCAATGAGACCAATCCAAAAATGCTTTCGCATATTGGTCCCGAAAATGCTTCCCGGTTTCCTCTTGCCTTTACCAATTGGTCCCATTGGAACCGGACTAAACCGGATCGGACTGACGGTCCGGTCCAATCCACGATCCAAGATAAGCCGGTCCGATCCCTGATCCTAAAAACTGGGAACCGATCCTCCTGGTCCGGTTCTCGGTTCTTGGGTTAGACCGGATCGGATCGGGAACTGCTCATCCCTAACCATGATAAACCTTAAATTGGCACCTGTGACAAATTTATTCCGAACTATTTTTATCCTAAGCGGGTACACCTGTATAATTTTATCCTCCGTTAGTTTCCGTTAAACTTTAACGGATGATACGGTGTACCAATTTGGAATTTTACCCTCCGTTTATTATATGTGTACTGGTTTGTGACTTTTTATGGTATTAATTTAGTTTCATCAAGGGTAAAATTGTCAAAAGTGTTTCAATTTAGGAATTTTGGTGGTCAAAAAATTAAGTTGGGGCAAATTTGTCATATGTGCATCAGTTTGGGATTTTTCGTTATAGAAAAATTAGTTCGGAATAAATTTATCACGGACGTACTAGTTTAGGATTTTTTGTGATATTAATCTTAAAAAAATGATAATCACGTTTATATTATCTGTAATTAAATTCCCCTATCGACATAATGACTCGATTGTCCTTGTTCTGTGGGCGATCCCTATCGACACGACATCCCCATCACATCAAAGCATCCGTGGAATCCATGCATGAGCCTAGAATTGAAGTCAGATCCGACGGCTCACATTAAATGCGCGCACGGAAGAGAGGAAGAAAAAATCGTGCCTAATTTTGACTCTGCTGTTGACGCGCTCTTCTCCACGCCGCCATCGAATGGAAGGCCGTCGATGCACGCAAACGGGCGGTACCCATTTTGTGCGTCCCACGCTTTCTCCCTATTATATATATTTTAATCGGTTTATTATAATTTAATATGAAGATAATGACACAAACAGTACTTAAATTTTAATTTAATGTACAATTTGATCTATAAACTTTTAATTTATTTAATATGATCCTTGAACTTTTGGTGCTGTTCAGTTTAGTTCCTAAACTATATAAAAATGTACAATATAATTCATGAACTTGAATTAATGTAAAGACTACATTAAGAATTTTTATAAAGTTCATGGACTAAATTGAACATGTTCCAAAAATTTAGAGACCAAATTGAATAAACTGAAAGTTTATGGACCACATATTGAACATTGGGTTAAAGTTCAAGGACTACATTGAACAAATTAAAAATTTGGAGACCAAATCACACATTGAGTCAAAATTCAGGGACTGTTTGTGTCATTTTCCATTTAATATGCAAAGGACGATTTTTTTCCTATCATTTAATAAGGTCCCATTAAAATTTTTCGTTTTGGAGGATCTACCAATTGATTGTATTATATATGTGTATGTACGTGCGTATGTGTGTAGCGTGACATGTAAGTATTTGTTTGACTCGTGCAGAGCGTGAATCCACGATTGATTTGTTGAAGTATCGCACAACACTTGATAGTGGGTTTTGGGGTGTATTTATTTCACCAAAAATTTCACGATAAATTAAAACATTTGTCGTGGAAATCATTTTTGAAGAAAATTGATGGCTTTGATTTGCGATGATTCTAAAGATAGTGATTTCTTTCTTATCCGAAGGGGAAGTCGTTTTCCCTCCCATTTAAGCTTGTCCGTACAATTTATCAAGGGCAGTTTTCATTCAAAACAAGTCGTCCATTTAGCGTAAAATGAATGATTTGAAAAATATTTTTTTGTAAAAACGATCACTTGACATACACACATAATTTTATACATATGAGATCAAAAAATTAGTTTAGGGTAAAATTTATCACAAATGTATTAGTTTGAAACTTTTCATGATATTAACCCTGCATAGTATTAGAAACGTCCAAAAGTGCATGATTGCGAGCCCGGGTCCAAATTCGTAAATGCCCCATCCCACCATGTATATTCAATCGTGTACGACATTATCCCCATGCATTATTCGCGCTTCCACATAGAAGTCAATCATTCTACGGCGGACTTCGCAAGTAAAGTGGTCACAAAAGGTCAACACACGACACCCGCGTGCAGTCAACAGCACAGCTTGCCTTCATCGAATTTAGAAAGGCTAATTCACACATCAATCAATCGCGAATCCCCCCTCGCCCGCGTCCCATCCAAATCCATTCACAAAATAATAATAATAATAATAATAATAATAATAATAATTATTATTATTATTATTGCACGCACGATATATAAATATCACATGTATCATAGCGATCGAAAATTCAAAGAATAACGTTTATTAAATCCCAATGAAATATAATCGGAGATCGAAATGAATTAATTTGAGGAAATGAGAAAGAAAGATAAGATAGGAAGGAAAAGGAAAGGGGCAATCAGTTTCAAGAAATTTTTTGGCGCTTAAACCGACGCTAATTTCGGCGATGGGGTCCATCCGACGGCCAGCGTGCCGCCCGTACGAGATCCCACCCTTTAACGCCAACCCACAAGGCTCCCCCCCGCCCCCAAACTGTATATAAAACGCGTGAAGCAACGCTCGCTCCATTTTTTCCTCCCCTCCCTCCTCTTCTGCAGTCTGCACTCCCACCAGTCGTCCCCTCCTCCTTCCTCCTTCCTTCTTCCGTCTTCTTCACGTCGCTGCTTTCCGCTTCGATCTCGTCTCCAGTCGATCGGCGGTTTCGAGCATGCCGCGCTCCGCGGTGGTGGCTATCTGATCGGTTCGCGAGGCGGCCGCAGCGGCGGCGCGGTGGCTTGCGGAGTTCGGTTCGGTGTTCTTTCTGGCTTGTATGAGCATCGAGTCGGCACTGATCGGGTGAGCTCTCTTAATCCGATTGCGCCGTCGCTGTTTCTGTTTCTGTTTTTGTTTTTGAGTTTATGTTCGTCGCGCTGTGAGGCGACTGATTTGTTTGGGAGTGGAGTTTTTTTTTTTATGTGGATCGATTGGCGATTGCTTTGCTGAAGATGGATTGGTTTTATGTAGTTCAGTTGGATTGAGTTAGCAATTACGAAGATGTGCGGGTTTTTTTTTTTTTGGGCGTGATTTTCTGTTTTGGTAGAGCAATTCGGTGAGAGAGGAGTCCGGGCGTGTTGAATTGCGAATGTGATTCCGGTCCCTTCGTTCCGGTTAGGGCGATGCGGGATTTTTCCGATGAGTTCTTTGGCCTATGGATTTAAATTGTTGCGAATTTGTCGTGCGAGTACGGCTGTGTCTATCCATGTGTAGAAATCGAAGATAAGAAAGTCGGTATTTTCTCCATTTATTGTCCTTGATTAAGCATGATTTCGCAGTTTCTGGTAGTTTTTTCGTTGCACCGTCCCTAACTGGGAAAACGCTTGATTGAACGTGGACGAAAAGATTCCGCTGGTGTAGTCGCTTTTGGGCGCAGCATTTACATGCCCGTATTGTGATATAGCATCTCTAGGCAGCAGAGTGCAGACAAAAGTGGCGTGTCGAATTACAAGCGGTAGACCTCGTTTCGTGAACAAGATTGCGCGTATTGCTTATGAGCCGATCTGTCTAGCCTTGTCGGTGGCATAATCTGTAAAGCTTTCTTTCTGTGCGTACCCAATTGCATTCAGAGGCGGCGAATTGGATAGCCCTCTGTTTTTAGGGAATTCTAGCAAAATATTGCTCCGAAAACTGCTAGTTGTTCTTAGACATTTTTTTTTCCCGTTGTCTTGTAAGTATACTCAATGATCCTTTTTACTTTGAAGAAAGAGAAATGCAGTGTCGGGCTAAGGTCTTCGTTGTCTTGGTTACCGTAACATTTTTTAGAGCTTGAGATGTGAGCTTTAATGTTCTTTGCAGGAATAATTCTATTATGCAATTCAGAGTTCCGTGGCCAAATTGTAAATGTCATTCTTGGCTTTAAGGACATCTACAGGATTTTGTGATTGAGATAGTTATGGTTGAGCCAGAATCAGATGTCTTTCAGTGGGGTATATTTGATATTAATCCACTCATGGGATACTACACCATCACAAGTCATCATGATGCTAACAGCACCTATCATGGACAGTATCCGATGAGCCACTGTGGCGGAGAGTGTAGCTCTGTGGAAAATGATGAGATCATTGCACGTACCTTACAAGAAGAGTTCTCACAATTAGCAGTGAGAGAAGTGCCTGTATATTCACATGCAGAGGAAGAGGACTCAAAAATATCTATCGACCAACAGAATTGGCAGACTCCATCCCCGAGAATGTATTGGTCAGGTACTTGATAAATGATGTATCCATTTCGTGGCTTATCTCAGCATGATAGGTTGTCTGAAATTTCTGTGTGGATGCTCAGGGAATATTTATAATCATGGAGAAGCAGATCATGGGTGGGTTTATGATTCGTCAATTAGCCCTGGTGATGGAGAAGACTATTCTTATTCTCAGCAGCCAGTTGATGGTTATGAGTGCAGTGAGATGGACAATCCATTGAATCAAATGGTTCCTATTCCAGTAAGTTTTCTTTCATTATAATGGTTGATGTCCCGGATTAGTTTTTTTTTATTCTTCCATTATGAAAAAATCTTCTGTTGTCAGTGTGGCTAGTGAAAGTTGTATATGCTATAGCCCTCTCTCTACCAGCTAAAGTCTCTCTCTCTCTCTACTAAAATCTCGACTTAGGGTGACATGTTGGCAGCAAACATGATGACAATTAAAGATGGAAATGTATAATTGTGTAAAATGTTTTGCTTTCCTTTTTTCTTTTCCATTAGGTGGGGTGAATGATATGCCAGCTGCCTCTAGTTAGATTTGTTGTGAGAAGCTTATTTAATGTGAATGTCCCCTGTTTATATTGATTGAAGGGAGAATAACATTCATATTTAAATATCAAACTGAAATTACTTCTATACAGCATGTTCCAAGAATCAATGGGGAGATACCTTCCACGGACGAAGCGACTTCAGATTATGAGAGGTTGCGTGAAAGGTACTTATTCATAACATAAGAGGTCCGATTATGAAAAATGCAAGTTTTCAGTCTGGCTTTATCAACTGAAATCTCAAAATAGGTAGACATGTGTGCAGCAAGCAGGATGTTAATAAAGATGGATGTGTATACTTGTGTACCTATTCACCTTTTGCTTCCCTGAAGTGTCGCAGCTGTTGATGTATGGTTATGATAATTCTGTCATAGTGTGGCTAGACAATACATACAATTCGTTTTCTTTCCGCCAAAGATTTTGGCACCTTTACAATCTTTGCATCTGCCAAAACTTGGCCTGGTAAGAGCAGTTATTGAGCTCAAAAGTTTTAATCAGGAAAGGATTTTTAGTGAGCAAACAGCCAGGATACGATGGCAGTTTCCAAATATTTACCATATTGTTTTCTTTTTATATAATTCTATTGTATACTGATTATGATTATGCAAGTGCTGATATTCAATTTTCTAGATTGCAATTGTATGGCTTGGTTGAGCGTAAGGTAGAAGGGGATGGAAATTGTCAGGTTGGTTTTCCTCACTTGTTTTTCATTTTCTCTTTGTAATTGTACATTTACTTTGTACCTATTGTTCTCTTCAACGATGAGAATGGGCATGAGCATTTCTAATCTCTTAGCTTTCTGAATCTATTGTTTTTCCCAGTTCCGTGCATTATCAGATCAATTATTTAAAACATCTGAGAATCATGAATACGTGAGGCAACAAATTGTGGAACAGGTTTGTTTTTCAGACTGGAACAATCCTTTAATTATGTTGAATGAATCAGAAACTTATATTCTGAATCTCTTCTATATTCTGTTTTCTCAGCTCAGGACGCTACGAGAGCTTTATGAGGGATATGTTCCTATGGACTATGATGAATACTTGTGCAAGATGTCCAAGTCTGTTAATCTTTTCATAATTTAAGCACTTGCATATCATTCAATGGTTGCTATCAGCATATTGACATGTCTTTTAATTCTCTTATTTGCACGATTGACACAGCAATGGGGAGTGGGGTGATCATGTCACTTTGCAGGCTGCTGCAGATGCAGTATGTTTCTTTCATGTCATTTTCATTTCCTTCTGAGTTTTAATTCTGGTTATATTTTTACTATTTTTGATTGATTCGAGAAGCACGTCGGCATTCGGCGCCATTGCCTGGATTCTATGCTAGTATTGATCTTGTGTGAATACTTCTTAAGGGCATGTTTGACATAAGTGGGGAAACTGGAATGTTTTGCATGTGTGCTCCCTGTGGGTCCTACGGGGACCCGGCGCATGATCCCGCAGTTGCATCAGTCGCAACTGTGGATAACTGCATGCATGCATTTATTATAATTTACATTGCATGGTAGCTGCCGTCTGCATGAGTTTTTAAATAAATCTATTTCTATGTCTTCAGCAATCAAGGGTATCTTTTGCCGCTTGTACATGGTCTTTTCCAATACTCTGTTTTTCTTGATTTAGATTGTGGTCATCATATTTGACATAACTATTAGGGTGACTGGAGTGACTTGTGATCTGAACAACTCTCTCTTGGAAGACAGACCCCAAGATTGATATGATTCTTTTGCTGGCAATACACTCATTTAGTCATTCTTCATTCAATGGGAGGAAAGAATTTGAAAACTTAAATGTATCGCATTATGTAAAATTCTCTAGCTATTAAGACCTGAAGATTCTAATATAATTGACTTTTATGTATTCATTTCCAATATGACTGATGCTGATTTTATATTTCAATGCAGTTTGCAGTAAAAATATTCGTGATAACTTCATTCAAGGATACATGTTCCATTGAGATTCTTCCTAATGGTCAGAAACCAAACCAGGGTAATTTGCATCTCTCATCTGGGAAGAAACTTGCCTCTATTAATTTTATAATCATTCTTTCGTAGGTGCTTTTAGACTGAGACTCTTTAAGTTGATTTATTCTTTTAAGCCTGATGTAAATTTGAGTTATTTCAATTTCTGTGTCCATCTCAGTGCAAATGTCTGTCTTCTTGTCATAGTTTAATATTGCTAATACTGTATGATGTCTTGTGGGTCTTGTTCGAGTTGATACAAGCTTAGAATGTTATCCTTGAGAATCATTTCTCAAAACATTTTTGTCCATGTGCATGTGTGCGTATCATGTCACTCACTGGAGGATGAAGTTCAATAACCTACTCGTTCATACCTGCCAACAATTATGGACAAGTTATAATAAGTTGTTCTTTTTCTTACAGTCCTATCCCTAAGCTTCTGGGCAGAGGTGCATTACAACTCAATTTACCCTCAAGGTAGGCTACAACTGAAGATCAGGCTCAATTTAGTTTTCAAGAGAAGTTAACAGCCTTAGATTCTTTAATGGATTTGTAAATTATCTTGATATAGCTTAACATCTCATAGAACTTTACCAAGTATCCGAATTATGCCTACTCTCTGTGCGTGTTCTATCATTTCACCATTTAAGTGATATAGTTCCTTTTCCAATTAAGATTCAGATATTCCCGCCTCGCATTGTGGGAAGAAGAAGAAATGGTGGTCTTCTTTATGGGCATGAGGATCAGCCAGAGTTGGCCTGCATGAGGCATATTCCCCATTAATACAGCTGAAAATTGCTTCTCAAGAGTTTTTGTTTAATTGGTGTAAAGCTCACTAACTTTATATCTTTCTCTATTGTAAACCCATAACTTCAGTATGGTATGTCCTGCCTGATTGGCATGCATTTTTCTCATTTTGCATGCCAATGGCATTCATATCTAATGTGGGAAGAATTCAACCAAATATGTATATTGTTCCAACATTCTGGAAGAATAAGATATTCCGAATTGGGAGATTTTTTTTGTCTGTTTTTATGTTCAAACAGAGGTGGTGCATCTCGACAGATGCGGCTGTAAATTCTCTAAAACAGATTTGCCCGTGATGACGTCTTTGACTTGTGGAACAATAAATGCTACTTGGTACTGAACATGTAGATCAGCTATAGTTGTTGAGATGGAGGTGTTGTCTAGGAAACGAAAATGTCAGATACATTTGTTGAGTTGGAGGCTACGGCATAAACTTAACAGTAACGAGTCCGCTTCAGCATCCTCCATGCTTCATTTATGCTGAGTACTTGCACTATCAGATCTATAAGACCCATCGTCAGATATCCTGATTGGCCTCACTGTTCTTTGTATGTGCGTTGAAAATCCATATTGCTCTCTGCTTTTATGGTTTGTAACCTGATTCTCTTATTTTTGGCGTCTGCGTAGAGCCGCGCAAGGGGGAGAGCATATGAGAGATCATCACACCTCTATGATCTGTATAATGTGAGGATGTAATGAATCCATCGTTTGTCTTTCTAGTTTTGCCTATTGATGTAATGCCAGAAGGTTATTCTTCGGATTGTAAGCATATGATAAGCTCATGAAAAGTCCAACAAGATGCCTTCACGGAAGTGGTTAAGACAGAATGACCATCCATTCATATCTAAATCATATTCTATCAATCGACCGTGCCAAGTGAAACTGAGGTACAAATTGGGCAAACCATCCCGAATCCGATACCGAACTCGCCACCACACAGTGACGCCCGATGCAGGCAGTTTCTGCACTACAATCCAAGGTCAAAGTCGAAACGGCTCTGGTCTCAGGAGCCTCAGGGTCACACCATCCATGGCAGGGGGGGTGGTGTGGGGCGCGCGGGGGCCGTCATCAATTAATGCAAAGTGAGAATCAACCTCTATCTCTGGATCATTTGATTTCTCGTGAATCTCGCGTGGTGCCACGAACAGCTGATGTAATTGATCTAATCCGAAAAGTTCTTCCGGTACGGACATTTCGAAAAGGAAACGAGCTTTTTCTGCGAAAAGTCTGCCAGGAATTACGCCAACCTGAATCAGCAACCAACCGGATCTGGATCTGCTCGTTCGAGCCCCCTTTCATGTCAGCCAACACGACATTATATCCCATGGTAGGTGGGGTCCGGTTCAAATCTCATCGTCATGTTTTCTTTTCGTTTCTACTGACTTAGTCACTCTGTGGTGGTGGACCCATGTTCAACACCTCGAATGGCACTGTGAATCCAGAACCATGCAATATATCAAACGAAGTTCCCACGTTTTCCAATTTCCTTTTCGATTAATACATTCGCGATTCAACTCATAACATTGTCCATCTTCTTCATCCTTCTAACTAAAGCCCGCCCCCTACCCCCCTAAACTGTGAAAGAACAAAGAAAAAAGAAAGAGAAAAAAGAGAAGAAATACACATTGAGAGCGAAGAAGACCATATATCATGTCATATATCCTTTACCAGAAGTCCCCCCCAAAAGACACTTGACTTAAAGGGCCTTCTCTTTCTTAACCAAGAATCTCCCTGTGCTGCCTCTCCTCCGCCTCCTCCGCCGCCGCCGCCGGCTGCAACAGCAACGCCGTGAAGGGCATGTGGCGGTAACCGTTGGTCATGCCGCCGGCCGAGAAGTCGAACCCGTTCGGCTGGCTCAGGTCCAGCCGGCAATCCGGCGGCGGGATCGGGAACGCCCCGTGGCCGGGCGGCGCCGGGGGAGCCAGCCCCAGCGGCGCGACCGGGCACGGGTCGGACGCAGGGGCCGTGGACGGGGGGAGCGCGCCCACGGCGGTGGTGACGGGCTCCGCGGGCATGCTGCCGTAGCCGGTGGCCGCGATGATGGAGGGCTCGGCGCAGCGGAGGAGCCACTCGATGGTCTCGCCGTCGGAGCGGTGGCCGAGCTCCCGGGTCAGCTGGAAGATTCGTGCCGCGCAGAGCACCGGGATCCGTATCCGGCGGCCCCGGCCGTTCACCTTGGTGTGCCGGTCCCGGGAAGGGCCGGACGCGCTCTTCCGGGAGAGGGCTAGCTGCCGGTGGGGCTTCGGCGGCGGGGGCTCGGCGGCGGGGGCGGGGGCGGGGGCTGGGGCAGAATTCTGTTCGGAGGAAGGGAAGTCGTGGGGGCAGACATTGGAGCCCATTGTAGGGTAAAAACTTAGGGTTTTGGAGGGGTACTTGACTGCTGCTGAATGGCCAGAGAGATCTCAAGGATGAAGATAGCTTCTTCGTCCTTTTTTTTATTTGTAACTTGATGTTTTGATTTTCTTTTTTTTTGGGGGGGTTTTGGTGAACTTGAGTATGTGTTGTGGTCGGAAAGAAAGAAAGAAAGAGAGAGAGAGAGACCGAAAGCTTTGTTACAGTGTCGGCGGTAGTTTACTGAGTTCGAAGAGACCCCACCCTGTAATAGAGAGAATGGGGAGGGCGTGGTGGATTTCTGGTCTTCTTGAGTCTACTGCTACAGTTGGAGGGGGCGTATTTATAGCGGCCCTTTGTCGGCCCTCGCGCTCTAGTGGGTTCCTGTGGGCCCCACCGCCTGCCCTAGATTTTCGTGGGCCCCAGGGTGCCGCGGTCCCGCTCGGTTCGCGGTTCGCGGTCCGCAGCGTGGGGGGGGGGACGGGGCGGCAATTCTCGCGTGGACCGAATCTGCGAGCTAGATACGCTACCATAACAGTTAGGATGTTTGTAAAATCTGTGTTGAAAGATGTGTGTGATCGGTTATGATCGCTGGCTGTTATGATTGGCAGTTAATGGTATGACTTCCGATCATGATCGACAAATTACGGTTTAAGTTTGTTATAACTTTTATCTTTCCATTTTTTTGACCGACTTCTGTTATTTTTAGTATTAAATTTCGGCGAGAGTTCAATTATACCGAGCCCGCAAAAATTGGAAGACATTTGAATGTTATGTTCCCTAAAATATGGTAGTATGGTATTGCAATTTTTACTTTAGTTAAAATATGGTATGGCATTTTTAGTTTTTAAAAATGAAACTCCTCTTGGCAATTATTGAGTAGGCTTAATACCAGGAAAAAACCAAAACTAGTACATTTATGATTATTTTACCATCTGCTCGTTTTTATTAAATTTTACCGTTAAATTACCAAGTTGGATGATATATGGCAGTTGATGGGTGTACCGGTTTGGGATTTTACCTTGCGTTTATCACATGTGTATCGGTTTGTGGCTTTTTGTGATATTCGTCAAATTTAACGAAAATTAATGGAAGAAATGTACCGGTTTAGGATTTTTTATTGTTAAAATATTGGTTTGTGGTAAATTTGTCACGGATAGTTTGAGATTTTTAGTGGTCAAAAAATTTGTTTGAGACAAAATCGTCATAGATGTACCAATTTGAGCTTTTCGCAGTATTAACCCTATTTAATATTAGCTGAAAATAGATATGCAAATTCCATCAAATAACAAGTGAATATTCACTTTTCATTTATTTGCTCAATTTTCCATCTTGTTTAAATTCGATGGCGTCAACATTGTCCGTCGACAGGTCATCTGTTGTCCTTTCACAAGCTTGTCAACATCGATCTTGTTGTTGACAAAGGAAGCTCGTTATTGTTAGTTGCTCGACGTGCGATGTGCTACGTCGTTGTTCACGAGAGATTTTTGAAGCTCTTAAATGAGTCATTAACAAGTTTGCGAATGGTAAACTCAAGTTTTGATCTCAAGAAAAAGGAAAGGCAGATATTACTATCGATCGTCTCATCAAACACTCGCCATCGCTACCGACTGTTGAACTTTCCAATTTACCCATGTGAATGTCCATTGTCAGTCAGACCACAATTGCTCACATAGGCGCCTAAGTAAATGCACAAGTTAATGTTGGATTGTCCATAGATCATGTAGATCGAAATCATCTTAACCATTGATTACGTGGGTTTATACTCTGGAGGCCTGAATGGTCGAGAGTTCATATGGATTTAATCTACATTGTCTAAAGATTATATTATATTTTTTTCAAGTGCACCATACAAATTAAAATGTGATAGTACATGCATGCAAGCACGCATTCTCGCACAATATGTATGCGAAACCTGAGAGGGAGGTTGTGAAAGAAATTTAGCGCAAATGTAATTTTGGGGTGAAAGCCACCAAAAATCATAAACTATGTTCACTGTGACATATTTACCTCAAACTTTTTTATGAAATAAAAAGCCTCAAATTTATACTTATGTGACATATTTACCCCAAATTTTTTTTATGACACCAAATTCCCACACTTATATCAATGTGACACATTTGTCCAAAAAATTTGGTATCATAAAAAAAAAGTTTGGGATTTTTGGCGTCACAAAAAAAAGTTTGGGGTAAATGTGTCACGCATGTATAAATTTAGGATTTTTGGTGTCAAAAAAAAGTTTGGGGTAAATGTGTCACGCATGTATAAATTTAGGGTTTTTGGTGTCACAAAAAAAGTTTGAGCTAAATATGTCACACGGGTATAAGTTTAGAGCTTTTGGTGTTACAAAGAATAATTTAACATAAATGTGTCATGGAGAGCAAAGTTTGGGGTTTTTTGTGGCTTTTTCCTTAGAATTTGTTTAAATTTGATAAAGCCTTTATTTAAGCAATCTAACCAGGAGATATTATAGTTGAATCTACAAGTTGAGATTAGTCATATTTGTTCACCATTCTACTTTACTAGTGTGTTGTTTTACATTTCGAAGCATATTATTTACTTCATTTCCATATTAAAATTGGATATTTTTCCGTAATGATATTGAACATTGAACACCACATCTCCCATGCATGTAATGGCCTAACGTGTTCCATTCACCCTTCTAAGGCAAGAAATTAAATTGGAAGGATATATATACCAAAGAATGTCAAACGTATCTTTCATATCGAAGCATTTTACTTGCGGTAGTTTCCAGATTGAGATATAGCTACTAATGTCCTTATCTGACCTTTTAACGCAAGAGGTTAAATTAAACTTATATAGGATATTTTGATATCCATCTCACGTGCAAGTTGGATTAGGGCTGTATACGCAAAATAAACTCGGATAAAACCTGACTCTTATACTTACCTAAAAGTTTAAGCTAGTGGGTGGAGGTAGATTACACGATTATAAAGAGCATACAAATCCCGTAAGCAAGTGATGTGAGACATTTTAACACTTCTGAATAAGATCATGCTTTCCTTGGTCAGGAAATTTGTATATTCTCATGCTATGTTTGGTAGTCAGGATATGGTAAAATATGTTTGGTTCCTTCTAAGACAATATAAGGTCAAATATGAGAGGAATATAATTCGGATATAAATATCTCATGGGGGAGGTCGGATAAGGTGAATATGATTTCTTACATCCATGCTGTAAAAGCTATTTTTCTCAAATAACAAACTTATTAAATTAAAACAATTAAAATAATAATTAAATATAAATAACATTTGAATTCAAATAAATAAGGAAATTCAAAATAATCTTGGTGTGTCCTTTAGCCATCTGTGGTGGTTGTCGCTCCCAATAGTTGCTGGAACCTCACTCATTCAACCTATGTCCTTCATTGCTTACCAGTGATTCTAATCGAAGATAGGAGCTCTAATTTTTGCAAAAAATTTAGAGAAATATCTTAGGATAGTTACATTGATCATAGTGTAAAATTGAAGCGTTATCTTTAATCAATGATCAATCCTAAGTTAAGTATGATGGAATTCGCTGAAATTAACATAAAGTTGCTTATAAATTTAGGATTTTTAAATAAAATTGAATATCAATTACATGTTTAGGTGAATTTAGAGCTTCAATTTCTTGCTCTCTATAACTTTCTCAAGTTGAATTTGGTGGGATTTTAGTTGATTGAGTTTTAATTAAAGTTAGATCTTCTATGTTTATGTGCTTTAGTTCAATCATCCCTAGAAATTAAGCCTAATCCAAGCCAATTGAACTTGAATAGCATCAATTCTTTTGCTACCTGTAATTAGTCGAATCTCTTAGAGCATGAATTTGATTTGCATGTCAGTTGGTTCTAAGTTAATGTATGTTGCATCGATGATGATTTAGGACAATCCTTTGAGGTTTGTGATTTAATTGAGTGATGGATGTTAAACTTTGATGCTTGAATGTTGAAGGCATGTTGAATGTGTTGAATGAACTTAGTTGAATGTGATTTAGGTTGAGACAAATGCATAGAATTATTTGTTGGAGGTGTTGAAGATATGGATGTGTTATGTAAAATTCGAAGCTGTTCTGACTTTCTTGTGTTCAATGAATTTTACGAAAAAATAGGTGTAGAATATGGAAAACTTGTTTTTAGATGAATTAAAGTAGAGATTCGTAGCTTTGATTTGATATAAAGAATATAAAATTTGAAGATTGTTAAGGCTATGAACATTGAGTTTGAAGTTACCGAAGAAAACTGGAGTTTCATATGAAAAATCTGTCTGTGTCGATTGATTTTGTTTTAAAAATACTATATAGTTGGAGGACTATTTTATAAAAGATCAAGGTATGAATGTTGTAGGAGAGGTCTTGAACTGCAAATACCCAAAATTTCATAAAATTGTATGGAGAATAAGTCGGTCAATTTGAATGAATAAGGTCAAAATCAATTTATCTAAACTTTACGAAGAGACATCTCGTTACGTATTCTACAACTTTTGTTTTTTGAAATTTTGTAAACTAGCCCTCCAACTATGTTAAATTTTGTAATTTATCCCGATGACTCAATCTGTATGAGTTTTGTAGGCCAATTCCGAGTATGACTCTATTCATTTAAATTGATTGAATTATCCTAGATAGAATTTAGGATTAATACTACAAAAAATCACAAACTGGTATACTTACGATAATTTTATCAAAAACTAATTTTTTCATCAGGAAAAATCTCAAACTAGTACACACCCATGATAAATTTACCCTCTATTAGTTTCTGTTAAATTTTACTGTCAAATTTCTGAGTTGGATGACACGCGACAGTTGGCAGGTATACCAATTTGGGGTTTTACCTCTCATTTTATTATTGGTTTACTAATTTGTGATTTTTCATGATATTAATCTAAATTAACAGAGGGTAAATTTTGTCACAAGTGTACCGGTTGGGATTTTTGTAGTTAGAAAATTAGTTTAGGATAAATTTGTCACATGTATGCTAGTTTGAGGTTTCTCGTGGTATTAACCCAAGAATTTAATGAAATTTTGGGGTATTTTCAATTCAGAACCTCTTTTACAACTTTCATGTTTTGAGCTTTTGTAAATTAGTCCTTTAGCTATCTTATATTTGCAAAACAAGTTTAGTTGACGCAATGATGAAATTTCAGATCTAGCTCTAGATTACTTCAGTATCTTTGGACTCAAAGTTCACAACCTTAACAATATTCAAATCTTATGAATCATATGGCAAATGAAAGCTATGAATCTCAACATTAATTCATTTTCAGACAAGTGTTCTTGATTCTATACCAATTTTCCCGTAAAAGTTAAGGAACACCGAAAGGTCGGAACACTTCGAATTATATAGAAAACATTCAAATATTCAACGCATGATCCTACATTCATCTAAACCTAGAACACTTTCAACTATATTCAATCTAAGTATTCAAACATCCCAATATCATCAAACATTATCATGAACTAATTGAAACATAAGTCTTAAGAAATCATAAAAAAAAATGAATCTAAATTGCTTCTATATCATCATATACATTTTCATCAATCTTGGACTAATTGACACTCAAATCATCATCAAATTCATACTTAGGAGTTTCGGCTTACTAAAGACAGCAAAGGAATTGATGCTACTCAAGTTCAATTAGCTTGGATTAGGCCTAATTCCTAAGGATCATTAAACTAGAACACCTAAACATGAAAGATGTACAATCATATCAAATTTACTTCGAAGAAGTCATGGCCAATAAGAAATTGAAGCTCTAAAATCATCAAAATAAGGGCGGAGCTTGCCCAGCCATGGCGAGCTCTGCCCTCGCCTAGATCCAGTGAGATGGAGCTCGCCCCACCATGGCGAGCTTCACCTCGTCCAGCTTTGGCGAGGCAGAGCTCGCCTTGGCTGGGCGAGATCTGCCCTCGCCCAACGGCGGCGAGGGCCCAACTTGCCTCGCCGGAGTTGGGCCCTCGCTGGCGAGCCTCCCCCTTGGCCGGACAGGTCAGGGGCGAGAAGGAAAAGAAAAAAAATAAAAAGGAAAATAAATTAGAAAATAATAAAAAATTAAAATATTGCCATGTGGACGCCGGCCGGCGTCACGTCAGCTGGCAGACGGCCACGTCAGCGCCGGCAGGCCACAAGGACTGAATTGGCTAGTTTGTAAAAGGTTTAGGACTGAATTGGCAAAAAAAAAGGTTTAGGACTGAATTGGCGCAATTGCAAAAGATTTAGGACTTTTTTGGTAATTTTCCCATATGATATTCACTTGAGTGCCATAACTTTTTTTTTGGTCCACATCATAACTTCTAAAAAACGTTCAGTTGAGTTTCATAACTTTCAACCGACCACTTAAGTATCAAAATTTTTTAAAACATTCACTCTAGTGTCGAAAATCCGACTTGTATGTCACTTGTGATGAACATTTTTAAAAAATTATGGTATTCGAGTGATTGCTTGCAAAGTTATATGTCACTCACATGATTGGAAGAAAAGTTAGGATACTTAAGTGAGTGCCATACATATGTTATGGCATTTGTTGATACCTAAATTTTGGCGACTAATGTAGTCATTTATTGCATAGAAAATTAGGGATTGACCTTGGCTCCTAAACAAAAATATTAGTTAAATTGCATCTGTATTAGTAGTTAGATAGTTGGACTGGCGGTGGTTGATTGTGAACTTAATCGGACTAAGCTTGCAAGAGTCGAAATCATGTGTGCCAAAATTGATTCGATCAAAATTTGAAACAATAAGCTTTATATTATCAAAATATTTTGGTCAAAGAAGCAATTGGTATAAATTCCCAATATATACGTGCATGCTTAACTATTTGAGGGAACAAATATAAAGAAGAGCACTGTGTACGCGGCTGGTGATTTGCATATGGAGAAGCCCATCCATGCTTGGAAGGAAAATTATGCATTGAGCCGTAAAATTGAGCAAAATTTGGTCAACATAGGGAGGGCAAGACAATTGACCAGCATTGAATAAAGAGGAAAGAACTGATGCATGATCCTCTGGTCATATTCGCGCAATATTGGCACATAAAGACAGGGAAGAAGTAAAAGTGAGTCTCATTTTATTGGAAGGGAATAAGAATTTCCTTGTTCAAGGTTTGATATCCTGGTCTATATAAAGAAGAGTGGGGACAGGGTTCAAGGGAGGCCACACATATTGAAAGACACGGCCATTTCTTTTCCATAGAAAGAAGAAAGTGTGAAATAAAGAGAAAGAGACAGCTTTGGGGGGACTCTCGGCCGATCTCCCTCTCGGCTGTGTTCATCCATGAGCGGTCGTGTCCCTTAGCCAACGCCTCTCCTTGTTGACCAACGTACCTCTATCGGCTCTGCTGCTTCCTGACGAGTCCACTGTCAAAATCTCAGTGCCGATCAGCCGCATTGACGAGCACCAAACCTCGCTGCTTCAACTCGAACAAATCCAGTGCCGTGAGTCTTGAAGTTTGATCTTCGTTGCACTAGTGAAGTTCCTAAGCGAGAATTGGCGGCCTTGAAGTTCCTTGGGCGTGTAGTCCACCGATTAGTCCATGTAAGATATGAAGAGAGGGAGGGGCATAAAAGAGCAATTAAAAAAAAACGGAGAGAAAGATTATGGATTAATATCACGAAAAACTTCAAATTGGTACAACCGTAATAAATTTACCCTAAACTAATTTTTTGACCATCAAAAACCCTAAACTGGTACATTTGTGACAATTTTACCCTAAGTTAATTTTCGTTAAATTTTACCGTCAAATTGTTATATGACATGTGGTAGTTGATTAGTGTACCAATTTGGGTTTTACCCTCCGCTTATCACAATTGTACCGATTTATGATTTTTCATGGTATTAATTCAATTATAGTAGGGTTAGGGCCGGCAAAATGGGTCACGTACCCATTTTATAACTCATTTTTAGGAAGTCCATACTTATTTGGGTAACTCACTTTTCTAAAAAATGAGTTTAAATGGGTTAGAAAATATCTAACACTAAAAAAATGAGTTAAAATATGGGTTATCAGCGGACCCATATTTTAACCCATATTTTAACTCACTTTGCTCCCAACGTCTTAGGCTCCTCTTCAGCCTCCCCAAATCAGCCTTGTCCTCCTCCTCCTCTCTCTCTCTCCCTCCCTCCCTCGATCTCGACTTCGTCTTCGACCGCCAGGTGAATTGCATCCCTCGTCTCCCTCTCTCTCTCTCTCTCTCTCTCTCTCTCTCTCTCTCTCTCTCTCTCTCTCTCTCTCACTCTCTCGGCTTTTATGGAGTGTCCGGGATTTTGATGAATTGCTGCTGCTGCTGCTGCACGTGGTAACCAGAGAGATCGCGATCGGGAGAGAGCTCAGGCGCGAAGTGGCAAGAAGGGCAGCACCAAGGACGACGGGTTGACCCCTGAGCAGCGCCGTGAGAGGTCGGTTTACTTCTCGATCTCGATTTGGGTTTAAGCGATGGTTGATTTGGGAAATCCCTTGCTTTTTTCTCTCGTTGAATTATGGAGGGTCGTCTGTTTTTCCGTTGATCATGATCTGGCGACTCTTGTTTTGTCCTTGTTGATGAGATGTTTGGTGTGGGTTTGGTGGTGAAATTGATCGGGGGTTGTTTGATCGAATCGAATCAGGGATGCGAGTGTTGGACTCCTCTGCTTGCTCGATGGGCTTCTTTCCTTCTTCTTCTTCTTCTTCTTTTTTGGGGTCTGTTGTTTGGTTGATTTGCTGATTATCTTGCCGGGCTCCGTGTCGGGATCTGGAGGCTGCCGGCGGCTCCTGCTCTCTCGCGCGCTTGTTTCCGCGGTCCCTTTTCCCCTTTTGTTTGCGACCGTTTTGACGCCAGACACCAGTTCTTAGTCCTTCTCTCGAGTGTTTGGAGGCAGAGTGGTATTTTGGATGAGTTTTGACTAAGCTTGTGTCTTCGTTACGATTGAAGACGAGAATCCACGTTGTAATTGTAAAATCGCAAGGAACGACTTTCTCGCGGCTTGATCTCAGTGTTTAGCAAGAAGCAAAATTAAGACCTGAAAAGTTTTTCTTAGGCATAAAGTCTCTGATAATTTTTATTGGCTCGGCAAATCTTCTAGGTTCAATTGCCCTTGCTTGTTTGTTGGTTCTCTAGACCCAGATTTAGGCATACGAAAGGAGACTTGGACTGGACATAACAAATGAATGAAAAGAAGACATGGAGCTTCGAATGTCTGCGGATTACTACACTCCGTGCACCTTTCGGTTCTTATCATAAACAAGTAGTTCTGTCTGTTCTTCACTAAGTTTTTTCCCTCTTTTGGACAGCGGATGCGTCAACAGTTACAAGTTAAATGCTATACAGGACAGTGAGGTAAGCAAGCTCAGCACATGAGACAGAAAAGCCCGAAGAAATTAGGAAAGCTTTTCCCTCCGTTTCTATGCCTGATCACCAGCAATTGGCCCGATCGTTTAGTCTCAAGGCGACTTTCAGAAATTTCGATGTTACTTCAGCATATATTTTAGTGCAAATGGTCCAGAGATGTCATTAACATGGAGGTGTTGGCATTAATTTAATGGATCTGCTTAATGTAGAAAGTGCTCAAATGCAAAGCAGTAAAAAGCCATGATATTGGCAATTGGTGGATGTATATACTTCAGTTGCCCTAGCAGTGCAAAACAGCAGCAATTGTTTAAAATCTAGTATTATGCAAGAAATGAAAATTAATCGTGTAAGGATTGCTTATATTTCAACATGACGGTGTTAGTATTAACAAGGAGGTGTCAGCATTAATTTATTTTTTTAATTTGATGTGGAGTTTTTATTCTAATAACATATACATGTGAAGAGGTTAAAGTGAATTAAATTGATGGGTATGAGTTTTCCTAAATTATTAATGTGTTCTAGTAATATGGGTCGAGTCGGGTACGAGTCGGGTCGGGTATGGGTCACTGTATTTGCATTGCATGAAAATGGGTCAAAATGAGTTAAATGGGTCAAATATGGGTCGACCCATATTCAACCCGACCCAAACCTGACCCGACCCACCCGTTTGACGGGTGTAAGTAGGGTATATTTGTCACAAGTATACCAGTTTAGGGTTTTTGATGGCATATGTGTATCAATTTGGGTAAAATTAGTTTGGGGTAAATTTGTCATATGTATATCAGTTTTGGGATTTTCGTGATATTAACTCAAAGATTAACTTTCTTGCAAGTTATCCACGCTCCCCACTCCCTTGCTTTATTAATTAGTACAGTTTGCGAGTCCAATTCGAACACACTACCATGATTCTTGCTGAGCCGTGATGTCATCGTGATCCCAGCTTTACCACCACTACAAGCTATCATCCATCCCAAATTGTGAGCCATCATCCATCGAGTCTTGAGATCCGCAATCTGGATACGTTGTCATTTTGAATTTGGAAAGTTATCGGCAAATTAGGTAACGATCTCATCCGATATTATTTTAAATATTTGGGTTAATACCACGAAAAATCCCAAATTGGTACATTTGTGATAAATTTATCCAAAACTAATTTTTTGACCACGAAAAACCCTAAACAGGTACATCTGTGACAATTTTACCCTCTATTAATTTCCGTTAAATTTTGCCTTCAAAATTCTAAGTTGGATGACACGTAGCAATTGACAGATGTACTAGTTTAGGGTTTTACCCTCCGTCTATCACAAATATACAATATTATGATTTTTTGTAATATTAATTCTATTTAACGGAAGGTAAATTTGTTACAAATATATCAATTTGAGGTTTTTGGTAGTCAAACAATTAGATTAGGGTAAATTTGTCACAAGTATAGCAATTTGGGGTCTTTTATGGTCAAAAAATTAGTTTGAGGTAAATTTGTCATAGGTATACAAGTTTAGGGTTTTTCGTGGTATTAACCCTAAATATTTCATTATTTAATCTGATCGATATCATTATCTATTGTAGATTTTTTTTTGCAATCTTTGGTTGAATGAGTGATATCTTTAAAATATTCGAATATCGCCCAAGTTAGGATACTTTCCTTTCCTAACTTAACAATGTGCTTGGAGGGCAATTCGATTTCTAACTACAAGATACGATACTCGGTTGCATGGAAAATCTTCCATCCTATCATAGTCACTTGGATACGATTGTTGATTTATCATGTTTCCAAATTTGAATGGAAAACCTTCCATCAATATCCATAACTACTTAGATATGATCGTTGGTTTATTCTGTTTCCAAATTTAAATGGACAAGATAAATTCTACGAATTGTGTGGATATTATTGATGATGGATGTTTATCTTTTAATTGATTTGTATCCCTGTAAAAAAAATTACAAAAAAAAACCAAAAACATTTCCTTAGGATAGATTAGATTTCTTTTTTTTTTTAAATTAAATTGCATGTTTAAATTATGGGTATTTTCAATTACGAATTTTAATTAAAAAATACAAAAATATATTATGTCCATGTCATATAGAATTAGATTCATAAATTGCATGTCATGTTAGGTTTATTTAATTAAAAGTTGCGTGTCATGTTAGAATAGACATATTTTGTACGTCATTGCATTTAGAGTAATCGCATTACATGCATTGCATATATGTTAGCTTTTGCTTAAATAAGAGAAAACCCTAAAAAATATTGAGTGAATTGCTTGTTAGCTAGAAATCATATTTAGAATGTCAATGTGATTTTCTAGCTAACATTACAGATGTTTATGTTATTTCAAGGTAAGTAATTCCGCCCTTTGCTTGTAATTTATTTATCGCTTTGATTATGGAGTGTCAAATAATGATTACGCACTTGCCCCTGATCGATACGCGAGAGTGTTATCTCAATACATGCGAAAATCAGAGATTCTAAATTTGGGGACTTGATTACACTAACGATTTAACTAGTGCCCTTTCGGTACCTAAACTTGAATTTCCGTAAAAGTAACATACCGGACAGCCTATCGAAAAAGCTAAGATTCCACCTAATCGTTCTAAAAATAGAAAATAACAATCAATATATTAAAAGTGTGCAACTAGATAATCATAAAGAAAATAAACAACCAGTGACCTAGCATCGTCTTTAGAAAGAAAAGGCAATCAAAAACCCTAAAGTAAAGCCTTAATGGCTTATCCGAATTTTTAGGAAATTTTTTTAAAGGTTTTCTCAATTTTTACAAATTTTAAACTAAGTCTAGAATGAAATTAAACACTGAGATCTAGTGAAATTAAGCCAAAAACTAATTTCTCGATATTTCCTAATTTTATGGATGTTTTGGTATTTTTTTGAATTTTTCTAAAAATTTTAAATTTTTAATGAATTTTCTGAATTTTTTTAATTTTTTTCAGATTTTCTTAATATTTTTTGGTTTTTTTTAAACATTTTCAGAATTTTTTTGGAAATTTTATATTTTTTTATTATTTTAATATATTTTTTGAATTTTTGAACATTTTTATTGATAAAATAAAGATTCCGGATCGAGTCCCCTGACCTGATCCTACCCGGATTTATGACTTGGATTACGACTCGCTCGGGATTGCCCCTTGTTATTTCTTTTTTGATTTATATTTTCTTTTTTCCTTTTTAATTATTATAATGATTTTTTAAAATAAAAAATGAAATAAAATATAAAGGAAAATATGTTTCACTAAATTCTATTAATGCAAATGCGCCTAATATCTATGGTCCATATAATTTAATGAAAATATTTTTATTTAAGAGTTACAAATTAATCCCTAGTTTTTGTGTAATTAAACCCTAAATGGCTAAGAAAATTTAGGTGTTAACAGTTGCCTTTCTTCGAAGGGAATTTCAATGAAGTTCCATTCGAAGACACAAAGGCCCCTATATTTTGCCTGAGAAGGATATGGGATGGTGTAGTGGCCTAAGGCGTGAGAGATGATTTATTTATTTATAAATTTTGGTTTGATTTTTTTATTTTCATAATTTTTGAATTTTTTTTACAAAATAAAATAAATGGATGCTTAGGGACTAGAACCTTATGAATGTTGAAAACTCCGCCTAAATACTAAGACCCTATGAATGGCTAAAGCAGAGGGAATAAAACCCTGAAAGCACGCCTAGGGATTAAAACCCTATGAACATCAAATACTCCGCTTAGGGACTAAAACCCTATAAACGACTAAAGTGGAGGGAATAAAATCTTGAAAGCATGCCTAGGGACTAAAACCCTATTAATGGCAATATGAACACCATATTGAAGGAACGCCTAGGGACTAAAACTCTATTAACGTCGAAAATTCCACCTAGGGACTAAAACTCTATGAATGTCAAAGGCTCCACTTACGGATTAAAGCCCTATAAATGGCAATAGTTTCCGCTTAGGGACTAAAACCCTATGAACGGCAATAGGAGTAACACCTTGAAGGAATGTCTAGGGAAAAAATCCTATGAATGTCAAAAATTCTGTTTAGGGATTAAAACCCTATGAATGGTAAAAAGACTAAAATCTAGAAAGTACGCTTGGAGACTAAAACCCTATAAACGTTAAAGGCTTCACCTAGGGCCTAAAATCCTATGAACGGCAAAGGGACTAAAACCCAGAAAGTACGCCTAGGGATTAAAACCTTATGAACATTAAAGGCTCCGCTTAGGGACTAAAATCCTATGAACAGCAATAGATCCTGCCTAGGGACTAAAACTCTATGAACAACAATAGGAATAACACCTCAAAGGAACATCTAGGGACTAAAACCCTATAAATATCAAAGATCTCGTCTAGGGACTAAAATCCTATGAATTGTAAATTACAGTCAGGATTTTGAAATACCTAGGGTTTTACACTCAAGGTTTTTGTAATACCTAAGGTTTGCACTCAAGACTTTATGTTGTAAAAAACATGATTTAAGGATAGACCCGTGAACCTTTTTGAAATCAAAGTTTATGGAAAGACCCATGAACCTTTTGAAAACATGGTTTAAGGATAAGATCCAGAACCTTTTGAAATCAGGATATAAGGAAAGACCCGGAACCTTTTGAAATCAGAGTTTTAAGAAAGACCCGGAACCTTTTGAAATCAGAGTTTTAAGAAAAACCCAAAACCTTTTGAAATTGAGGTTTCAAGAAAGACCTAGAACTTTTTGAAATTGGGGTTTGAGAAAGATCCGGAATCTTTTGAAATCAAAGTTTCAGGAAAGACCCAGAACCTTTTGAAATCGGAGTTTAAGGGAAGACTCGGAACCTTTTGAAATCTGGGTTTAAGGGAAGACCTAAAACCTTTTAGAATCGGGGTTTAAGGAAAAACCCGGAAACTTTTAAAATGAATGTTTCATGTGGGGAGACTTGTCATGTAAGAATAGTTTCGGGTTGCTAATGCTCACCACATCTATCAAATATTGAGGAAATTCTGAGGAGACATTTGCACATCTAACGGAATGTGTTATAACAAGTGCTCTGATAGCGAATGCATACCAGGTAAGATAACGTCATGAGAGGCAATATCAAAATGGCATCATCTATGAGAAAACATTGATTACATGAGCAATTCAAGCTAGTTTCGATTGTTTGAAAAATATTTTGCATCATTGAATATCACAAAATTGCCAATGGGCTTGAGAAGTATCATCAATCATCCAATTCCGTTAGGAGAAAAGTTTTTGTCAAAATGATCTTGATTCGTGAAAAGGGTTTGTTAAACATGCCAAACAAAAGCTCCATAGTCGGAAAGGGCTTCTCACAACTCCCAAGAAGGCTATTTGATCCCATCCATTGATGTGGGAAATAGTCTGATCTTTGATGTACCTTGCATTACCAATGTCGAAGGCTTCGAGAATCATTCGCAATAAGTATACATTCACCAATCCATGAGATCGTTTGTAAGGATTATAATGCGGGCTTGGTCATGGTTTCAACAACGGATAAGTAGCAACAGCTAAGAAATGAAATAATCATTGATTATCATTTTCGCCAGGTTTACAAGTCAATAAACCTTAAGATAAGATAAGACAATCTTGCCTCCACTTCTTTAAGCGACAGCTTCTTTGTAAAGTCCTTATTTTCACTTGAATCATCCCAATCAGAAGAGACTTCGGGAAAGGATTGTAATGTTGGTTCAGTGAAAGTCTCAAAAGGCTTAGAAATTTTCAAATGGGATTTAAGAGTTGATGATTATCATGGCATCAGTACCGTATCATCCAATTTTTTCGAAGACACTCGACTTTTGAAATCCAACTTGTCTCGAAAGTCCATTGGCTAATTATTTCAATGCAAGAGCTTTGCTCTTTTTTTTTTAATAACTTTTGCGGTTGCAATGATTTTCTCTTCATGCAAGCATTTTTCTTTTGACTTTTTTTTTCGGGCATTAGTCTTGCTTTTATTAGGCACACTGCTTTTTCATGCCTCCTAGTTTTCATTTGACTTTTGCTCATTCGAACCTTTTGAGCTCCTAGGACTTTCGAGATTTTTTACATGTTGTCACATAAGCACCAATTGCCTCGGTAAATCATGTACCTTGCCCCAGCGTGGGGAGACAATCATCATTAGGGCTTTAAAAATGAATGTTTAGGCTCAACTTAGCTAAACAAAAGGTACGAGTGTTTAGGTAAAGAAATGAATGCTCTTCTTCACTTTATGATGCTTCGAGCTTCCACAAAGATTCATCTGAAGTAATCACAAAAAAATTGATGAAAGTGAGAGCAAATAAATCTTTCTCACCTTTTTCATTAAATAGTGCCAACCAAAATTTCCAAATTTGTCCTATTGTGGGTGGTTCTTGACAGGGGTATTTTGTGAATTCTTCACATTTAAAGGCTAGAATAGGCTTAACTATGATCACCTGTAGTGTGTAAGATAGACGAAAGAAATGCTTCTTTTCACTTTGATCCATATACTACTTGCGAATGAATCCCTCGTCCTTAAACAACACGGGTTTTCTTTTCCGCTCAACTCTTAAAGTGTTTATGGGATGTGTTTGGGAATGGTTTGCCTTTCTTCATCCTAAGCATTTCTCACTTGGCATAATTGACATCTCATTTTCATTTTGTTGAGATTATCATGAATTGATCAATCTCCATAGGAAATTTTGATTCAAAATGAATGATTCGTCAAGTATAAAGGCAATTTTTGGATGAAACGACATTCCAAACTTTTGCTCAAATTTTGCTCTTTTAATTCCCACTTCAGCGCTTGTTGTTTCTCAAAAAACACCAAAGATTTTTTATGCGATGAAAATTCTCCATTTGACTTCCCTTTGATTTTAGGAAGAAGGATACTTACATGTAGTACGACAACCTGATAACCCTATAATGAATAAGAAAGGATGTGTTAGTTAAAGATCCTTTAAGGATTGAAAAATTGGGAACAATACAGTATTACCCCTCGTTTGCATTTGTCCTTTAGGTCTTTGATGCTTCCTTTCATTTGAATTCGTATTCTTAAGTGTTTGACAACTCCTTTCATTTGAATTTGCTTCCTTGTATGTTTGGCAACTCCCTTCATCCGCTTTCTTTGCCTTGACGTTTCAGCATTGTTTCGATATTTGATGGCATTGTCCCTTGGATGCTTTGCCCCATCTATTGCATGTTTTCTTGGTAGGAGGTGTCGCCTCAGCAGTCAATGTGCGCCTTTTTCTATGAGAGATGAGACATGTTAGTTTGATCCCAAAATTGAATTAGACTAATTTAGGAACGATACACCCTTTTGTGTTGAATCAAATAACTCCGCTTTATCATGCATCATATGTGAGGGTTACTGCCCTTTCAATGACCTGCCCTATTTATCACCCTACAAAAAGGAAATGGAACATATTATCTCCATTCTTGATTGAACTTAATTTAGGAATGATACATCCTTTTGTGCTAAATTGGATGGTTTTGTCACGATTTGTTGACGGGAGGCATTGACCCTATGATCAAATACACTCTCCTTCAATGTGTATTGCCTCATTATGCTTTCTTGGAAGAAGTTGTTGTTGCCATGGTCAAACACATTATATCATCTGCAAACCGAGAGATGGCACAAGTCATTTCCATTTTCAGTTGGACTAATTTAGGAATGATATACACCCTTTTCTTTTTGGGATGACACAGTTCTGGACTAAGTTGTCCTCCTCGTGCAATCTTGTTGATTCTCGGGAATTTTCCTTACATCATCTCTTTTTGTCCTCACAAATTCTGCACAAGTGGAGGAACAAGTCATTCTTTAAATAAATCGAATTTAACTTGGAACGATTACAACCTTTTACTCGGGGCACCATTTGATGACTAATTCTTGCTCATGTACATCCACACCCTGAAGGATCATTTCGCGAACTACCAATAATCATCTCCACGCTGGATTAAATGCCAAGAAGCTATTTGAAGGCACAAAAATTGCAGCTACTAATGCTCATCAATTCTAAATGGATCATAGCTCATTCCTATTCTTGTCTTTTGACAATATCGTTTGAATAGTCCGCATCCACATATGTGGACCCGTCAAAGAGCTTCCCATGAGTTATAGATGTCACCAACCCAGGAAGTAGCTTTGGTGTTGAGGAATTTTCGCACATTTCTTCTTTTGAGAAGGTTGTCAAATTAATATGAGATTCTCTAAGATGAGAAATTTCTGTGGACTCTGCTTTGAGAACATTAGGGATTACCCGAAGCACAAAATTTAAGAGCATTTCTTCATCCATGTTGACGATTGAAGAAAGAAGTGGATTCACGACTGTGACCCTAAGATCAAATTTCAAATTTAGGAATGTTTAGATGTTATCCCTCCTCGGACTCGTTTTCCAAAAATGGTGAAGCGTAAAGGCTTAGTGGATTCTTGAAATGGAGCTCTTTATGAACGTCTATGCCAAGAGCTGCAAGTCCTTCCATCTTTCATCAGTGGGAGACTAGCCTTTTCCATATTTCTTCAACACAAGCATGAGAGATCGTGATGATCACTTACCATTAATCAAATTTGCGATCTCCTTTTTTAAGCTCCTAACCATTGGCTCGAATTCTGGAAATATAATCAAGTAAAGTTGGTCTTCACTTGTGTTGGGGATCCCTATCAGGTGCAATGTCGTGGTGCCTATCAGACCTTTACGCCTGAGAAGCCTTCTTCTGATGTCCACGATTGCTAGTAGTGGAAAGTTTCGCCGACTTACAATGTCCAGAGAGACCTTAACAATGAAAATTATTCCTCCAATCTCGTGGTTCTTTGGAGCAACAAAATGAGAAACTTTTTGATGAAACCACTGTGGAATCTCACTCCCAGGAATATTCAAGTTGTCCAAGCTGTCCTTCACATTTTCAATGATGTCAAGCTTGTGAGCATCTTAAATTCCTGGGGTCATTCTATGACAGAAGTTCCCGGTAAGTAAACCAGACTTTTCAACTTCCCAAGTGAAGCAGGTAGTTGCTAGAGTTGTGCGTATAGACTTAGTCTTAAGGTACAAAGCCTTTCAAACATTCCCATAGACTCTGGCAGTGTTGTTATCATGGTATTATCCCAGAACAGATCAATGAGGCTCGACATATCTCTAATGGACTGTGTTTTGACCGGGATAAGTGACCCACAGCAACAGGTAACTCTGTTAGCAAACTGCAACAAAGGAAAAGTTGCATCAATGATATGAGATTCCCAATCATATCAGAAGTGTCGCGAGCGATCTGCGCAACATGAAACTTAGTTTCTCAAGTTCTGTTTAGGACTCTATTGAACTAAGAAGTTCTTTGATTGCTGAACCATCGAGAACAATGTTCTTTAGAAAACGTAGTTCTCCTATGCAATCCAGAAGCTGTTCCCTAGACGAACAAATTCAGTCATCCTTGGAATGCATCACATTCAAGGTGAAATGCTTCGTGTAGTTTCTGTAGATCCTGGATCTATCTCACCAATGTTGATAGGCACTTGTAGTTGCACCATGAATCAATAGTGTCTTGGAGAGCCCCAGAAATTCCAAGTTCATATCGTGAACCCACCATCGAAGAGCCAGCCACTACGGATGAAGAGCGCGTGGTAGTGCTTCAGCAATTTATGCTAGTGCATCAAATGGAAATCTAGGAGGCTAATGTGCCTAAAGCCTTAGTTGCTTTGAATCTAGAAGCCGCCTCTATTCCAGTTTAAAATCTCAAGGATGCGAACAGACTTCATCATGCAAATGTTTGCATGAATCAAACGCCAATCCAATGTTTGTTCCAAGAGATTATTTATGTAGTTTGAGAAGACGGACAGTATACATTGAAACTTCAAGAAATTATGTCTTCTAGACCTACCAACTTCATTGCTAACCCATTATGAGTAATGATCCTTTTCTTCTGTTATCGGTCCGACAAGTACAACGAGAATCACTTTGTACTCTCTATGATGCAATTCCATCGATGGTCATGCCTTATTGCATGCGCCTCAAGTTCCAAGGGCCCACACTTTTGTTTTGTAGGGAAAGTGAATGCCAATCTTGAATAGCCCTTTCATTTTACCTGTTTTCATGAAAGAAAATGCAAAACAAGTCAATTGCTGCATGAGAAGTTCTTATTGGAACGATGACATTTTACCATCGTAGAATGTTTCTCCCAAGTCTCCGTGGAAATTCAATCCATATGGGTAGCTTGCAGCATCTCCAATTGGACCCAAAGCAAAAAACTACTTATGACCTTGAATTTGAGTTGCATGATTTACAAAAACATTCAATTGGGTTCACAATCAAAGCCCAAAACACGAAACATGATTCCTACCAAGAGTAAAGGTGATGACATAGTACAACAAACTCTTGCATAGAAGAGTGCAATAAACAAATCTCGTCTTAGCTTCTAAGTCCACTTCTTGGCGTGCCCAAGCGTGAGAATTTCAAGGGGCGACCATCACGTATAACTTGCAAAAGGAAGACAATATTAGTATGAGAATGAAAAAATTGATCTCATTGAGGCCGTCTCTTATAATGAAAGCGAGACAAAAATACTTTGCCCTCGAACCCATGCCTATGAGGGTTAAGTGTTTTGCGACTGTTTCACTTGCAAGAGAAAGCACCATTGAAAGATCATTCCATGGTTTATCAATCAAACGCCCATTTGGATTTTGCAAACCAAATTAATTCCAATCGTTTGAGTTTGAGAAATTTTCCTACAAATTTGTGACTTTAATTTTGAAAATTTCACCCATTAAAACGTGAGCCTACTTTTGAAAAATTTTCAATTTTGAAAGATTCAAACGCCCAATATAATTTCAATTCGATATCTCAATTGCAACGTTGACTTTGAAAAATCTAGTGACAAAAATTGTTCTTAGACCCACAATTGAAAATTCCGACAAACCAATATATTGTTCTACGGGCTCAGATGAGAAATATTGGCCTACGCTACATGTAACAACTTTCTTATTATGGGCCTAAATCATGTTGGGCATTCAATTGATTTCCACAGATTTTGCGAAAATAAAATTTCAATTCAAAGTGAACTAATAATAAGAGAAATCATACTTACAGCGGGTGATGATCATTTTTTCAAATCACAAAGACACGCATATGCACTTGTAAGGTTCACTAAAAGGTGAGATTCTAAAGGCTTACGGTCCCCATCATAAATAGATCAAAAGAGTTTTCCCCACTCCGCACTTACATCGGATAGTCCTTTTTATCATTATTCAAAGATGAGTGGGACCAAAAGGGGATAGCCATGGGTCCTTCCTCGCACAGTTTCTACACTTTTGGTACTTTCTATGGGTTTCCTAAGGTGATCGGGATTTTAGATTGTAGGTTGTGTGTGCAAAGTGTAGTGCTAAAGCAGGTAAAAGCATGCACAACAGTTGATATCGAAACAGCACTTTTATTTTCATTCACATACACATACACCTTTACACCAACCTGCAAAACAAACACGTTAACAATTACTCCACCTCTTATAACTCCCAACCTACAAAATCATTTAACACAACATTAGCAGACTTACCTTAGCCTTCACGATGCGATGCCATAAGATTACGTTAGTTAACAAACAATCAAGTTATATTAGGCTTAAGTCCTCAAGTCTCTAGTGGAGTCGCCAAGTTGTCGCGACATACCTGTCTCAATCAGTTAGGCCAAAAGGTATTTTGTCGATAGATATGAACAACGATTGGTTTGTACGAATGACAAACCAAATGGTTCATTAATCCAACGATTGAGACACTCCTGAGCCTCATACCTCGTGCAACAAGAATTGTCTAATTTTCTAATTTGATTAGAGTCGCCACTAGCCATGATTAAGGGTCCGCTAGAAACTCTGATCGAGATACGGGAGTGTCATCTTAATACGAACGAAAATAAGAGATTCTAAATTTAGGGATTTGATTACACTAACAATCTAACTAGTGCCCTTTCGATATCTAAACTTGAATTTCCGCAAAACTAATGTACCAAGTAGCCTATCGAAAACGCTAAGATTCCACTTAAAATAGAAAAAAACAATCAATGTATTAAAAGTGTGCAATCGGATAATCATAAAGAAAATAAATAACCATGAACCTAGCATCGTCTATAGAAAAAAAAGGCAATCAAAAACCCTAAAGTAAAGCCCTAATGGCTTATCCGAATTTTTGGGAAATTTTTTTAAAGGTTTCTTCAATTTCTACAAATTTTAAACTAAGTCTAAAATGAAATTAAACACTAAGATCTAGTAAAATTAAGCCAAAAACTGATTTCTGGATATTTCCTAATTTTCTCGATATTTTGGAATTTTTTGAATTTTTTTGAAAATTTTCAATTTTTAATGAATTTTCTGAATTTTTTAATAATTTTCAGATTTTTTAATATTTTTTTGGTTTTTTTAAACATTTTAGGATTTTTTTTGGAATTTTAAATTTTTTTATTATTTTAATATATTTTTTGAATTTTTGAATATTTTTATTGATAAAATAAAGATTCCGGACCGGGTCCCCGACCCGATCCGACCCAGATGTACGACCCGGCTTACGACCCGCTCGGGATCCCCTCGTTTTATTTCTTTTTTGATTTTTTTTCCCTCTTTTCTTTTTCTCCTTTTCTTTTGTTTCTTTTTCTTTTTCTATTTTTTCTTTTTACTCTTCTGGTCTTCTTCCTCTTCGTGCCCAGAACATCATCTCGTCTTCAATGGCCTTTCACTAGGACTTCGCCGGGAGCGGCCCCACCGCCGTCCGATGGCTCGGCCCATGCCGGCGACACGGACGATCGCCACCAACTCGACACCCTCACCACCGGCCAATGCGGCTGTCGAACTGTCGTCGAACTCTAGCCGCAGAAAAGACTTCGATGAGTAAAAAGTTGATTTTCACCCCCAACAACAGACCTTAAGACTGAACAAACAAGCACGAACACACATGAAATAGAGATAGCGAGCTAATGGTTGTGGTCTCCAACCCCGGGCATCGCTCTGGCGGGGGTTTTAGCACCTCCGGCGGCTCGTTTGACCATGACCGACTCGGGAATGCGATTTTCATGCCACAAAATCGAAAGAAATCATGACGTCAGTATTGGCTTAATAGGTATGAGAATAGAAGCACAGAATCCAAGTCCTAGGCGTTGATTCTAAGAAAAGACATTGGAACTTCCACTTAGGCATTTTTTCGAACAAGTGGTAGGCGAGTACAAATGGAGACTCAAAACCGAGATCTAGGGTGATTTTTGGGTCGAAGGTGATATATGCAGCTCTAAATGACCCTATTTGGACACAGGTTCAACTCAGCTTGCACCGAAACGCCAAAAAAAAATGCACAACTGGGTTCAACATCATAAAGCTTAAACAGATCGGTTCGGGCATTTGACCAAATAGGTATGGTGCAGGCGAGAAATGACGTTACAGACTTGATTTTGACGAAGTTCATGGTTGATTTTTGACATATAACATCTATACCATCCTCAATGGGTGTCAAATGAATGTTTGCCTCGGTCGACGGGGCTGGGCGACCACCGAATAGGCTTGGTGTGCCCGGCACCCGAGAGGCAGGGGAAGGTTGGTGAAAACAGGGGACGTGGAGAAGTAAAACCCACCTGGTTCGGAGTTGACCGAAGCGAAGTGCGATGGCTGGGGGGTTTGGCGGTGGCTCAGGCGGCGCTCTGGAGAGTGGATGATCTCGCCCTCAAGTTCTCTCTGATGCTCTCTCGAGTTCTCTCTCTATTCCTCTTCAAAGCCTTCTCTCTGTTTGTGACCAACCGAGACGAAACATGACGTCCGGGGCAACGGACGTTCAGCGATGGTGACTGGCTCACTGGGATGGGGAAGAGATTTTCCAGCGACCCTCTTACAGAGGAACCGGAGCGCTCGCGCTCTCCTCTTAGACCCCTACCCTTTCTCTTCTCGGTCTCCCCTCCCACTCTCTGTTCTCTCTTCCCTTTTTTTCTCTCTGTTCTGTCCTTTTCTTCCCCCTGTTTTGGACGTGCATTGACCGAGACCAAAGAAGAGAGCTCTGCCCTCTTGTGTCTCTTCTTGTGAGCTTTTCCTTTAAGGAAACATGCTGACTCCTTTCTTCTGTGTCATTTCCTCCTGTTCTTTCTTTTTTGTAAGTGTACCCACAGGGAGACCCCTCTTTTGTCTTCTCTCTCTTTTTTTATTTTTTTTTTATTTTTTTAATTTTTATAATGATTTTTTAAATAAAAATGAAATAAAATAAAAAGGAAAATATGTTTCACTAAATTCTATTAATGCAAGTGCGTTTAATATCTATGTGCCATGTAATTTAATGAAAATATTTTAATTTAGGGGTTAAAAATTAATCCCTAATTTTTATGCAATTAAACCCTAAATGACTAGACAAATTTTAGGTGTTAACACCTAACTTAAGATTATCATAGATTTCCAATTTTAGACAATGACTAAACTAAGTCATAGGATAGTCATTTTGAATTACTATGAGAACTAGAGCTCTTACATTTGATTAGGATCACCGGTGGACAATAGAGGAAATACGATCGACTTGAGGACTCACCGGAGAGGCTGGTTGCATGAAGAGCCAAGGTCATCGGCACTAGAATGGGTCCGACAAGAGCGGAATTCAGCAAAGCAAAGAAGACGCCAAGAGATGAAATTGAGACAAAGAAAGTTATTTGAGAGCCTTTTTTTTTCTTTTCAAAAATTTTTGAGAATGTAATTGTGAGAGAGTGTGGTCGGCCAAGGGAAGAAAGAGGAAAAAATCGGAGGGAAATTTCAAATTCATCTCTAATCTTATTCCTTAATGTTTTTTTTAATCATATGGTTTATTTCACTCCTTAACGAGCAAGGAATGATATGATAGGCTCTAATAAGGTCACTTGGGTTAAGGATATGTAACATGGCACATACGAAGGTCTCGATTAGAGGGGAAATAAATGAATAAAATTAGTGCTCTTAAGGATCGATGACATGGAATTTAATTTTTGTTAATTGAGAGAATTTGTCATTTTTATAAATACAAAGCGAGGGGACCGACCAAGTAGGAGAAAATATTAGGTGGGACTCGCATTCCACCGTGGCAAAAAACGAGTCCCTCTCCGTGCGACACGTGTCGCACGGGCCCCACCCGGTCAGACCTCCAATATTTTGAAAATATACCGCCTCTCTCCTCTCATCTCTCACACTCGCGCGGAAAATTTGAAAAGCAAGACACACTCTCCCTCCTCTCTCTACCTCGCGCCCCCGCTCCCAAGTTCTCACTTCCCAGATCTGCGCCCTCACTCTCCACTCACGCTCCCTTCCGACTCGCGTCTCCGTCGCCTCCGACGAACGAGGCCGACGCGGACGCCTCCGCCATGCCCTAGGCGACGCCGATGCCGACGCCGACGCCGACGCCGACGCCGACGCCGATGCCTCCGCCTCCACCTCCGTCTCGAGTCAGATTCCGATTGTACCACTCGACGCCTCGCCGACGCTCTAGCCGACGCCTCCACCTCTCTGTACCTCTCGGCGCCGACGCGTCCACCCTAGCCGACGCCGACGCCAGCGCCGTCGCCCTAGCCGTAGCCGACGCCGATGCCTACGTCCTAACCTCCGCCTCGACACGCTATGTTGTTCTCGCCGTCTCCGCCGACGCCCTAGCCGACGAAGCCTCGACTTGCTCTGTGCCTCTCGACGCCGACGCCGACGCCTCCTCCCTAGCCCTGGCTGACGCCTCCGCCTCGTCGCTCTGCAGCTGTCGCCGTGTCCGCCTCCGACGAACCACGTCCGCCTCCGACGAAGCCTGGAAAGGTAAATTTTTACTCCAGATTTAGTGTAATTTTTTAAGAGTTAATTTTTAGCTGTTAGTTTTTACTCCGATGCACATTGTTATGGAGGCTAAACTATGTCCAAGTTTTTGCCTTTCCATCTCTGCTTTTGGGTGATAAGCTGGTGGAATTTTCGCTCTTCATTGATGGAATTTCATTGTTATGCTATGCTGAATACTGGATGCAATTAAACAGATGGAATTTGGTCACATTAAAATCATTCCTAGTTGGGATCAGGAGTAGGATTCCTAATTCCAGTCCCAGTTATTCTATTTTAGTGCCTACATTGCTGATGCATGATGCCTGGCTATTGGTCTCTTTGGACTCCAACTTCAATATCGGTTCATATGGATGAACAATCTGTAACGCCGTCTAAATTAGATCACTTGTCATAGTGTGCTTTAGGTGGCTTTCCTCAGCCTAAAGAAGCTGAGTGTTCTTCAAGAAATGCTGGTGTCATTGCTCCAAAAGAGCTAAAAGAGGCTCATTTCAAGTAGTAGGTACACCTAAGAATGCGGCCGTGTGGAAATATGAGAAGACATGAAAAAGAGACCAGTGTGGAAATACAAGTAGACTGGCTGGCCAACCACAACCTCCTTTGGCGTTCTCTCTTGCCGGTACTTCAAACGCCGACTTTTCGTGTAGGAAATAGAGTATGGCCGTGGGGAATTTTATGCTTGCTTGTGTATTCATAGCACTATAGGACTTTGAGGTACTCCATTTTGAGGACTGTGGCCTCAAAAATCGATTATCATTTGGTAACCTTCGAGTGCTTATTGAATAGTGATAAGTCTGTTGGATTAAAAATCGATTAAGTTTGGCAGTCTTATGTAGCAGAGGAGACAATGTCATAGTTTCTTATTCTTATGTGCAGGTTCTTGGTCGATGCAGAATGGAATGCGAAGGACTTGATACGATCTGCATCAAGGACCAAACACTTACCATCGAGAGTATGTACATTACCATTGATCCATTTAAGTGAGGTTGCTCACTGTGTTTCCTTAACATGGTGTTAAAATTTAATTTTATATTGGCAGGTGCAGAAAAGGTCATTGGATGGGCTCTAAGCCATCATTTAATGCAGAATCCTGAATCTAATGCTGATTCAGGGCTTGTTCTGTGTAGAGAGAGGTAAGGAATTGTTCCTTTCTCTGTCAAGATGCATGTTTTATCGGCTGCAATCTTTGGGTTAAAATTAGCAAAACCATTCTGAAATGTTTGGCAACATCCAGTATGGCATTGGGATCTTGCCAGCTATTCAGAACAAGTCTAAGAGCTTGAAAAAGTCACTCAAGGTTATCATATTTATTTGGGTACTAAATTTTGTGTAGCAGGAATACCTGTGTTAAGAATGACAAATTGTCTGATTGTGGATCAGTTTTTTTTTTCTGTACAGGATGTTGTAATTGAAAACGAATTTGAGAAAAGGCTTCTTGCTGATGTCATTCCCCCAAGTGACATAGGAGTCACATTTGATGACATCGGAGCTCTTGAAAATGTCAAAGATACATTGAAGGAGCTAGTCAGGCTTCCTCTACAGAGGTTTGAACTTTTCTGCAAAGGGCAATTAACCAAGGTTCTGCTTTTCTCTATGAGCACTAAATTTGCTCCACGAATTAATTGGTTCTTGCACATACTTTTTGGAGCTCTGGCATTACTTTTCATTTGTAATTGTGTTCTGTTAATGAGTTTGATATGTCCATGTATATTGGCCATAATATATGTACTCATTTGCCTGGTTTAATCTTGTCTTTTTTATAGAAATTTATAGGTGTTCTGTTATGAGGCTACTATACAGTGTGCAGAAACTTTCTGGTTTTCTATTTTCTGAGGCTATAAAGCCTGCACAAATATCTAGAAAAGTTGATCTGCTGGCAAGAAGTTCTTTGATGCAGGGTTCATCATGGTTAATAGACAGTTGAGGTAGCTAGGCACCTGATAAACAATCAGCTAGCAAGGTGACGTTCAGTATGTATTCATGTGGCAACCACCCATCCTGATTGGCTCCCCTGCCTGGCGCAGTTGCAGTCCGGCCCACTCCTGCCACATCTCATCTTGCATTACTTAGGCTTTCTTTGTTTTCTTTTCTTTAGACTAATTAAGTTATCCCTCATCGTTTGTACTCCTATTATTATTACTAGTTGATCACTCATCTCAAGAATGCTTATCGGCTTAAAATTTTGTTCAATATTAGAAAATTTGGCAACATAGGTTTTTTTTTTAGATTTATACTGTTATTACTAAGTTAACTGTCTCGAGAAGGACAACCTTTAAGCTGAAATTTGAGTTGAGATAATTGTGATGAAGATCTTTTGTTTGTGTTAGATTTATCTTTTTTGCGAATAGCAAAAATGGGGTAAATTGGCAGAGATGGTGCATGGGGTGGAGATGGGACAGGGTGTTGATGGTGATCCTGGCCTTGCTGAACGTCACAAAGAACTTAGTGTGCTTTAGGTGGCTTTCCTCAGCCAAAAGAAGCTGAGTGTTCTTCAAGAAATGCTGGTGTCATTGTTCCAAAAAGAGCTAAAAGAGGCTCATTTCAAGTGGAAATATGAGCCTAAGAATGCAGCCGTGTAGAAATATGAGAACACGTGAAAAAGAGACCAGTGTGGAAATACAAGTAGGCTTGAAACGACACTGACCGTGTGTCAAAGAATTATCTAAAGTAAAAAAATGCAAACGGTTTAGGCTTCTTGAAAGAACAAAAAGCAGAAATTGGTTTAATGAGCTGCCTGTAAAAGTGGTTCTGGTTTTTCTCTAACTTTTTTTTCTAGTAATTGTCTCAAGTTCATGCTTGAAAGCCTTTCTGTCTAATGATATAAGCAGTCTTTTAAATGCCTCTGTAATACAAGTTATTTTTGTAATTCTTTCATGGTGGAGATTGCTCTTAGTCTCACTGTTACCTTTCTTGTCCAGGCTTGCAAGGGCATTCTTCTGTTTGGTCCCCCTGGAACAGGCAAGACTATGCTTGCGAAGGCTGTGGCTACTGAAGCTGCTGCAAATTTCCTTCTCACACCAGCACTGCCTAAAAGATTGTTTGGCAGCCCTGGATCACATACTATTGTGATCCGGAAGCCAACAGAAAAGGCTCCATTCTCTGGGAAACACATTCCTCAGAGGCCACCAGTTGCATCTCGAAATATTCTGAATGATGGAGAAGTGAGGTCGAGGTATAAGAAGGTATAATTTCGCCTTTGTTTGTCTCACTTCAACTGCATGTTTTCGTAGCGAGGACCTGTTTTTTCATTTCTCTCTACGCATTCTGACTAAGCATCCAGAGACTTTCGAGAAAGAGCTGGTAATGACTTCTTATCAAGCCGACTTGAAGAATAAGATGTTACCTAAAGGTTATGCATATGTACCATCAAACAGCATCCTAAAGGATAAGTGGATAAGCCATGATGGTTCGAGCGAGCCATTGGAAGATGGTGGCTAGTCAAAGAACCGTCTCCTTCTGGTTTGCGAGTCGCTTGCTGAAGGCTTCTTTGTGTCTGTCAAGCGTAAACGAAGCTTGTGCGGCAGAAGTTATTGCCTTGGGTGATCATGAAAAAGGAAATCAAGGCATTAATGGTGAGATCATGCCCAGCCTGGTTAGGGATCATTGCACTTACACCCTGAAGGGAGCCAACAGTTTGCTTGGTTTTGACCGTGAAATTTTAGCACCATTGCTGTACATTCATTGAGAAGAGTTTAGAGTGTACAGGAGGTCATGGTTTATTCAATTCTTCTTGTCGATTCACATTGCTCGCCTGGGGTATGATGGGTGGTTGGTGGGCGTAACAAAAGCTATAGAGGCTTATCGCCATCCACTGTTGCTTGTACTTGAATGCCCAAAATTAACACAGATAGAATCCTTTAGTGTGCATGTAAAGTTTAGTGCATGTACATAGTTACAGTATCAATATTCAGCAGTTATGCCAAAGTCAATTTGTTGGAATGCTCCTTGCAGTACTTTACAATGTGCGCTGGCTTTTTGTGGGATTTGGATGTTGATGTTCGGAATTGTGCTCATTCATTTTCTCTTGTTGGCTGAAAGATATGTGAGTCACTACATTAGTAACAGAACGAGTTTTTCTGTTTAAGCGGTAAGCTTTTACTTAGCCAGACCAAACAATTTGGTCGACAAGTGAACGATTGTTTTGATTGAGCGTTGCACCTTTTGTCATGCGAAGTGAACTCTGAGGCACCCAAGTAGAGTTTTTCCGACCAAGAAAAAGAAAGTAGGGTTCATAATTGGCGATCAATCAAGAAAATGGGGTTAACTGAGTGTCTTCTCTCACCAAATTAGACTGTAAGCATTCTTAGATGTTCCGGATAGGCCAGAAATAGAGTAATATACATTCTCATGAGAAGGGATGATTTGAGCGTATCGAAATGCAAATTATATTTACTTATGAATCCTTACATTGTTTCATTCTATTTGGAACTACAAATAAGCGTAATCAGACTCGCTTTTTAAATATCTCATTATTTGGGACCTTATTCAACTCTTTAGCTTCTATTGAATTGAGAAATGGATTTGATCATTCATATAGAAAATTTTCAAATGTCCACAACATTTCTATGGTTATGAGGTTTTCCGTCTTTCGTTCCTTTCACTTGGCAAGTTTGTGTTGGAATTTGGTGGCTTTGTGCTGTTCATCCTCCATCCATATAAATAATTAGCCGAGCAAATCGATAGAGTATCAAGCTTCATATTTGTGGGTTCCAATTTCTTCCGAAACATTGTGTCCATTTTGGGGACAAAACCCATCTACCCAGCATCGATTGACAAACTGATGATCTTCCCCTCCCCCTTGCCTACCTTGTTATTAAGCATTACCCCACTCATGTGCTTCTACTAAATTAGAATAAGCATACCAGACACATGATTTTCCTAGTTACGTTCTGGTTGCGCCCAGAAAAAGAAATATAGTTCCATGATATGTTCAAGATCTATGATCAAAATTGCATATATTCAGGGTATACTAGTGACAAATCAATTCAATACGCATTTAATGAAACAAGCAAAACTTATTGGACACCAGCCATTTACACTTCTCTCGGATCCCTCCCTCCCTCCCTCCCTCTCTCTCTCTTCCTATGAATTCTAATTTTCTCCTCCTATCAAACAGTGACCGGCTGCATATGATGCCTTCGATGGTGAATTTGTTGAAGCTCCAAGCTCTTCAAAGCAACCCCACCTAGCCTCCTCTTCCATGGGCTGCCATCGCCTCCACTGTTTCTGCTGCCTCCTTCTGTGGCCGGTTTGCTCACTTTCTTGATCACTGTACCCGGATTTGCTTGATGCTCTTTAGCTCTTCAATTCCATACTTTTGCGACTTAGCCTGTCCAATTTATAGAAATACAAAAAATATATGAAATATATGAGATATACAACTCAATATCTATGATCTCCGGAATTGACTTAATAAATGAACATGCAATACGCAAGACACACCTTTGCCTTCTGCTCCACACTGTGCTTTCCACAATAAGCCTGGTGCTGCAATTGGCCACCAACAGTCTTTACACTCATGAACAATCCAGTAGTTTGAGCACATGATGGATGAAATGTGCTCGACAGTGACCATAATTGCACTGCAGGCCATAAGAGCTAGACTTAGTTTCATCTACTTAAAATGAACACAGAGTTCATAGAATCAGAGAAAATACATTGCTTTAAGACATTAGAGAAAATAAACAGGCATGAATATGGGGTACATGTCTACAGAGACAAACAAAGCATAAAACAGAATTAAATAGTTCAGGCAACTAGCATCGCACATACCATTCCTTCGACTGGATTTACTTGTCCTCTTGTAAAGGTAGCTTCAAAGACCCACTAGAGCACAGAACGAGAGCATAAATAATAAAAATAAAACTCAATTTCCCATCTGTATAAAGATAAAAACAAAGAAATATCCACAAAAACCACAAAGGAAAAGCCATTCACCTCAGCACAGAAGGCATGGACCCATTTACCATCCGTGCATTTCCTAAAAGTGCCAGTGGTGCCCCCACATAAAGTACATTCGGCAGCAGAAGCAAATTTCTCCCAGAAATTGACAGCCGGTACTCCAGAACTTCGTAACTCCTCACATAATTCACAGTACCACGGTCCAGTGGATTCTCTGACACTCCGGTAGCAATCCATGTGCACAGAAACCTGTTACCAGAGAAGCTTGTCAAACCCCCTGCAGCTAACTTAGATTACTTGGAGAAAAGGTAAAACTCAAGGTGAAAACCTTGCAACTTGAACAGACTAAAATAGAATTCGTCAGTGTCTCTAGCCGACTACAGATATCACATGATTTGGGATGATCTTTGGAAAAATCCGATGCCGACTGAATAGACCCAGAATGCCGTTCCAATGAATCCTTATGAACACCCACTTTAGGAACTGTCTCCCTTGCTCGTGGCATAAGTTGAGAACAATAACCAGGCCTTCCACTAGTAGTATTGAGCTTCACCAAATTCTGCAGAGACAAGAAATCAAAATGAAGACCACAACCAAATAACAATCATTTTCCCCTCCATCAACCATTAAAGTAATTTCCAAGATAATGCCAATAACCTCTTGATTCGCTGATCCATCAAGCAAATCTTTCCTGAGTGAAGAAATCCTAGATGAAGCTGCTGCAGCAGCAGTAGCATCAGCAAGAACAGCCTGGGCTTCCTTTTGCTTCCGCTCCTTCCTACCCAGCTTCTTTGCCACTTGGAGCTCACAAAGATATTTGTTGACAAGCACGGCATCCCATACTTGACCATGAGTTGAATCAATCTCTTGTGGCAGATCCTTTCTAATCTTATTAATCAAATTATCTGCATGTACATTCCAGAAAGGAAACAATTAGTCAATGTCACAGTTCCATAATCGATAAAGATACATCATATGAAAGAAAAAACAAAGTTCATACTCAAACCAAGCAATGAATCAGATAAAGGAGAAGAAAAACAAACCACTATATTGTTTTCTATCAATTGCATTGCCAAGCAATCTACGTTGAAAATAGACTATCTCTCCTTCCACTTCATCATTTGGGGACATCTCTAGCACTCTTGATCGCCTAGCATTGACCAAACTTTCTGAATCTTATCCAGCTGATTTACAATTTACCGTGTTGCAAATAATCTGCCTATTTTGGTGATCGCAGCAAACACTGGCACCACAACAGGAACCAACACGAGAGGTTTCTCCTCCTTTTAAACCTGCAAAGTCAAATATCTGTAAGACCTGAAAAAAAATGCTAGCAAATAACTGAAAAGACTACTGTCATTCTCATCCATAACATTCCATAGAAGTCCTCTGCCCTGCATGTACAGCAAACTCTTTTGGATATGCGGATGCATGTAGAAACTTCGTAGTGCTTCTGATTTTCTGTAGTCATGTTTGACTTAGAGACTGATTTTATGCAACCATCACTGACGTCAGGAATAGATAATTCAGTTGATCTCCCTACTTCTCCGGCAACAACTTGATCTAGTCCATCCATCATTGTCCCGTTGTCATTTCAGATAATATTTTTGGATGAGCAAATAATATTGTTACCCTTTGATATCCTTATGTTGCTTTTGGTTCTTCTCCGCAGGGGTACTGATTTAACAGCAACAGGATCAGAAATATCAGAATCTGATAGTGCAACTGAACCAGAAGTATCAGTTCCTCCAACTTCAGCCTTAGCTGGAAAACTCGATTTTTTTACTTTCAGATCCTTCTGCGAGGTAGCCATACATGCATGATTTTTAAGCCATTTAACTAGCTTCCACTGCAAATCAAGCACGTATTTATTATCCTGCAAATAAGACATCAGGAATACGTTGTAAAGGAAAATATGAGCAGCAGAGCTGAAAAAAAAACTGCTTCCACATATAGCTATTAAGAAATTAATCTAGAAAACATAAAGTTTTGGATTCATTGGGGCATTACAGCAAGTTTTGAGTAAAATGAATTGGGTGAAATGCCAATCTTTGATGCCACGTCTTTCACATTCACTTTTCATCGATCAATCAACTGCAAATTGGCAAATACAAGGACAATCTCAATCTTTACTATCGTTCATAAGAGGAGCATTTATAGGGCAGAGCAACATAACAATTCAAGCAACCTTTTTCAAAATAAGCACAAAGTTCAAGGAATCAGATGCATTGGCGTCTTCACAGTTACTCAAATGTATCTTCTCCAACTGTCCAAGCTCCTCTGAATCAGTACTTTCCAACTTAGTATTAATGTTTGATCTATCATTTGAAAGCACCACCTCTTGCAAATTTGTACTATCTGATTTGTGAGAATCATCACCCCCGTTTTTGCAGCCAACTTTCGAACTATTGGTTTCTTTCGTAGGTGATACCCCAGATACGGGATTCTCTATTTGTTGATTGCCATCAGCCCAACCAGGACAACCTTCTGGCTCGCCCTAGACACCACTGGCCCGGACATTTGAATGCCTTGAGCAAAAAGCACGTAACTCGACCTGTAGAATGACACTAGGAAGTAGGCCACATCAGCTAGAGAAAGAATATATTTCACAAGAAATGCTCCATGCAAAGTTGAAAGTGTTAAATTATGACTCGAGTTTGAACCGTTTTCGGAACACGACTCATTTGGATAAATTTCTATATTTGACTGTGAAGATATTTTTCTATTGGAGATAATATTGAAGATTGCTCACGAAAGGAAATCTTCTCCATATGCGTATTGTGGACGTCTTCAGCAACAAAAGGGCATATTGGACACTAAAGGACAAAAATAGGGGCACCTTTAATAAATATATTAAAGGTTTATTTTATGGAGCAAAGAAACAACAAAAGGGAAGTTATGCTCACGTTATACGAAGTATCAGAAGGACTTTCTTGTCTTTTTATGGCTCTGACGAAAAGGGTTTATTCTGGAGAGGAATAAAAGGGCACGCGTCTTCTTCAGTGAAATTGTGCCGCCGTATAGGGAAATCTTTTACAGAGCCGCGAGAACGAAGAAAACAGAATGCACAAACGTTTTCAAGACTCGGCCGCACGAAGAGATAGAGATTTGTTCTGAGTGAGTTTATTTTGTCCAATCAAGTTGTTTATTCATAAACACTTTGGGTTTGGGCTTAAATTTAGGTGTGGGAAACACTCGAGCGTTTCGAAGGATTTGTAACTCTGATTCTCCGATTATAGTGGATTATTTGTTGCTGGCTCTCCCCGTGGATGTAGGTACCGATATTCGGACCGAACCACGTAAATATCTGGTGTCCTTTATCGTTCCTCGTTGATTTTCTAGTATTTTCACATTGACTTAATTTGCAAGATCCTGTCGTTTCCGCGTTATATTTACAACAGAAAGCTTGCAAAAAAATGTGATGTGACATGGCAGGCAGAAAGATGTTGAACTGTCATTCTCATTACCGAAACTACATAAACATGCTGAGGAATATACATTTGAAGAGGAAAAGAATCAACATTCACCCGGGATATTACAAAACAAATAACAATTGATATTCTTAATCTAACGAAATTTCATTTCAAGCTTGACTGAATATGTCTTGTCACTAATTAACTGATTCTTTTCATGATAAGGTTGTGGATAAAGGAGAATGGCCAGAATAAGCAATCTTTGAGACAATGCATTGACAAATATACACCACTCCAGTTCAAACAGGCAATAAAATCAGCATGCCATCTATATAAAAAAGAAGTTGGTTATAGTTATAATGGATAGTAGAATAATTGGTCTGGACATACATTAGAAATAGCTACAGTCTCCAGGTATGCTATGAAATAGGAAAGAACCAGAATCCATGCCGCCTCAGTAACCCACTGGATTTTTTCAAGCAAGTCAGCAACGGCATGCCTTAGCTTGCAGAGGGTCATGTTTGACGTAACATGGTAAAATAAAAAGCAAACATGAGTCAGGAGGAAAGTAAAATGTCTGTACCTGCACAAAAAAGTTAACCATACCACACGATAAGAAATAGACAGATGATTAAGAAAAGCATAACTAGTCAATGTCTCAAATTTATGGCTCACATTATTCATTTTCCACGATGTAAATGTTTCAGAAGCTCCCAAAACTGTGAAGAAGTAGTGCGTCCAGAAGTAGTTCCCAATGTAACTGAAGATTATTATCCAAAGACTCGCCTGCCAAAGCATGGTTAAGTGTTAGGGTGGAAGAGCAGCTTTTCTTTCTGATCCTAATATCTAGATATATAATGTCCACACAAAGGCCAGCTTCATAACATAGTGTATGAGTAAAACGTCACATATACAGTCTTATGTAAAATGTCCACACAACTGCTATCCGCCTGCCCAAGTATGTAAATTTAAGGACATTTCACATCAAAAGGGAGTTCTAGCATCGTGGGATTGAGAGATCCATGATTTTCCTTTTGCAAATCTCTTTTCCTCCAGCATTGTGATTACACAGTGTAGTCAAAATGACTGAAAATGCATAACCATTGGTTTTTAAATGCCAGATAGGAAATGTCATTTCAAGCCCAAGGACCACTACAGGCTAGAGATTTCCACCTATGGCCACATTGCATTGCATGATTTGTCTATCTATTCCACTTGTAGGGCAAATAAAATCTAGCAACAAGTTGTCCAAACCAAAATACCAACATATCAATCCAGGCAAACTTACACACTCGAAAATTTTTCCAGCTTTAGCAAGGGGTAACCAAGTAGCTTAATTCGTAACACCAAGTCTAATAACGTACCTTGACGTTCATTTGTGGATATATCATATCTTGATACCTGAAAAATTGAAAATGAAGAGTAGAAGAAGCCCTTATACACCTTCGAGCATGAAGACTTTGCCCACACACAGTACCTTCATAGAGAATGTCCCTAGTGGTCCAACAACAGAGTCAATGGCTTACTCCTCCATTATACCTTGAATCATATTACTTGACAAAGAATTCATGAAAATTGGTTACTTCGGCCAATTAGTATGTGTTCCTTCAGAATCGTTCAACTCATGCACCCTAGGATGCTGAAAAGAGTTTGATGACCCCTGCACAAAAGAATAACTAATTTATTTACATTTTACTAAACAAATGCCAAGATAAATATGTCTCAAATAATTTCATGAGTTAAAAAAACAAGTTGTACTTGACTTAGAATGGTTCCGTGAGATCTATTATGATACTCCAACATCTATCCAGAAGAAACCAGTAACAATAAATATTACAATCGTAACGATAAGATGCAATAATACCGGGATCTAAAATGATTTAATAATAAGCACCTGACTTGTGAATGGGGAAATTCCATTCATAATCCCTAGCGGCATGATGTATGGAGATTGCATCTACATATAATAAATTCATCACTAATTTGCTTTCCAAGATTATTCACATTCATGTATACAATAAGTTCAATCCTTTGTATGGTAATACACCAAGCTATTAAATACCTAACTAGGGTAGGGCAAAATCCACTCATAATCCCCGGCGGCATGATGCATGGTGGCTGTTGCATCTAGATTAAAAAAATGAAAAAATTAGTAATATGTAAATTCAAATGGAAGATTAAGAGTGACGTACCTGATTATGAAAATTTAGATTTACTGTAGGACCACTATTGTTGCTAGGATAAAAGGCATTTTGAAACTGATTGGAATTATTCGAATAATCCGGGAGATGAGTTTCGTCACGTGTTGCTTGAACAACCAACTCTGCATTACAAAATAATAAATATGTTTATTGGAATCATGCAACGTAAGCAAAAAATTTAACTAATCATATTAAGTAGAATAATATGTTACTCACCTCGACTTTCTATTTGCGTTGGAGATGTTCCTTTCTTAGCTTTTTTCTTCCTTTTCTCACTTGAGCTTTTAAGTCTTCCATAACTCATTCCCTTTCCTTTCCTTCGATGGGGGTCCAATACCAGATTCTTGCATAAAGAAGCCCCATTATCATCATCATCACTAGCATCATCAGTCACAACCAAACCTGATTTGTATGACATAATTTGAGCCTTCATTTTTTCCATACCCTTCCTCACTATTTTCATAGTATTTTCATCCTCGGCTCCCAAACTATTCAATTCGATGGATTCATGCATTAACGTGGAATATCAATTAAATTTAGATGAATTCGGTGCCATTTCACGAGGTTCATCATTCACAATCCCTTCTTTGGCACTCTTAGTCCATCTTTTCAAAATATAGGCAGATGGAATACCCGTAATCGATGATTTCTGACTCAACACTTTCAAGACATGGCGACACAACCACCTTTTTAATTCAAAAAATTTGCAATCACAAGAAACTGAAGAGTCTGCAGGGTCAAATTTGACAACATATTCACTCCCATTTAACTTCCCCTTTAACTTGAGAGCAAAAAAATAAATCGATCAATCAAATGCTTCACTTGAAATATGTTGAGAGACACTTTGCCAGAATTCATGATCAAACCGTTTAAAAATAGTACGCGTATACACTGAACCAGCATGCATTAAAATGTCATTATCCAAAATGGCATATTTAGGATCGCCTCGACTATTGAAATCATCTTGAGTTTCAATTTCTCTCATGTGCTTCACTTGTTCTTCATAGTGGTGAACAAACTTTACAAGAGTCAATGTTTTCATCGACATGCGTTGGAAGACAATATTGGTGCTCTCAATCCTTTGGCTGGATCTTACACCAGTAGCGACCAAAAGCTGAACTCCATTTGTGTCTAATGTCATATAATCTCCGAAGCCAAGTGTTATTTGCAGTATTCCACTCCTTTTCCATTTCCCTCCAAGTAGATTCAAATTCTTCCTCCGATGTACATCCATACATAAGCGCTAAGAAATATTTATCCTTAAAACCCGGGTTATGGTAAAGATGTGGCATGTTTTGGTTGGCATTTTTCCCGATGTGCCAAGTACATAAACGGTGTTGTGTATTCGGAAACACCATTCTAATAGCTTTTGCCATGGCTTGGTCTTGATCAGTGAACATGGTTTTTGGAGCATTATTTCCCATAGACTTCAAAAAAGCCTCAAACAGCCAAATAAATGATTCTGCAGTCTCATCCAACAAAAATGCACAACCAGACAAAACATTCTTCCAATGGTGATTAATCCCGACAAATGGTGCACATATCATATTATATCTATTGGTACGATATGTGGTATTAAACACTAGCACATCACCAAAACAATCATAATCAAATTTCGACATACTATCTCTCCAAAATAAATTTGTCATTCTACCATCTTGATCTACCTATACAGCATATGAAAACATTGGATTTTCCATTTGCATCAAATGAAAATGATTTAGAACACTTTGACAATCTCCCCCACTTATACCATCAGCTCTTTTCGTCTGCAAATAATTTTGACAAACACAGAGGTTGAAACCCAAATTTTTACTTCCTCCTGCTTCATTTGCTAGAAATTTATATGCTGTTGTTCCCCCATGCCGGCTTTAATCATATCAACTAATACACCCTTACAAGTTTCAGACATGATTCTTCCACATCGAATCAAATGCTTTTGATCATCCGGAATAAATGCATGATTATGCTCAGAAATATACTCAATGACTTCATAGACACCATTGTCAACCTTAAATTTGATACGAGCAAGACAACCACATCTAACTTCATACCTCTCATATTTCTTTTCTTTATCAGAAGAGCTAAGAGAATGCCCCTCACAAATGCACACAAAAGTCCGTCGAGTTAATTCTCCTTTGCTATTTTTAAACATATGACCCTTCCTCACCCCAAATCCTTTGCCAATTGCATAGGTCACATACTTATGGTATGCTTCGAGTTCATTTGAAAACACCATTCCTATAGCAAACTCATAATCTTTTTCTATATCACGCATTACATGTGCAAGATGGGAAATTTCATGCTGCAACCAAAAGAATAAAAAGTTATCAACATAGTGCTTTTGCATGCAAAATAACATTTCATCCGTTACTTAAGAAAGAAAAAGATATTTCACATAGTGTGCATGACAAAATTACCTTTGATTCAGCCATCCGAGAGATTTCCACCCAAATTGGGATTAAAATGACACCAAATCTGTCCCAACGTGCAAGCTTCAAACATAATTACAGCAAATTTAAGTTTAGTAATGACACTACTTAACGAGAAATAGATATACATCAATTATTATGAATGTCCATACTTATGTATATGCTCACAAAACTATAATGTGGAGTTCATTATCAGAAAAGATATCCAAAACAGACAAAAGTCAGTACCTTTCGAGGCGGACTATGTCAGCTTTGATGGAGTTCAGCAAGTCTTCGTGTCAATTTCACTCTATAAACTAGAGAATAAGCATACAGTTAACAATAGACATTAGCCAGGCATCAAGCATTAGCAATGTACGCACTAAAAATTTAACCACAATGTAGTTCACATGAAACTCGATTTCAATCTCAACCTAGTTTTTTCACCTCATGGCAGCATCACAGCGCCGAAATACTGATATGATGAACTATATAGAGGAGCTTAAATGGAGATTGGAGTGCCGTTCTTCCTAGTTTTTTTCGCTTTGAAAGTTTTGTCTCAAGGTACTTTAGCTTTCATTAATGGTTGACTTTCAACATATTTGTGTCCATTATGGGCTAATGTCGCCTTCTTTTTTGATGCTCTTCATCTCTTTAGATATAGATTAGATTACCGAATTGAAATCATTTGTTAAGAAGAAAAAGATACACACAAAAGTGCAGGAACCATTCAAAAGTAATAGGACTTCCACCGAATTATATGAAGTTAGACATAGAGTTACATCTGAGTACAGCAAGTCCATTGCAAATGATAAGACATAAAGTTACGTTTGAGCTCCTTAAGAGTGCGCTACTAGAATAGAGCCAAATTCACAGAAGGAAAGTTTCCTCGGCAAATACAGATTCCTTGGAGAGCTAATTATATAGGAAAAAGCTCTAGTAAGAAAAGAAACAGAAGGATATTCGTTTTAAAAAATTAATTCCATGGACTTGTAGAGAATGCCATTTGATAAGCTTTGTAATTCATGCAAGTGCATGAAGTTTGCGAGAATACAATTATTCAAATATCATTATTAAAAAGGTCTACAAATCTAATACACAAGTATTCAAGAGCATGCTTTTCTTAACACAGGGTGAAAAATTCCATTTACAAAGCTGAGGACCATTGTCATAACAAGGAAGAAGACATTGAGGCCATAGTCCTCACCAGAAGGATTAAACCATATGAACAAAATCCCAAAGCGAGTGTAGGCTGCAATATAGCACCCAACTGATATCACCAGCAAAGCAACATACCTAAACAAGTCCAATGAGCCATCATAACTCAAATATCACAGAAGCCTAACATACAGAGAAGGAAGAATGATAGAATAGAATTTTAAAGACTCCAACTAACCATTTCTGTTCATCTTTTGCAACCCATGCATCATGCCACGAATGAGTGAAGTCTAGTAGGATAATTACTTGGACCAATAGAAACAGTCTTGCTCCAAATTTTGATATAGTTTTTGTAGATCCAAGGCATATTCTTGGGTCAATTACAAATCATGGCAATGTCAATCAATGAGAATTCAGTAAGCAAAGTCAAGATTCCAAATTACGCAACCCTTTCCTCCTTCCCTCCAACCCTTACACTAGCCACTTGTGACCAAACTTATCCAACTGGTGAGAATATTACACAAAGGGAAAAAAAGAAAAAGAGAGTAAATTTTAATATAGATATTAAGTAGACAAAATACATCACTAGCAAAGCGGGCTTCTTCTTGCTTAGCTGAAAATTTGATTCTAGAGACCCTTTATAGATGGTTGGAATTATATTAAGTAGACCCTTCCTCGAAAGACGATTTAGTGGAACTTACACAGGATTAGAAAGTCCAGGATTCTCCTGACCAGGACAAACAGGATTCCCAGTGTTTGGAATCGCTAAGGTACTGGGGTCAAGATCTGCGGCCTCTTCCAATTGACTGCACTGAGAAAAGCTGCTATTTGGAGGTCCTGCTGGAATCCCTGCCCACATTCGCAGCTAATGACCAAAAAATCGACGAGTAAATAGAGAAAAGCAATATCCAGCCACTTTCTCAAAGTAGGTCAACCCCTCAAGAGAAACATGAAAATGCTGCTTACAGTTCTATGATGTGAATCGTGCCCATCCGAAACCACGTCACATGCACAAAAATTAACTATTCCACAATTAATAGACCATTTGATGCTCCTTTCTGGCATCTGTCTAAAAACCATTTCTGACATGTGAAGTATATTTTGTACATTAGTTTCTCTTATTATTCTTAAACAGTTCAACAAGATGAAGAAGGGAACAGATTCAATGACAAGAAAGGAGGTATTTATAAACATAGGCCATACTAGCTTCGAAATGATGTCAATTTTTAGGTCAATTTTTAGAATCTCAAAAATTTGTAATTTTTATAGACAAACAGAGCCTAAATGATGTTAAATTTTTTCAATTTTTGTAGTACATTAATAACTAAAAAAATTATTGACCAAATTTAGCCACCATTGAGAAAGATTTCTAGATCCATCCCTGCCAACAATTTACAAAATAGAACACCAATTTGCTACTCAACTAATTATACCATTACAATTCTGTCATGGCATGTGCAGTAACTTATGATGCTTATTAAAGGAAATTAAATGCCACATTACCAACTATACATGATAGTTTCTTTGTTAATGTACATTCCAACACAAAAACATCCCTTTTCTCTTTCTTTCAACTCCTATTACTATCCTAAAGGATAAAACATTCCAAGGATGAATACCAAAGGTAAACCTTCTGACATGCTAATGACATTTGATCACATAGAATGATCCCTTCACTTAATTTGTCTATAATATGCATTTTCAACCTGGGACAGGTCAGGGCGAAACTAACACGAGCTAGGCACCATCCGATAAACTGGTACATGTATAGCACGTCCTCTAGAGAATTTTAGGTCAAATAGACACACCATTCAAGCACAACAGAGCTATGAGAAGCCCTGGAGTCAAAGAAGGATAAACTGAGACAAGAAACATACCTAACAGTGAAGGGGAATCCCTAGCTATAGTATTCTAAGAGCTATCAAGCTCAGTCTCAAGCTGCACAAAGAACAGCTTCAATTATTGTTTGATAACATGACCAGACAACTCCAAAAGCAGAAGCAATACAAAAAACGAATGGCCATCAGGTTCATCGGCCTTCTTAAACACGAACCTGCACAATAAAAAGGAATAGAGCACAAGCAGCAGAAACTTCCAATTTCGTACCCATTCAGATACATAGAAAGACTCCATGCAGATAGCCTTACATAATCCTAGAACAAATGAATGTAGAAGTGCATAAGAATCTCGATGCCAATGCCATAGAAAAAAATGGCATAAATTCAATAAGCACAAAATGGCATAAAATCTCTAGGAAAGATGACAAATCATAGACCATTCACATTCTCAACTTCTTTATCGGGAAGGAAAGTATGAAGAGAAGCCATAAAGAAACTTGCAGATGGAACAAGATGTCCCACTGCCTCTTCTATGAAGCTATGGATGCCTCCACTATTCTCTGTTCTACAGTGACCATGAAATAAATGCACGGCAGATAACTAAAAAATTTGTGAGCAAGAAAATGAAAGTAAATTAGCAAGATTAAAAATCGTGCTCAGACCAATCTCAGCTTAGACGCCAAGAGGCCATCGATTGTCCTAAGATGAATAAAGGCAAGGTCGAAAATCAACCCAGATGTAACATGTCATTGAAAGACCAGGAAATGAAATGAATCCATACACAAAGTAGGATGACAGATCAACATGAATTCAAGAATTCCACTTTTAAAAGGCAAAAGATGTTCAAAATTTATGACAGCGTTGAATTTGAAAATTACAGAATAAATTGTATATATATATATATATATATATATATATATATATATGAGAATGAAGATTCAACACTCATAAGCATTCTCTATTTCATTTAAATAATCATCTCGACAGATATTTGGATTAGCCGCCATATCTTCCTACTATGCAGAATGGCCTAGTGTGTATTGCTCAATTAATAAGGAGAAATGGAAGATCTCAAACTCTCTTAAGGGGTTAGCTGAAATCTCTTCTCAGAATAGCTAACCAGCCCCAATATAAATCACATAGTTAAAGAAACAAAAGGTATTATCTTAATTCCCCGATATTCTAATGAACATCATGAGAAATAACAGGACAAGAAATATGGCTCCGTTTCTTTTTTACTTCTGGCAGGAGGACAACTCAAAACTTTCAGAGAGTACTAATGAAATCAGCAAGTTCTTGGCAAGAAAGTTAATTTGTTTATAAAGCAGAGATATTTCGGATAGCAATTCAAAAGTGCGGGATAAAGAAATCTCAGTTTAGATTGCCAAAAATTACTCATCTTTTTAACGTCTAGTCTACTTTAGATACTCTATAAACCCCCTACTGCTCAATAATATAGCTTCAATTACTTAAAAAGCTCTTAAAAGACCAAACACATCCATGCATGTGTCTGTCTATTAGCAAAGAGTTTTTTTTTTGGGGGGGGGGGGCAGGGATAGGTAGATAAGTTTTGTGGCGCTTTTATCACTCTATAAATGATTGCGATTAACTTCCTTTAGATGAGATTAATCAAACATTGCTGCAACAAATAATATCCAAAAGCACAACAAAGTTACCCTATCTCAACTAAATTGCTTTACATTCACATCTACATGTTACTAGCTTTTGGTTTATCTCGTATGAAACCAATCGGTACTTTATTATAGATCTTACTATCTTCAGCCAGAAAAACACCACAGCTTTTCATATTAGAATTTAGAAGCCACAGCAGAAGTCCCAATTATGCTAAGCCAGACAGAACGCAAATGCAAAATACCAATGTTTACAGAGCCATTCTTCATATACACAATAAGTAAGAAAATTTTCAGTCACTCTAACTCATTATATTCCACTGTCCCAAAGGAGAGAGATTCTAGGCATGCCGAAAGCATTTAAACAACCATCCAAAAACTTATCCAAATTTGATTTGCTCATCCAAAAATAGTTTTAATGACAACGGGACGGTGATGGATGGACTAGATCAAACTTCGGTAAGCAGAGGACTCATTATTGCAATTTTTTTTTTTACCTGGATCATGTCCAAAATAACTTCCAGCCCATCAAACTCACGCACAGCACCAGCTATTGCAAACTCATCCGAGAGAACCTTGTGCGACTCCACTTACATTCACTAACTAATATTGATATAAAGAGAAATTAAGCTTGTGCAAAACAGCGAACAGAGAAATGGGAGGCCTTTGAAGTGCCGGCAAGAGAGAGAATGCCAGAGGAGGTTGTGGTTGGCCAGCCAGTCATAGAGGACTTGGACGAGGGACTTCCGCCGGGCGTACTTCTCGTAGACTGCGTGCTGCTGCTGCGAACCTTCTCTCTGGCCACCGCCGACGATGACGACGAAGACTTGGCCGTCGCCGTCGGCTACAGTTGCTGGTGGTGGAGCTCCTCCTTTGGCTACGGCTTCGCCTTCCACTATCGCTTCTTCGAGGCCTGCGGATGCAGAGGCTAGGGCTAGGGCATGGCCGACGCGGAGGCGTCGGCAAGGGTTGGGCAAAGGTGTCGGCAAGGGTTGGGGACAGAGGCGTCGGTGGAGGCGTAGGTGTGGGTGTCGGAGGCGGTGTCGGAGGGAGCGCGAGTTCTCGGAGTGCAAAGGCGTCGGCGTCGGCACGTCTGGGAGAAGAGAGAAGTTGGGAGCGCAAGCGCGTAGAGGAGCGTCGGCGTCGGCGTCGGCGTCGTCGGCGGAGGCAGAGGCGCCGGCGTCGGAAGATCGGAGGGAGCGCCAAGTTCTGAGTCGGGAGGAGAGAGAAGGGTTGAGGCGCGCGAGGGTGAGAGATGAGAGGAGAGAGGCGGTATATTTTCAAGAGAATATTTCAAAATATTGAAGGTCTGACCAGGTGGGGCCCGTGCGACACGCGTCGCACGGAGAGGGACTCGTTTTTTGCCACGGTGGAATGCGAGTCCCACCTAATATTTTCTCAACCAAGTAGTCTTGTGGGTTGAATAATCTGACTTTTTAAGTTGACTTGGGTTGGCTCAAGACTTCCCAGTTGTCCTATGTCTCTTCAAATTACCTAATGAGCTGAGCTGACTTCTTTGGTTGACTTGGGTTGACCTAGCTCGACCCTGTTGTTCCTGATTTGTTGCTTTATGCTTAACTTCCTCAAATTATCCTAACTGTGCCTAAATTGATGTTGAAATTGGATTAATTTGGCCTAATGAGAATTAGAATGTACTCTTTGACTTTATTATGAAAAGTAAACCATAGTCCTAATCTCGTTTTTGAACGTTGGTCAACTCATTTGAGCTCAAAATCTTGAAATGGCTTGAAATCTTGAATTATTATAGTCCTTGGATTAGAACTGTCAAGCGAGTGAGTCGGGTTCGGTAAAAAATGGTTCAACTCAAATTGATTCATTTTTATGCAATACAAATTTAGTGACTCATACCCAACCCGATCAATATTTCTAAAATAATACCATATTTAGCCTAGTTTAGAATAACTTATACCCAAATTAAGGTGAAAACACAAAGTGAGCAAACACGAAATTGAGTGAGAGCGAGAGAAAGTAGAGAGAGAGAGACATAGAGGTGGGTTAGGTCTAAGTAAGTTGTGAACTCAAACTCATTTATGATACATATAGTTGGATTTAAATCCATTTCTGACTCATTTATTGATCATAATTAACCTATGTAAGAACCCAACCCATCAAATATGATTAAAAAATGGGTTTATAACCCATTTTGACTAGTCTACCCAAGATCAAATGTCTAAAAAAGGAATCAAATCAATGAATTTTGGAATTTTTAAAGCAAGAATCAAAATCTTTGAGTTGACCAAAAAGTCAACTCTCAATCATTTTTTTATAAAAAATTGAAAATTAAAAGCCTAATTATGCATGTAAGGATAAAATTTATGTTTTCATGATTTTCAACAAAATTATGAAATATTAAGCAAGATTTGACTTTTAGGTTTGACACAAAAGTCAATTTAGAAGTCAACCTTTGACTTACTAAGAAAATGATATCTAAATACAACCGGAATGGAATGCTCGTAATTTCTATATACAAATGGGACTCTAATGACACTTAATTGACTCTTTTGGCAGAGAAATAGGCCTTGTCACTATCAGGAATCCCAAGTCTCAAGTTTAACCCTATTGGACCTATTAACAAAAATTAATGTGTCAAGAGAGGAAGAACAAGAAAAGATGGAAGGATATGCTCAGGCTTAGGGTAAGTCAAGAGAGCAAGGGAAGGGATTTGATGACTCAAGAGGAGTTTGATAGTAAAGTTGATGAAGCAAGTTAGAGCAAATTAAGAAGAATTGAAGGAGGAGGTCAAATCTTAAAATGATGACATGACAACCCTTAAGGAAGGTTTTGGGAATTATTCGATAAGACTCGAGCACAAACTCCAAACTTTGAAATGTTATGATTCTCTCAAAACCAATATGTATCCCTCATTTTTTATCAATACACCTTTCTCATTTAAGTGAAAAAGTATACTGCCGATATATTTTGTTTGAACATATTTTTGACGTTTGATATTTTAGTGGTTTGTTTAAATATGTTTGGACTTGAATGTATTGGGTTGAAATACTTTGTATTGATGTTCAACTTTGCTGACTTGTTGAATCAATTGCTATTTTGTGATATATCAAGTATTTTGTGTGATGCTGACAAAAGGGAGGAGAAATGATGTAGATATGGTTTAGATATATAGATATATGGATGCTGAAATCATGATGTGTTTGAAGTGCAGATATATAATAGAGTATATGATAGAGGATGTATGTAAATGATGCAGATGTATGGTGCAGATTTACAAATATGTGGATGCTGATATCATAATGTATTTGAAGTGCGGATATATGATACAAGATGGATAGACACTTATACAAGACATTGATCCAGGACTTTGAATATTACCATATGCTGATATTAATTGCAGAATAGGACAATACTTGAGTTTATAAAAGACATGGTTGGATATATATTATATAGTTTACCAATGTGCTTTATATGACATTTTTATATAAGAAAGGGATAAGTGTATTGAAAATCTTAAATCTTTCAAAAAGTGTAATCAAGTCCTAAAACTTGTCAATAAAGTGCAGCTGAGTATTAAAACTTTCAAAAAGTACACTTAAGTCTTAAAACTTGTCAATGATATCTGCATGGATAGTTTTATCACCATAAGAAGGGGAGATTCTTGAGAAAACCTCCTATAATATTTTGAAGTTGACAAAACAATCCATGGATACCTTATGAGCTCAATAAATGCAAATGTTGTCTATATTTTAGGTAAAATCCACTTTAAGGGAACTTAGATGTATGTAATAAAAAGATTTGTGAAGACTAAATGAACCTATAAGAGCGAACAAGTCTAGAAGAATGTGAAGAGACTTGAAGGTACCATGGTGAACAGAATTACAAAATCTACATCACTAATTTACTCGAGTTACCAGTTGAGACATAATACAATCTCACTAGGATACCAGATATATCCTGAAATTGCAGTTATAAGCGGAGCACCTAATTACCTATATAGCAATTTATCACGTGCTTTGGAAATCTAGGTAAAAATATCGTATGACATCTTATTTAAACATTTGTGGCAACTGGTTATATGGCTTGGATTCCTAAATAAATATTTTGATTGAGTATCAATCTCAAGAAATATCTACATGGAAAATACTAATTACGTGTGATATCTTGATTGATTGATAACTATCCAAGAGACAGATTTCTTTCCATAGTTTAAACTACTCTATTTATGGAAACTGGAAGATTTGATTGTATGGGCAACTAAATCTCCAGAAACTCATATTGATTGGTTTTAACAGCCAAATTGATCTTCACAATAATTGTCCAATGGATAACTTGGAGATTGATCCTCGTGATTGTCCAATGGGAAAATTGGAAGCTGATAGGTATAAAAGGAGATCAAAAGTCGCTAAAGAATAATCAAGAATGATGAGCAACCCAATTAGCAGAGAAAGCTTTACATGTTTACTGTTTACTAAGCGCACTAAAAAGTGTGATCTCTTGAGAAGTGTATTGGTGTTATAGTTTGTGCTTAGGTGTGTGATAGTAAGATCTCTCTGCTTGGATATAAGAAACACTAGTTTTGGGAGTAAGTGTTTGAGTATTAGTGGTATATATTATTATAACTACTCAGAAGTTTACTAGTGAAATCTAGCAAGTAGGTTGGTAGTCTAGGAGAGTAGACGTAGACTCATATCAAGCTGAACCATTATATAGCTTTGAGTGCATCGTTTTCTATCTCTCTACTTATTTCTATATCCGTATCATAAAAGCACACTGCACTTGATATAACTACTGGTTCATACTAATGTTAACTCGTCTCTGTTAATTCGCTTATATTTAACTTGAAGTTATTATTTCCACATAAGTTAGTCAAGTTTTCTTAAAATCATCTATTCGCTCCCTCTCTAGGTGAATTGTTAGCCACTATAGGTTTGAATAGATGAGATACTATAACCTTTCTAATTTTGAACTTTCCATGTAAATTTCACAAATGATTGAAGGCATCATTTTGGTAGGTTAGGAACATTATCCATGTGTACCTTGAGTAATCATTAACAACTACTAGACGGTACCTTTTGCCTCTGAGACTTGTATTCCTTGTTGGTCAGACAAGTCCATATGTAATAATTGTATAGTTCGATCAATAGCAGTGACATCTATAGATCTGAATGAACTTTTCACTTCCTTACCAAAGGAGCAAGCATTGCATGACTCAGATTTGTCAGATTTGATTTTGGGATAATCACGCACGAGATCCTTGAAAGATATAGTGGAAATTTGTTTTCTGTTAACGTGGCCTAGCTTCCTATGCCATAACTCTTTTTCATCTTTGATGGATTTTAAGAACCAAGTAACATCTAGTAGATAGATATTGCCATAACGTATTCCAGTCGATGATTGTGATTTGTCTTTACTTACTCCAATTCATTTGCTTTCCTCAAAGCTAATTGTGAAGCTTTTGTCGCATAGTTTACTGATGCTTATGAGATTGTGGTTGATTCCTTTGATACATCCTCAATGATCATATTTCCTCATTTGATGTTGTCCTTGCCAACAATTCTTCATTTGTCCTTCCCTTTGAAATTAATAGTACCACTATCCACTTAAATTAGGTTCACATATTTAGCAGTATCACCTATCATATGACCTGAACAACTGTTGTCCAGATACCACTTGTTCCTTCTCATAATCACCTACAATAAAGAAAATCTTCATCGTTTCTTTGGTACCCATACAAACTCGTGTCCTTTTCTGTTAGGCTTAGAAGCTGTACTGAATCTCCAATGGATCTTCTTGGCTTGGCCTGCTCAGTTGGAAATTCATACTTGAAATGTCCATGTTTGTTAGAGGTAGATCTAGTAAACTACTTAACATAATGATTGTTATAAAGACAACAGAATGTTTCCATTTCAATCTCTCCTTCAACTTTAAAAAATAATCCATTTCTTCTTCATCATCCTCACGATCCAAACCCAATTTGTTGCAATGAGAATACTGAATAGAAAGAACGTGCTTAAGAATTTTTGAGTCAAGAGAGAATTTCATCCTAATTTCGGAAATTTTTTCTTTTAAGAGAAGCACCCTCAGTTTGAGAAAGTTCAAGCTCATGTATGCACAACAGAACAAAGTTAAACAAGTTTTAAATTTTATCATTCATCTGGTCCCAGCAATGATGGTATTGATTGCTTTATCTTCTTAGTATCTTATGTTTTGCATGTTGTTTCCTTGGCAATAAGTCAACAAATTTATCTATCTCCACGGAGTGCATGAATTGCTTGCTCTCTATTCAGATGTTTATATGTGCAACAATGTCTTTCATTGGAGTTGATTGAGTTGTCCGAACATTTTTGCTTACAATCTGAGTTTGTTTCATGAATAAGTCTCGTGTATTGGTGTACTAGAAGAAGGAAAGATATTTTGGAGTTTGACAGGCAACACGTTGTGCGACTCCTATATATGCACCTACTATGGTTATGCTGTCTTTCTCGTTGGATGTATACTGAGTGTTCGTAATACGCTAGTTCCAAGGCTATCGATGCTTAATGATGGTGTTGATAATTTAATTAGTTGTCATATATCCTACGAAGGCAAGCAAAATTTATGCGTACACATTATTTAGGTTATCCCATATTAGTTATGCAAGGGGCTGGTGGTCAATTTATAAGTATGAGGGAAAGCCATACCATTTGAGCTAGTTTTTAGGATGAGAGAGACTTAAAACCACCCAACACTGGTATCAGAGCCTAGTTTGCCAACAAGTCTAGACCCAACAATCACACAAAAGAGATACGGGTTGTCGCGGCTCTGACCTAGGGACGATGTGTGAGGGGGAGATTGTTGAGGTTGATCTATATTGGTTGTGGAAGGGGTTGGTGATCGGTTTATAAATGTGAGAGAAAGTCCTATCATTTAAGCCAGCTTTTGAGGTAAGAGAGTCCCATGACCACCCGACATTGGTATTAGAAATTAGGTTACCAATAAGTCTGGACCCAAAAGTCACACGGGAGAGATATGGGTTGTCGCAGCTTTGACTCAGGGTCTGATGTGTGAAAGGAAGATTGTCAAGATTATTCCACATCGATTCTGGAAGAGGCTGGTAGTCGGTTTATAAGTGTGAGGGAAATCCTCACCTTTTAAGTTAGCTTTTGAGGTGACAGAGGCCCAAGACCACTCAACACACATGCACGTGATAAAGATACTATTTGCATGAAAGATCAAATAGAACAAAGTCTTGCTTCATTTTCAATAATAATTTTGCTTGAACAAGAAGTTTTACTTGTGATTTGCTTGAACAATGCACCACACACTAACTTTATATCACCATTGATAACAGAGCTAGATTGTTGGATTTTTTGATTTATATCGGTTGATTTAAATACATAGATGATGTCAATGCTTTTTAAATGCTTCCTAGAGAAAAAAAGAAAAGGGCTAGTCTTTCAGTTTCTCAAACTTCTAAGCCTACTAAGCTTTGGCGCTTCTGCATTTTTGCAGACATTGGTGAATTTCGCTTCTGGAGTTTGCTTGGTTGGAATTCCTCTTCTTTATGCTATTGCAATCTTGACCCTGATGCATTATGGGAAGATGGTATGGAGAAGATCAATAGAGAACTCAGTTGGGACAAGTAGTTCATAGTCACGCGGCAACTGATGTGGAAGTGTCCTAAGATTTTCTTCTTTCTTGAGTTAGTGCTGCAGCTTCCTCTAAAAGTTTCTATTATTTAGGAAGTGCAACTTTCATAACCTAGGTTCGACTTGATTCTAGTTGTCTTTTCTTTCAAATCTACTTCTTTTTACTCCTCTAACTGGTCATATTAGACTAGTTTCAGGAGTCATATCAACAAGAGTGATCATTACTCTCAAGTTTCTTTCATCATGGCAATTTGTTCCAAAATTTGTGCTGGAAAAGTGTTGGGATGGTTAAATGGAGATTGATTCACCATACCCTGTGAGACAAAAAAAAAAACATCTGATCCAGATTGAGTTTTTGTTTTGATTTCTATATGGGTTGGTTCTTGAGTCGAGTCACAATAAACATACATCCTTCATGTTTGAGAAGGGGTCCGGTGGACACGACCAGAGCTGAACTGCGTGTACCCCTTGGAGACCATGCAAGTGCTAGATTTGAAGTTTGAGTGCACTTATCATCCGCAGATCATTAACTAAGGGCCCGTTTGGCAAGTTGCCAACACAGAAATAATTTTTGTTCTTTTGTTTTCAGAATAAGTTTTGGAACAGAAATCCGTTTGAAGATTTTTTTGTTTTTGAGCACAAATTTGCAAGAATTTGTTCCCAGAATCAGTTTTGGAACAGAATCAAGAAGCAAAAAAAGTAGCTTCTTGATTCTGGGAACAATTTTTCCATTTTTGATTCTTCTTGGTTTGTTGTTCTTCTTCTTCCTGGCCGGCCACTGGCCACTGACGACCGATGTCACGCTCCGAACCCCCTGAGCGTGCTAACATCCCTTCGAGGTCGTCAAGTATGCGACATCCCAGGATTTATCGTCGACCCAAACTTAATCACTTACGAATAGCGTAAGCGGAAGCAAAACAAACTCTCCATACAACATGTAAGCCAACGGGATAATAGAGAGACAATCGAAATATATCAACAAATACATTTTTATAAACATAGCGTTAAACACAAATAAGCAATTACAAGCCTTACTAGAGGCCACCATCTAGACATCACTCATAACAAAAAGGATTAGGTGGTGGGTAAGCTTAACTTCTCTACAAAAGGGGTACTCCAAAAAGAGACGAGGAGAATAATCCCATTCTTAGATCATCACGGTACCCTGGTGGCATCTTTGGATCAGTCATGGTCGTGGGTCTGAATTGTTTATAATTCAACAATGAGAATAAATCTCAATAAATAACTACCTAAGCCTCGCTTAGGCTAACACGTACCTCCGGATAATCTTAAACGTGCAATTCTAACAAACCACATGCCATACACAATCATAGGCGTCCTTACCTCGCCTTGGCACATGCACACGCCTTGCATGTTAGAATACCGCCATAACATGGCAATTCGCTCCTCGAGCACATAATACAACCACATGACGTAAACGTGCATAAAACGGATATCAATCCAAACATGCTCAACAGCAACACAAACACATTGCATTCCCCAATGCATAACACACAGTTATAAATGTCCAAATTATTAACGGCCCCTCGGGCCACTGAATCCCCCCGGTCTTCTGGCGTAACCAGGCATCGTCCTGCTACTTCGGCGACGGCAACGTCTGGAACTCCCGCCCAGACGGCATTCCATAAAGGAGCATCGATCCGGCCTTTACCGCGATCGGCAATGTCTAGAACCCCTGCCTAGACGGCATCCGAATCCCCATTGCGCATCGTCTAGAACCGCCACCTAGACGGAACGTATCGTGACCATGCACACTCAATAACCATTACTAATTCTTATCTTTATGAATTAACCAAATGCTAACTAAGTTTGTACTCATCAATTAAAAAGACTCTCCTTTCTTTTGTAACAAAATCTCCAAAAAGTCCCCGAGAGAGAGAAAAACCGAGTATGCATAGAATCGGGGCCAAATTGGGTAGTTATGTAGTGATCGAAATCCATTTGAAATAAATAGTAAATCAACTTCAAAAATTATGAAATTTGGATATATTGTATAAAACATCTTGATAAACATTTTTCATGAAGGACATAAAATCCAGTTTTAACTGTAAATGCCTCATTTTGACACTCAAATCCGGACAGAATCCAGTTCGCTCGGACAGCCCCTCAGACCATCAAAATACAACTCATTCAGTACCCAAATCACTTTGGAAAGCTTTGAAATTTTTAAATGTCATAGACACAGGTGTTTTTAACAATTTTTATGAAGGAAGTTTGTTGAAATAAGGTTTGGAAAATTTTATAAAAATTCGGAAAAACAAGAAGGTCGGGTGAACAGCAACTTCGGCATCCCTGAGATGGTCCGAAAACCGACTTCCGAATGACCCCAAAAAACTTTCAAAAATTCTGAATTTAAAGTATGTTATACTTAAAGATGTTGGGAACAAATTCCATGAAGAACACTTCCTCAAATGTAGCCTACAATGATCACCAAAAAAATAACAAAGCACAGAGGTATAGTAACAATCAGAAATCTGAGAATCATTCAACTTGCACCATTAAGCAAATCAAGCTTATACAACTACTAAACTAACTATCCACAACCCCTAATCTATCCTTAGACATGCCATTAGTAACCTACTAGCCTAACCAAGGATTAGGAAGTCACTTATAAGAAATCTAAGCAACGTCAAGCCAAAGGAGCAACTAATAGCCCCAGCAAACAACAGCTGTTCCGACGTCCTCGGTGGCAAACAACGGACCACGGTGGTTCGCGGCTGAGGGATAGTGAGGTGCTGATGGCTGGGGTGGAGTGGCTCTCGGCGGTGGTTGGTTCTAGCGTGATGGGCAGCGAAAATGGAGAAGCTAGCGGGAAACAGAAGCAGAAACAAAGCAGCAAGCCGCAAAGCAAAAGAAGAATGGGAAGAAGAAGCAATGAAGCAGCAACGGGTCGATATCACGTGAAGCAGCAAGGCTCGAAGCAATAAAAGTGAAAGAAGAAGAAGAAAATAGAGACGAGAAGTCAATCAATAGGGAAGTCCATCATGGGTAGCAGCATGGGGATGTCAGCAATGAAGCAGAAGTAGCAAGGAGGCAAGCAGCAGGCGTGGATGTGGGGGTCAGCAAAAGCAAGGTCAGCAAAGCCAGAAGTCAGCAGTAGCATGGGTAGACGTGGGGGTGCAGTGGAAAAGAATGAAAGGAAGTTAGCAAGCAAAATAAAAGCAGCAACGTGGGGCTGCTCGGCAGGGAAAGAGGAGGAGGAGGGAGAGAGGAGTGGGGTTCAACATTATCCTTCAAAATCTTGCCAAATTTCCTTTTTTTTTCAAATTTCGATCAACCCGATAATTGTCCACGCTTAATGAGACAATGTCCAACAAATTAGTCATGGAAATCTTGAAACTTCGACGCCCAATTCGAATTCTATTTAATGACCAAATTCAATCGAATGCGAATTTAGCGTATCTCGAACTAACGAGCGGCTTTTAGGAATTACTCGTATTGAGTCATGGCCGACTCGATATCAAGCCACATCTAAATTTACTAGAGTCATGGCGACCTCGGTTGTCATGTAATTGCGAGGGTCAATCATTAGTTTCGAATGATGCGATCATTCGGATTAGGTTTAGGATTGTTTGAAGTTTATACAATGGCCAAATGGAATCATCCGCAATCCAATTGCACGACATTTGCGAATCGTTCCATAGCCATCCTTGGATCGGCCTTTAACGGCCCAAAATATTCCCTCGCCAATCCTTATGGTCGAAGTGTCAATCTATAGCCAAGTTATTAGGTCCACGTACTTGATTCCTAGCTAGCCATTCCCTAACGGTTAGTTTACTTGAGAGAGATTAATTTCGAGCAAGATTTCACTAAAAGCGCATTGAAGAAATATTCATTTCATAAATCCTAAAAATGAGTTGAAATTCAGAATGTCACAACCGGCCATAGGCTAGGGCTAGCCTCTTGCTGCCTAGGTAAGGGCAGTTCGTGGTTGCGACATCGAGGGAGATGGGTTACTACGGCGAGGTCAGCCTCGCCCCGCCAAGGCTAGGCCGACCTCACTGTCACAACCCAGGCGAGGGAGGTGGCTAGGTGAGGCCGACCTTGTCATTGCGACCTAGGCGAGGGAGATGGGTCACGGCGGCGAGGGTCTAGCCCTCGCTAACCCTGGCCAAGGGCCAAGAAGGGGAAGAAGAAGGAAAAAAAAAGGGAAAAAAAGAAGAAATATTAAAATATTAAAAATATTATTAATAAAAATTTTTTTTGGACAGTTACCAAACATAATTCTGTTCTTTTTTTATTGCAAGAATATAAATTTTAGGCATTTATCAAATGTCTAGAAGTTATTTTCGCGTACGGAATAAAAAAGAATTATTTATGAGTAGAATTAGTTGTTGGGCATAGAATGATTGCTAAATGTAGCTTAAGGACCCAAGTCCATTGGGCTGTCTCCATCACGGCCATCCATTTCATTAGATCCACGAATTGATGTCAGTGGTGGACTTAGTTTTTTTTTTTGTCAGTAATGGTGGACTTAGTTTAGTTGACCTGATTTTAACAGTTTTTCTTTAAGCGAGTCTTCATGTCATTAGCTTGGGGCTTCATTTTTGGAAGATGACAATTTATCTAAACATTCATTTATTTTGCGAAAAATATTTTACTCATTTTTGGGCATTTGGTTCGTTTAGGCAAATGAATCAACGGCAAATGTTTTCCTAGTCAATGGAAAATATATGCTTAAATTTAAGAAAATAATCACTTCTTTAAAAAATCGGAAAACATCATCCAAAATATGATTAGGTAACTGCATTTGGACCCAAAAGTCTACGCTTGGATATGAGAATCCCAACACTGAATCTAGGATCCTTGGCATTCAAGACCACGTCTTCAACGGTTGAACCCAAATCCATCAAGGCCGGGCCTAGCCCTCCTCAGCCACACCTGGGTCTATCGAGTCTAGGCCTAAAACCTTGGTGCCCATGCCCAATGCCTTTTCACTTGAGCCCCGTCCACAAATGCAATGCTTGGGTCCCTAACGCTTGTTGCGGGCTATAGCAACCTAGCATTGGGTGAGCTTGTCCCTCGCCCGTGGACAGTCGCCGACCGAGGAAGAAAGAGAAAAGGAAAAAAAAGAACAGAAAAGAAATCAATAATTAAAATTAATTAAAAAAATTCAAAAATTTTAGTAATTTTCCCTAGGAAATTACCAAAATATTTTCTATTTCATTTTCAGATTTCAGCCAGACACCGGAAAATATTGTCATTTTTCAAAAAATGACTTCTCAGGAAACAATTTTTTTTTTATAAATGTCACATTTTCCGCGAAACAAAACAAGTCTAGGTGGATCGTTCATTTCATCTTTTCTTTGTCTCGGAGTATTCCATTTGCAAAGACTCAGTATCTTGTAGTTGCAATTTGTGCAGAAATAAGAGGTCGGTATATTAATGAATCTAAAAAGGGCACTTTCTCTGCATGAACTGCATTGGCAACTAGTGATTACCATCGCTATATTCTTCAATGGCACTTAATTCCCCTCCTACAATCTGCCACCCTGAAGCTCCCAAAACGGGATTTTCACTATAAAACCCCGAGCACCAGCAAGACTTTACATAATTAACCTACATAACCCGCCTGATCTGCAAACCCATCACAGGATCCGGACGTGGACTAGGATCCGGAAAAAGAAAAGGAGAACCAAGACAAAGAACAATAAGACATACCCAATAGATTAAACCAGGACACATGGTTAATTAACGAATTGGAATAGGAACTCCATTCCACCTGCTGAGGCACTCAAACATGGGATCGATGATATTGCGCTCACACATTGCCTGGAAGACCTTGTCGAACTCCTCCCCCGGTGAGACCGCCCTTTCCCCAGTGAGCAAACTCGTCCTTAGCTCCTCTCTCACGAACTTGTAGAGAGGGTACGACCGGCACTCCTTGATCTTAATAGGAATCACGTTCCCGCTCTCGAACACGAGCCAGGTGCTCTCAACCTCTTTTGGCAACACAGCCTTCAGCTTGGCCTCGAACACCCTGATCTTGTGGAGAATTGAGGTGCTCAAGTTCTTCTCGCTCTGTCCGTTCGACAATGCGTGTTCCGCCAGGACCTGTCTGAGCTTCTCCATCAGTGGGTTGGTTGCGCTGCAGTGGTCATCCGCATAGGCAAAGACATTCTCCCAATCCACCACTTTGAGCAGGTCCTTCTCGCAGAACCTCGATGGGTGAAGCTCCCCGTTCGAGCCAGTGGTGAGGGTCCTCTTGGTCACTTGGCCCACCGTGCTTTTCACTGTGCTCTTCAGATTTTCCTCAAGATGCCTCAGGTCAACTGCCTGGCAGAGCGCCATCAAGAAGGTACTCGACATGAGCTGCAGGATCCCGACTGCCTCGGCCGTCTTCCTTGAGGCGATCAGGCCAAGGGAGTTCACTTCTTGGTTGTGTTGCTCTGCACTCTCCACGTGGTTGATGACTGGATTTGCCAGGAATTGCAGCTCAGAGCAGTAGGACGCCATAGCTATCTCAGCTCCCTTGAAGCCCTAGTCCAGGCTTGGGTTCCTAGCAGCGGTCAGATTGCAAGGCAAGCCATTGTTGTAGATGTCGTTGACAAGCTCGGAGAACTGTGCGAACATGAGCTTCCCCATAGATGCGATGGCCAAGCGAGTGTTATCCATGGTGATGCCAATCGGTGTCCCCTGGAAGTTGCCACCGTGCAAGGCCTTGTTCCTTGGGACGTCGATCAGGGGGTTGTCGTTGACCGAGTTGATATCTCTTTCTATCGCTTTGGTTGAGTATCGAATCACTTCGATCAGTGGGCCAAGCCACTGCGGTGAAGTCCTCAGAGCGTGCCGCTTTTGCTTTGACTTTTGCAAGGAATCAAGCTCGGGCAGCTTCTTCGCTGCTTTGACATAGGCGCTTCCATCCAAAATGTGTTCCATGATAGCCGCAGATTCGATCTGACCGGGATGGTGCTTCAATTTATGCGTCAAATGATCGGTGAATTCGGGCTTGCCCTGCATCACCTCTGCAAAGATTGCCGATAAGATCTCCGAGAGAACAGCAAGAATGTTGGTATCAAAGAGGACCATCGCACCCAGCACCGACCCAACTGCAGTGCTGTTGACAATTGCGAGGCCCCCCTTTGGCCGCAGCTGAAAGAAGCCCAATGTTATGCCGGCAAGGCGGAGGGCCTCCTTGGCATCAAGCAGCTCTCCATCGGGTCCCGCAGCCTCGGCATTGGGCCTCCCGGTCAGGACCCCTGTGATGTAGGAGAGCGGGAGAAGATCTCCCGAGGTCGTGATGGACCCACGCAGTGGCAAGCAGGGAGTGATGCTTGCATTGAGGAGCTTGGCGATTGCTTCCAGGATGTCAAACCAAATGCCGGAGTAGCCCTGGAGTAGGGTGTTGATCATCACCAGCATCGCAGCCGTCGTGGCCGAGCGAGGCAGCATATGGCGCGATTTAGCCCCCTTGCCTAAGATGCCGGCATTCAAGAATCTGGTTAAAAAAGGTAGAATGGAACACGTGAGGAAAATATTTCTTGGATTATGGGCTTGAACAAACAAGAAACTATTATTGTCAAACATAGATTAGCCTTGAAGAAGGAGGTTTGCCCTCGACACTTCTAATAGTCTTCATCGTGTAATGAACACCAAACGGGTGCGAACTCATTTTAGTGACTGCTCCCTCTAAAATGATGGCTATCCATACTTTTTTCCTATTTTTACATAGCTCAACTTCTAAAACAGCATTGTGAGGTTAGCAATTAAATGAAATCACTAAACTTGCCAGGTTATTTTTATTTGATTAATTAAAAGCTATCATGATTTCAATAGCAGAGTGCCATATGAGTCGCTTGATTTAAGGAAAAATTGTCCAAATAGTCATAAATCTATTGCACTTTTGTCAATTTAGTTATAAACTTTTTAATTATGCCAATGAATCCTAAACCTTTTCATATTTTGCAAATTGAATCTATCCGACCAATTTTGGCCAAAATCACTGATGTGGACACCGGCTGTCTTACGTGACATGGTCAACATTGACATGAACAATTTTTAATAATATTTTAATTATTTTCGAATGTTTTTATTAATTTTTTCTTTTCCTCTTTTTCGACTCTAGCCAATGTTTGGCCTCATCGATGGCTAATGGAGGTCATCGGTCTCAGGTGAGGGTTGCCCTCGGGCTAGGCTTGCCCTCGCCTGCGCTAGCGAGGGCAAACCCTTGCTCGATCTAGCGAGGGGCTACCCTCGCTTGTGGCTGGCGAAGGTTGTTGGCCATCGACAAGGTGCAGTGATGCTTGACAGAGGGGGAAAGAGAAAAAAGATAAAAAAAGAAAAGACGAAAAAAGGGAAAAAAGTAAGAAGGTAAAGAAGCAAAAGAGAAGAAAGAAATTTTTTCTAAAAATATTATTACAAAGTGTCCACGTCAATGCCGGTCAAGCCACGTAGGACAGCCGATGTCCACGTCAGTGATTTTTAGCCAAAATTGACCGGATGGGTTTAATTGGCAAAACGTGAAAATGTTTAAAACTCAATTGAAATAATTAAACAGTTTAGAAATGAATCGGCAAAAACGTAATAAATTTTGGACTTTTTGGATAATTTTCTGCTTGATTTTAACAAATGGGACAGACCCGTTTCAAGTAAGCAATTGATGTATCAAGGCAATTTAGGTAATTGAACAGATAAGATCTGAAGAAGCATGTTTAAAATTTACACACAGGACAGTTTCTTGCATTTACCCATTTCGTTTGGGCCAAATACAGGTGAATCATCAAATTATATGAATTTTACACGAATGTCATCTGCTTTGTTGCATCTTTTTTTATGAAAAGAGTGTTCTTTCCTCCTGATAAACAATTATATACCGTATACGTGCTCACTTCACTGGGTCACGATTCAAGTACATGTAAAAAGTTTGCATGAGTTAATTGTCTACCACACATCTGAATCATCATTACGTGCCAAACTGCCATGCATGCACGAGCACCGATCCCATTCACTTCAACTCGCTTAACTCGACCGAGTCAACGGGTGTTCGCACCCTCCATCACCCGAACTCAAGTGAGTTCACCCCAAAAGAACCATTAACTAATGACAAAAAAATTACGTAAATTACCTAATGAGCTCCTTCTGGAGGGCCGCACCGTGGTTGGTCCTCCGGTGCGAGGACGCCCTGAACCCGGTTGTGATGCCGTAACTGTCTGTCCCTTTCCCCATGCTCTCCGTCACCCAGTTGCTGCTTGCCTCCATGCTGGCCCGGGCCGACTCATACAGCACCACCCTCGCACTCCCGGCGGCTGCGACTGCCGCCATCTGCGCTACCGTCAGCGTCTCGCCACCAAGCTGCACCACTGGCTTTCGGAACTCCTCCACCATGCGCCGAACCTCGTCCAGGTGGCTGCTGCTCAGTGACCTGGCCACCGACCCCCAGTTCAGCGGGTCGCTGAGGCAGAAGCCGGAGACACCGTTGGTCTCGGCAAGATAAGCTTCCATTGGTTACTAGGGAAAGAGATTGAGGAAACGGGAATTCTGATAAACGATGAGAAGATGTTAGTGAGAGAGAGGGAGACGCAACACATCGAGTTTGGTTTCGAGGATGCGTGGATTCCATCAGAGGCGGCAATCGAGTTTAAATAAATGAGGGCCTTGACCAAAATTTGCTTGGGATGCGCGTGTGCGTTTCGATTTTTCCTGTGGGTAGGTAAGACTCGGGGGTTGGTCGAGGGTTGGTCTTCGCCGTAGATGGGTGGCGATCCGACGGTTGAGGCTGAGAAGCGTGGCTCCCCATCGAGTTATCTGTTGCTCAGAGGTAATCTGGAGAGGAAAAGCAAAGCTAGCCTTGCATGGTTCAGACATCAGAAGCCATCTGTGCAAATGCATGAGTGTCAACTGCCGACACTCGTCGTGCAAGTAGAGAAGGACGAGCTTCAACCTTATCGGCTCTTGGATTAGAGTGCTAAAGAAACATGCAGCCTGGGCCGTCAAGAAGTACCTAGGAAAGCTCACTATATCCATACACTGTTTTTAACTACTCTTGTTGATTGGTCGAGAGAATGTGCACTTTCCACGTGTGGCTAGCAGGTTTGCTCGCTCTTTTTCGTGCTTACTCTGAAGAATTTTTCTGATAATCGAACATTGATTTTCGTGCGATACTTCTCGAGCAGTTACTGAATCTTTTTTACGCATCAGCCGACCTTGTCAATTTTTCTGTTTGAATACTTCAATTTTGAAGGCAAACTCAGCATTTATACCGTTCAAGATATATTCAAGAGATTCTCCGTATCAATCAGAACACCACTGCATAACAATTTAAAATAGTTCACAATTTCAGTTCTATTTAAGCTCATTAAATTATTACATATACTTCTCGTTCGGATGTTCTCGGTTTTGTATCTTGTCTCTCCTCTTATGGTAAAACCAATTTGTTTTTTCTTGCTAGTTTGTCAATCTGCATAACAGAAAAAGCGTCCAGATAAATCATCAAATTGGAGTACAAACTCACATAATGTCCATTGACTCCAGCGAAATGCAAATGAATTTGTAGCTTTGTAATACTTTATTATAATCATCTCCTTCCGTTGTTTGCACTTTTTGAAAGTTTTGAGACTCGATTACATTGTGGCAAATTTTAGGACTCGTTTACACTTTCACGATAAATTTTAAGATTTGATTGCATTTTTTAAAATATTAATAATAGAATGCACATTCGTGACAAATTTTAGGACCACTTATCCCTATTCATTAAAGGGTTAATACAATGAAAAATCCCAAACTAATACACTTGTGATAAATTTACCATAAACTAATTTTTTGACCATAAAAAATCCCAAATTGGTACATGTGACAATTTTACCCTATGTTAATTTTCGTTAAATTTTACCATCAAATTACTTAGTTGGGTGATATGTAGCAGTTGATGGGTGTAATGGTTTGGGGTTTTACAGCTAGTTTATCAATTTGTGATTTTTCGTGGTATTAATTCAATTTAACGGAGGATAAATATTTTACAAGTGTACTGGTTTTGGGTTTTGGATGGTCAAAAAATTAGTTTGAGGTAAATTTGTCACAGGTGTACCAATTTAAAGTTTTTGGTGGTAAAAAAATTAGTTTAGGATAAATATGTCAAATGTGTACTAGTTTGGGATTTTTTGTGGTATTAACCCTTATTTAAATTTATCTTTTTTACTTGGTTTGCTTTGACAATTTCGAAAGACTTGTTGGATCACAATTGCGCTCCCCAGGGTGAGGGTTTTATTCACAGATTTCTTACTTGCACCTTTATTTTCATCTTAAAATCCGATTCCAAGAAAAGCATTGTAATCTTGCTGGCATGATGTCTTATCTCAGATAGCAATCTTCATATATTTTGATTCTATATTACGTGTTTTTCCTTACTATTCATGACAACAAGTTGCTGATGTACTTAGACAAGGCGAAACACTATATATAGAAGGTTATTAGATGGCTAAATTGGAGATGATTCTTCACTTATATTATATTGGAGTTAAAAAGGGAGTTCTTTTTGCTTGGGTACATAAGCTATTTTTAAAATGTTTTCCTTGTGAAACTTATTTTGCTTTCTTAAGTAGTGATTGAGAACTTGTTTTTCTTGTACAACCACAATGTGAGAAGTACTTTGAATGGAACTTAAATTCTTTTTGTTCTTTTTTGTTGTAGCATGAAATTACCCTTCTTGCACATGCAATGCATGATTTGCGAAAGGATTTTGAGTTCAAAGTAGGAATACTTTCTTCAAGTGAACTTGAAGCATGTCATGAGTATATGGCATATGCAATAGACAAAGGTTTTGGAGTGAGGAAGGATCATATATTTAAAAATGTTAAACAAGAAATAACCCAACGAATTTTTATGTGTAATTGTGAGGGTTTTTCTCGCAATTCATGTGATCAAGAAAGCAAATATGAGAGACTTGAACTCCTATGTGGCTGTGCTGCTCATATTAGTTTAAGGTTGAAAATGATGTTTATGAAGTTATACAGTATCTTTCCAAGAATAATCATACAACTGCACTAGAACATTAAAAGCACCTCATAACAGGTGGAAAAATGATCTCTGATATTTGTAAATGTGATTTAGTTGACATGACTAATGCTTGCATTTGGGGACTATTGCATATAATGTTCGGATGCACGTGTTAATTGTATTAGAGAAACCCAACATCGGATAATTGATGTGGTGCAGAGTAGTTAATATATCCTAGTTGGCTCATAACTCATAGGCTTATGTTTTTTTAGTAAAGGTGGGTCCAATTGGATATGTGTTAACAAGCTCGAATTTAGGTTAGGATGCACATGTAAGTTGTGTTAAAGAAATCCCACATCGGATAATTGGTGTGGTGAGAGTAGTTAATATATCTTAGTTAATCCATAACTTGTTGGCTTAAACTTTTGAGTGAAGATGGATCCAACTGGATATATTAATATGCTTAGACTTAGGCAAGGGCTTCTATTGCGTGCTCCCCAACAAATAAGTTCTTGGCAAGTGAAGCAACAAGAAGTCAAAACTTGTGTTTTTTCAACCGTATTGTCAAAATCTTTTGCAGAAAAGATCAAATAGTATAAATGGGGGAGACTATCAAAATATTTTGCATCATTTTAAATGCATATGCACATACAAAACCTAATGTTTTCTACACTGCACAAATAGATCAACATGGTCGATTGAAAAATCCCTTTTGGAGAGATAGCTTGTGTAAATTTGATGAAGATTATTTTGGTGATGTGATGTTTAATGCTACATATCCTACTAGCAAATGTAGCATGATATGTACATCTTTTTTTTTTAGGGTTAATCACCATTGGAAGAATATCTTGTTCCGGTATGCATTTTTATTGGTTGAGATCACAACTTCATTTAATTGGTTATTTGAAGTGTTTTTGGAGTCTATGAGTAATAAGGCTCCACAAACCATATTGATTGATTAATATTAAACTATGGCAAAAACCATTTAAATGGCGTTTTCGAGAAAACAAAACCATTCAAGCACTTGGCACATGGGGAAAAATGTTAATAAAAACATTCTACATCTTAACCACATGCTACGTTCAAGGATAAATATTTCTGAATATTTATATATAGATGCAAATCAAAAGATTAATTCTAATGTGTACTTAGAAGAAAGTGAAAGGGGAGTGGAGCATTGAGAATAAGAATTGGCTTAAGAGGTATTAGATCAAGATATAAATGGAGTGAAGCTTTTAGTCATAATGCTTTTCCATATGGTAAGACATCAAGTCAAGGGAGTGAGAGCATTAATAATATCTTCCAACACATGTCAACTAAGACATTGACCCTCGTAGAAGTTTTCCGCCATTGCCAAGGACAACTTAAATACTTAAGGGAAATTGAAACTCAAGCAGATTACAGTTAACATGAAAGGCCCAAATTGCAAGTATCAAATAACGGGATATTGGTGCATGCTACTTCAGTATATTCTCCAACAATTTTTTATAAGTTTTATGAAGAATTTTGCAAAGTCTCTCCAAAAGGGATTTTAAGTGCTGCTTGAGTCAATTTAGGAGTAAACTCTAAAGTGTAAGGGTATTCAAGGTGAATATATTATCAAATTTAACTCTGTAGACTTTTCAGGTTTCCTTGCAAATTATTTAAATCAAAGGTGTAAATGTGTCGTCATGCCTTGCATGTGTTATATGGGAACATAATGGTTACAATCATTCCATTTTTTAACATTTTGTAAAGATGGACTAGGATGCCAAGGAAGGGATTGTCAATGATGAATCTTGTCATATGTCACGAGGTCCATCCAAATTTAATTGATTTTACATGTTAATGCAAAGATCTTTTGCGGCAATGAGTTTGGGAGCCGAAGATGAAGGTACAATGAGTATAGCCACAAAGAACTTGGATACAATGGTGGGTAAAATCCCATCATACAAATCTAGTGTGGTGGTGACAAATGCTGCTAGTGATGATGATGATAATGAGACTTTTTTGTGAGGGATGTTAGTATTGGACTCCTTTTTAAGGAAAGGAAAGGGAACAAGTTATGGAAGACTTGAAAGCTAGAGTGAGAAAAAAATTCTCGAAACGAACAACCGCAATGTTGATAGATAGACAAGGTGAGTGACATATTGTTTAAATTAATATGTTTAATGTTATTTTTTGCTTATGCTACATGATATCAAGTAACCAGTTTATTATTTTGGGTGTAGAGTCAGTCTCAAGCCACACATCATGAACTCATTTACCAAAATTTTCAAGAAATTTAGATCAGCTTCGAAGTGCTTTTGTCCTAGCAACATTGGTAATCCTCAAGTGTCATGCCCCGCACTCTTTGGCACACCACATCCCTCGCAAAGGTCGATTCATGTGCGACGTCCCAGGACGCGTCACCGACCCAACGCCTAACACAGAGGTTTAAAACACATGCGGAAGTAAATAAAATCACCCGTATAAAGATAAACACATAACCAATGATAGCCACAGAAAACCAACAACAACGATTGCAGAATAAACACTTGCACTAATACTAGAAATCATATACAATATCCATATACAACCCGATCATCAAAAATAAAAAATGGGTCAATGCCACTACTGACAAAAAGGGGTAAGTGGCTCGAGGGTTAGTCTACTGCTAATGATGGGGTGCTGATCAAAAAGGTACTGGTCCTACCAAACTGAGACAAATGCTAACTCCTATGGTGCCCAGTCTGGATCGGAATCAGAAGACTCCGAGGATGAAGAGCTGTTAGGCATCTCCTCCTTAGACCCTGATAAGTCCGTCTCAGGCTCGGCCTTCGTGGCCTCCTCCCCCGGGACCATATCCTCAGGCTCAGCCTCCGATACGAGGTTCTCCTCGATCGGTTCCGGCTCATCATCGTCCGACTCCATGTCCACCGGGTCGATCTCATCCATCTCGTACTCTATCGGTACCCCGTCGGAGCTCGCACTCTCCTCGGTTGAAAAGCCAAGGTCAGTCACCTCGCCATCAGGGCATCGAGGGTACCGGGTGCCCAACTCGGTAAACGGGACATCAAAAGTCCGAAGAGGACCATACTCTCCGAGACCGTCCTTGAAACACCATGCCATGTACTCGTGGGTCTGATAATGTGTAACAGTCCGGATTTTGGCCGATTTTTGGGAATTATGAAACGTGTAATTCGTCAGTGCGCTTATAATGAAATTTCGTCTGGGAACTGATCACTCTCGGGTTCTTATTTTTAAAACTAGAAATTTTGCTAGAATCGCACTCGATCAAATTTGGTCGTTAATTATACCCTGAACTTGGCGGTCAATTTTCGGGAGTCCCGGGACGAAATAAATTGGACGGTGTCGAAATTATTGTGGCCAGTATCGACATTATCAAGATTAGTGAGAAAGTGAATTTTTGGACCGGGTACGAATTTGGACTGATAGACCTCCCTCGTAGTGTGGTTTGAGTTGTTTTATTTTGGCCGTGTGCCCTAGAATATTGTTGAGATTTTTCGGGGACTGTTAGACCTTTTTCCCGAATTTAATCGGGACCGATAGGTCGAGTTTTAGTTCGGACCGTGTCCGTTGGATCGCGATTAAGTTTAAAAATTTAAACCCCTTTCTTCTTTCTCTCTCTCTCTCTCTCTCTCTCTCTCTCCCGCGCGCACCCCCCCGGACCGGTCACGTCCGTCCCCTCCCCCTACCTACTCCCACCTACTCTCCCTCTCTCTCTTTTTCTTTTCTTTTCTTCTTTTTCTCTCTTTTTCTTCTCTCTCCTCTCTCTTCTCTTCCTTCTCCTTCCCGAACTGGTCTGGTTCTGCCCCCCCTTCCACCCGATGCTGCCGGTTCTTCCACCGCCGCGCCGGACCGTCGCGCCCAGCCGCCGCGCCGCGCGTCGCCATCGCCAGACCCGCTCCGCCCCGTCGCTGCCGGCCTTCAGCCGCCTCAACAGCCCCTGCTCTCTCCCTCACGCGGGCGCGACAGTGGGTCGTCGCCGCTGCCCTCCGAGCCCGACGTGGCCGTCGCCACGCCTGGCCCAGCCCGCCGGCGTGTCGCCCGGCCACCGCCTCCGCCCTGCAACTGTCGCCGCCGCCCTCTACAGCGGCCACTGCCTCCCCCTTGCCTCTCTCTCCCTCTCTCTCGGCCAGCAGCCCTGCCACGCCCGAGCCGAGCCAGCCCTGTCGCCGTCGCCGCTCGCCAGCTCGCCTCGCCGGCCCCTCCCCCCCGCGTCGCCGCCTGGCCGCGCCGTCGCCGCTCCGCCCGCCGGCCAGCCAGCCCGTCCGGCCGCCGCCTCAGCCTCTCCCGTTTCCCTTCCTCTCTCCCTCTCACCTCACGCTTGGCCGACCCCCTCCCCTTTCGGTTTAGCTCGCCCCGCCGCCCGCCGGTCGGCTGTCCGACCTCGCCACCGCGTCGCTGCTGCCGCTGGTCGCTTGCCCGCCGTTCCGGCTCCTGTTCGGTCAGGCCGGTCACTGTTCACGCCGGCGGTACTATTCACCGCCGGTCACTGTTCCGGCGACACTGTTCCGGCGGGTACTGTTCACCCGAACCCGAATCGGTCCGTCCGGCCCGTTTTACGCGTAGGACACCCAGTGAGTACAACCCTAAACCCTAATTAGGCTAATTTACATTTCTAGACCGGTTTAGGGGTTAATTAGGGTATTTTAGGGGTTAATTTGTGAAGGTGATTAGGGATTTGATTGCGGTCGATTTGGTGGATTACTATGATTAATTAATGGAGAATTAGTGGCCCGAGAGGCGCAATGAATGGGCTGGTCGGTCTGGACTAAATCGAGCCGAGTTCGGAATTGTTTGGATTTGATATGTGGATTATAGCGCATCCCGCATTTGATTTTTGTGGTGGTCAATTAGAGTAATATTTGGGGAGTATGATGGAGTAATTTGATGACAATTATTGGCCTAGAATTTGTGGTTTAGTGACTGGTCACGATTGGACTGGATTGGGTTTAATTTGGGCAAGGCGCGATCAATTGAGGTTTAATTGGGCAATTTCGAGAATGATCGCTTCGTGCAAGTGACTGGCTAATTGAGCCGTAGTTGTGGTTTATTTGATGATGCCATGGTTGAATTGAAATTGATTGTCTGAGTGGGCATGCTGATTTGTGAAATTGATTATGCGCGGTGCAAGCTGAGCTTGTTACATTGTGATTTGCGCATGTGAATGCCCAAGTGTGAATGAATGACCATGAACGTGCATCTCACGCATTGGCATGACATCTGCATATACGGGAGTGCCCGAGTGATGTGTGCGTAGTGATCACTTAAAATGCCCTGATGCGTGTTACGCGGGGTCCAGTTAATAATGAGTTGTGTGATCACCTAAGGACCTACGGGTCGTGACCTTCGGGTCGATACCGTCCTCATGCACTTTGGAGCAGGACGATGCCCGGTTTATCCGGAAGGCGACCATCCTCATGCACTTTGAAGCAGGCTCTGGTTCGCAAGGAGATCGGTGTTGCGCCTCATGCACTTTGAAGCAGGCTAGAGACACTGGGCCAGATCGGTTGCTGCGCCTCATGCACTTTGAAGCAGGCTAGACGCACCGGGCCGTGAAAAAATTGATGACTCGAGTCGTGATAATAATAATAATTTGGGCAGTGTGCCAGTGTGTCAGTGTGGGCCAGTGGGCCGGGAATTGCACGTGTCAAGTCCATGACATTTGCATGCATGAACATACATTGACTGGCATGCAAGAATGTGAGAATCAGTGCACAAGCATGTGATTGGCATGTGGGTGAATATGAGTGCCACTTAAGTACTGTGATTACTATATATGGATATGCCTAACCTGCAGGGTCTAATGGGATTAGATTTAGGCCCGAGGGCCTGAGTCAGTTTTGTGTGTATGTTGTGCCGTTTAGTACTTGTCAGGAGGTGCATGTTAGCCTAGTTTAGGTTTAGGGAATTACTCGCTAAGATTTATTCTCACGGTTGTTGTAAAACCGACTTTTCAGATCCCCGGCCTTGAGGACGACAAGTGTACTGATGCAATTTTTGGGAGGAGCCCCCGGCTAGTTGTAGTGGCCTTGAATCGTTTTTGATTTTTGGTATTTGGGCTGTAAATGAATATTGTTTATGACTCTCAATACTAGTACAAGTGATGATTTCAGTAGTTACCCTTGGTTATGTGTTTATTATTGTACGGGTGATTTTGATTTGCTTCCGCATTTGCTTTATTCTCTGTGTTGGGTGTTGGGTCGGCGACGCGTCCTGGGACGTCGCACACGAATCGACCTCTGCAAGGGATGTGGCGCACCGAGAAGTGCGGGGCGTGACATCCCCGTTTGATTTGGTATCAAAGCAAGGTCGGCTCGATCCAATTAGGTCGAAGCCTGGAGTAATAAGGAGCGATGACCTTGGGTAGCTAGTAGGGTGACCTTGTGTGCTAAGTGTACCTCCTGACTGTCTGTGTCTTGATTGATTGACTGCGTTATTTGACCCGTGAAGTGTAGGTGCGTCGGGACTCGAGATTAGTACATGTGTTCTGTGACTGAAGCCCTGTGCTGTTTATGCTTAATCGCATGCTGAGTGGTTGATTGCTGTAGCGTTAAGCTCCCTGCCTAGGACCTTAGATCGGTTTAGCTTGGGTTAGGTCTCTAATCCCGATGTGAGAATTATAACAGGAGAATGGACCTGCAAGTTGGAGAGACAAGTAACCAAGGACGAGGTAGAGGTCGAGGCCGTAGAAGAGGTAGAGGTCGAGGTCGAGGTCCTGAGCCAGATCGTGTTGAACCACAAGTGAGAGTGGCCGAGGATCCGAGGGTTGATGGAATCCTAAGAGCTCTCGAGGAAGCTGAAATTCTGGGAGGTAGATTAGCTCAGGAGAGAGATGCCACTATCGCTGCTGCTGTTGAGGCCGCTATTGCTGCTGCCAATGGGGCAAATGGGAACAACGGAAATAACGGAAACAATGGAAACAATGAAAATCAGGGAAATGTGGAGAATCCAATCCCGGGACCGGTGAATGTGATTAGGCCAATGTCGAAGCTGGTAGAGCAGTTCCTGAAGTTGAAACCGCCGAAGTTCAACGGCCAAGGTGATCCTGAGGCTGCACCCCGTTGGATTGAGGAACTAGAGAAGGCATTCGAAGTACTAGGGTGCACCGAGGCTGAAAAGGTGACATTGGCGGTACATCAGCTGCAGGACAATGCCAATGATTGGTGGAGGGCCACCAAAGGATGGGTATTTCCCGAAGGGACCGCCCAGACTTGGGCCGTATTTTCTGAGAGATTCCTAGGAAAGTTCTTTTCTGAAAGCGCCAGAGAAAGGAAACTGGCAGAATTCATGAGATTCCGTCAAGGGTCAATGACCGTGGATCAGTATGAGGCGGAGTTTGCTAGGTTGTCAAGGTTCGCGCAAAGGATGGTGGAACACCTGGAGGATAAGGCGCGAAGATTCCGGGATGGACTGAAGGCGGACATTCGCGGACAGCTGATACCAGTGAATCTGAAAACTTATGAAGATCTGTATGAGAGAGCTCAGGCTATTGAGCGGGAACAAATGGATAGAGCGGCCGCATCTGGATTGCGGTTCGCCCCGGCTAGGGACAACCGCCGTCTTGGGAAGAAACCAATGGCGGGAAACAGGCGATTTGTCCCACCGATTAGAAGGAACATCGAGAAGCCGAACTTTCAGCAAAATAGATTTGGGGCTTGCTTCAAGTGTGGGAGTATGGATCATCAGATCAAGAATTGCCCCCAACAACACCCCGCGAGAGCCCCGATAACACAACAACCTCGAATTGGGAACTAGCCTGGGAGTGCCCCGCCAGCTATCATGGGCAGACCGCCAGCACAAGGACGGGTGTATGCAATGGCACGAAGGGAAGTGGAAAATGCGCCTGGGGTGGTCACAGGTATGGTCTCTCTGTGCCATCATATAGCGTATGCATTATTCGACCCGGGAGCATCACAGTCGTTTATATCTGCTCAGTTTGTTGATTTGACTGGATTAAAGCCTGTTATGTTAGAAGTGCAATTGTGTGTGACTACGCCATTGAAGGATAAGATATGCATATCGCTAGGATGCCCGAATTGTGAGATAGTGATTGGTGGTGTAGAGAGCAGAATAGACCTAGCTGCGTTGCTGATGTATGATTTTGATTTGATTGTGGGCATGGACTGGTTAGTTAAGCAGAATGCCGTAATGGACTGTAGTACCAGGGTGATCCAGTTTAGCCCGGTTGGACATCCTAGATTTGAATTTGTAGGGAGTCGAGGAGGAACCTCGATCCCTTGGGTTTCGTCGGTGGAAGCAACTAAATTGTTGGACGAGGGCTGTCAAGGTTATTTAGCAAGTGTAGTTGATCCGACAGCAGGTGAAGTGCGGCTTGAGGACATACCAGTGGTGTGCAACTTTCCCGATGTCTTTCCTCAGGAATTGTCGGGATTGCCACCAGAAAGGGAAGTAGAGTTCGTTATTGAGTTGGCTCCTGGGATTGAGCCAATTTCGAAGCCACCCTACAGGATGTCATTGTCGGAATTGAAGGAATTGAAGGTCCAGATGCAGGAACTACTGGACAAAGGTTTTATCCGACCAAGTGCGTCTCCATGGGGAGCGCCGGTATTATTCGTCAGAAAGAAGGATGGATCGCTAAGGTTGTGTATCGATTACCGGCAGCTAAATCAAGTGACGGTTAAGAATAAGTATCCTCTCCCAAGGATTGACGACCTGTTCGACCAGTTACAAGGGGCATCGGTGTTTTCTAAGATTGACTTGAGGACAGGGTATCACCAGTTAAGGGTCCAAAAGGAGGATATTCCAAAGACAGCATTCAGGACTAGATATGGGCACTATGAGTTCACAGTGATGCCTTTTGGACTGATCAATGCCCCTGCTGCTTTTATGGACTTAATGAACCGGGTATTCAAGGAATTCTTGGACCAGTTCGTCATTGTATTCATAGACGACATTTTAGTGTATTCGAAGAGTTCCGAGGAACACGAAGTACACTTGGAAAAGGTTCTACAGACATTAAGGAAGCACGCACTGTATGCTAAGTTTAGCAAGTGCGAGTTTTGGCTGAACCGAGTAGCATTTCTTGGGCATATAATATCCGGAGAAGGAATCTCCGTGGACCCGGCAAAGATTGAAGCAGTAATGGACTGGCCGAGACCTACGACAGTTATTGAGGTTCGAAGCTTTCTAGGACTGGCAGGCTATTATCGGAGGTTTGTGGAAAGATTTTCAGCGATAGCCACACCGTTGACGAAGTTGCTGAAGAAGGAAACCAAGTTTGAATGGACTGAAAAGTGCGAAGAGAGTTTTCACGAGCTGAAACAGAGACTGACGACAACGCCAGTATTGACGATTCCATCAGGACCGGGCGGGTATGAGATTTATAGCGATGCTTTGCTTAGAGGATTGGGATGCGTGCTAATGTAACATGGAAGAGTGGTTGCGTATGCATCGCGGCAGTTAAGGCCTCACGAAATGAACTACCCGACCCATGACTTGGAGTTGGCAGCAATTATTTTCGCACTTAAAATTTGGAAGCATTACTTATGTGGAGAAAGGTTCCAAATCTACACGGACCACCAGAGCCTCAAGTACTTGTTTTCGCAGAAGGAACTGAATATGAGACAGAGGCGCTGGATGGAATTGCTGAAGGACTATGACTGCGACATACTGTATCACCCCGGAAAGGCCAATCGGGTAGCGGATGCCTTAAGTCGAAAATCGAGTATTGCGCAATTACTGGTTAAAGAGTGGACTTTATTAGAGAGAGCACGGGACTCAGAATTTAAGTTTGAGGTAGGACACCTCTCCGGTCTGATGGCGACATTGAGGATCGAGCCGGAAGTGCAAGCCAAGATCAAGGCGTTGTAGTCTACGGACCTTGAGATTCAGAAAATATTGAATATGGATGACACTAAGAGGAAGCCGGACTTTCAGGTGTCCGAGAATGGAATTCTCAGGTTTCGAGGACGTTTGTGCGTGCCCGATGATTTGGGGCTCAAGGAGGAAATTTTGTCGGAGGCTCATAGGAGCAATTACAGTATCCACCTGGGCAGCACTAAAATGTACCAGAACCTTTGCCAGCACTATTGGTGGAATGGAATGAAGGTGGACGTGGCCAAGCATGTGGCCAAGTGTTTGACGTGTCAACAAGTGAAGGCACAGCACTGTAAGCCTGGTGGGATGTTACAGCCGTTGGAAATCCCGGAATGAAAATGGGAGCACATTACAATGGACTTTGTAACGGGACTGCCAAGAAGTCAGAGGGGACACGATTCTATTTGGGTGATAGTGGATAGACTGACCAAGTCAGCGCACTTCCTGGCAGTGCGAAAGGACTTCGAGCTAGAAACGCTGGCAGAATTATATGTGCGTCAAATAGTTCGTCTTCATGGAGTACCAGTATCGATCACTTCGGACCGTGATCCCAGATTTACTGCAAGTTTTTGGAAAAGTCTGCAATCGGCCATGGGGACTAAGTTACAATTCAGTACGGCTTATCATCCTCAGACAGATGGCCAGTCTGAAAGGACTATTCAGACTTTGGAAGATATGCTGAGAGCGTGTGTGCTGGATTTTCAGGGCAAGTGGGAAGAACAGTTGCATTTGGTAGAATTTGCCTACAATAACAGCTTTCAGCAGAGTATCAGAATGGCGCCATTTGAAGCATTATATGGCAGGGCTTGCAGAACGCCATTGTGCTGGGATGAGGAAGGAGAGAGAAGTATAACGGGTCCAGAATTGGTTCAACAGTCGGTGGAAACGGTAAAAATTATCCGGGAAAGATTGAGAACAGCCCAGAGTCGTCAGAAGAGTTACGCGGACCGAAGACGTAGACCGTTGGAGTTTCAAGTTGGCGATCATGTCTTTCTCAAGATCTCGCCTATGAGAGGACTGTCTCGATTTGGCAAGAAAGGAAAGCTGAGTCCAAGATACATAGGCCCGTTTGAGATTTTGGAAAGAGTTGGAACGTTGGCGTATCGTCTAGCCTTGCCGCCGAATTTGTCACAAGTTCATAACGTCTTCCACGTGTCGATGTTGAGGAAGTACGAACCGGATCCGACCTTCGTGCTGAATCATGAAGTAATAGATGTGGACGACAGAGTGTCGTACGTAGAAAAGCCAGTGCGAATCGAGGACAGGAAGGAGCAAGTGTTGAGAAACAAGACGATCCCGTTGGTCAAAGTCATTTGGGAACATCACGGGACGGAAGGTGCCACATGGGAAAGCAAGGAAGTGATGCGACACCAATACCCCATTTATTTGAATAGTCGGGTTGTATTGTAAATTTCGAGGACGAAATTTTTGTAAGGGGGGAAGAATTGTAACAGTCCGGATTTTGACCCATTTTTGGGAATTATGAAACGTGTAATTCGTCAGTGCGCTTATAATGAAATTTCGCCCGGGAACTGATCACTCTCGGGTTCTTATTTTTAAAACTAGAAATTTTGCTAGAATTGCACTCGATCGAATTTGGTCGTTAATTATACCCTGAACTTGGCGGTCAATTTCCGGGAGTCCTGAGACGAAATAAATTGGACGGTGTCGAAATTATTGTGGCCAGTATCGACATTATCAAGATTAGTGAGAAAGTGAATTTTTGGACCGGGTACGAATTTGGACTGATAGACCTCCCTCGTAGTGTGGTTTGAGTTGTTTTATTTTGGCCGTGTGCCCTAGAATATTGTTGAGATTTTTCGGGGACTGTTAGACCTTTTTCCCGAATTTAATCGGGACCGATAGGTCGAGTTTTAGTTCGGACCGTATCCGTTGGATCGCGATTAAGTTTAAAAATTTAAACCCATTTCTTCTTTCTCTCTCTCTCTCTCTCTCTCTCTCTCTCTCCCGCGCGCACCCCTTCGGACCGGTCACGTCCGTCCCCTCCCCCTACCTACTCCCACCTACTCTCCCTCTCTCTCTTTTTCTTTTCTTTTCTTCTTTTTCTCTCTTTTTATTCTCTCTCCTCTCTCTTCTCTTCCTTCTCCTTCCCGAACTGGTCTGGTTCTGCCCCCCCTTCCGCCCGACGCTGCCGCTTCTTCCACCGCCGCGCCGGACCGTCGCGCCCAGCCGCCGCGCCGCGCCGCGCGTCGCCGTCGCCAGACCCGCTCTGCCCCGTCGCTGCCGGCCTTCAGCCGCCTCGACAGCCCCTTCTCTCTCCCTCACGCGCGCGCGACAGTGGGCCGTCGCCGCTGCCCTCCGAGCCCGACGTGGCCGTCGCCACGCCTGGCCCAGCTTGCCGGCGTGTCGCCCGGCCACCGCCTCCGCCCTACAACCGTCGCCGCCGCCCTCTGCAACAGCCACCGCCTCCCCCTTGCCTCTCTCTCCCTCTCTCTCGGCCAGCAGCCCTGCCACGCCCGAGCCGAGCCAGCCCTGTCGCCGTCGCCGCTCGCCAGCTCGCCTCGCCGGCCCCCCCCGCGCCGTCGCCGCTCCGCCCACCGGCCAGCCAGCCCGTCCGGCCGCCGCCTCAGCCTCTCCCTTTTCCCTTCCTCTCTCCCTCTCACCTCACGCTTGGCCGACCCCCTCCCCTTCCGGTTTAGCTCGCCCCGCCGCCCGCCGGTCGGCTGTCCGACCTCGCCGCCACGTCGCTGCTGCCGCTGGTCGCTTGCCCGCGGTTCCCGCTCCTGTTCGGCCCGGCCGGTCACTGTTCACGCCGGCGGTACTGTTCACCGCCGGTCACTGTTCCGGCGACACTGTTCCGACGGGTACTGGTCACCCGAATCCGAATCGGTCCGTCTGGCCCGTTTTACGCGTAGGACACCCGGTGAGTACAACCCTAAACCCTAATTAGGCTAATTTACATTTCTAGACCGGTTTAGGGGTTAATTAGGGTATTTTAGGGGTTAATTTGTGAAGGTGATTAGGGATTTGATTGCGGTCGATTTGGTGGATTACTATGATTAATTAATGGAGAATTAGTGGCCCGAGAGGCGCAATGAATGGGCTGGTCGGTCTGGACTAAATCGAGCCGAGTTCGGAATTGTTTGGATTTGATATGTGGATTATAGCGCATCCCGCATTTGATTTTTGTGGTGGTCAATTAGAGTAATATTTGGGGAGTATGATGGAGTAATTTGATGACAATTATTGGCCTAGAATTTGTGGTTTAGTGACTGGTCACGATTGGACTGGATTGGGTTTAATTTGGGCAAGGCGCGATCAATTGAGGTTTAATTGGGCAATTTCGAGAATGATCGCTTCGTGCAAGTGACTGGCTAATTGAGCCGTAGTTGTGGTTTATTTGATGATGCCATGGTTGAATTGAAATTGATTGTCTGAGTGGGCATGCTGATTTGTGGAATTGATTATGCGCGGTGCAAGCTGAGCTTGTTACATTGTGATTTGCGCATGTGAATGCCCAAGTGTGAATGAATGACCATGAACGTGCATCTCACGCATTGGCATGACATCTGCATATACGGGAGTGCCCGAGTGATGTGTGCGTAGTGATCACTTAAAATGCCCTGATGCGTGTTACGCGGGGTCCAGTTAATAATGAGTTGTGTGATCACCTAAGGACCTACGGGTCGTGACCTTCGGGTCGATACCGTCCTCATGCACTTTGGAGCAGGACGATGCCCGGTTTATCCGGAAGGCGACCATCCTCATGCACTTTGAAGCAGGCTCTGGTTCGCAAGGAGATCGGTGTTGCGCCTCATGCACTTTGAATCAGGCTAGAGACACTGGGCCAGATCGGTTGCTGCGCCTCATGCACTTTGAAGCAGGCTAGACGCACCGGGCCGTGAAAAAATTGATGACTCGAGTCGTGATAATAATAATAATTTGGGCAGTGTGCCAGTGTGTCAGTGTGGGCCAGTGGGCCGGGAATTGCACGTGTCAAGTCCATGACATTTGCATGCATGAACATACATTGACTGGCATGCAAGAATGTGAGAATCAGTGCACAAGCGTGTGATTGGCATGTGGGTGAATATGAGTGCCACTTAAGTACTGTGATTACTATATATGGATATGCCTAACCTGCAGGGTCTAATGGGATTAGATTTAGGCCCGAGGGCCTAAGTCAGTTTTGTGTGTATGTTGTGCCGTTTAGTACTTGTCAGGAGGTGCATGTTAGCCTAGTTTAGGCTTAGGGAATTACTCACTGAGATTTATTCTCACGGTTGTTGTAAAACCGACTTTTCAGATCCCCGACCTTGAGGACGACAAGTGTACTGATGCAATTTTTAGGAGGAGCCCCCGGCTAGTTGTAGTGGCCTTGAATCGTTTTTGATTTTTGGTATTTGGGGCTGTAAATGAATATTGTTTATGACTCTCAATACTAGTACAAGTGATGATTTCAGTAGTTACCCTTGGTTATGTGTTTATTATTGTACGGGTGATTTTGATTTGCTTCCGCATTTGCTTTATTCTCTGTGTTGGGTGTTGGGTCGGCGACGCGTCCTGGGACGTCGCACACGAATCAACCTCTGCGAGGGATGTGGCGCACCGAGAAGTGCGGGGCGTGACATAATGTGACTCCCCCACGTCTACCCAAACTTGAGTATAATATTTAATATAGCACTCTCTGTTCCCTACGGGGTGTAACGTCTGCATCCGCTCTACGTGATGCGGAATCCCAAAATGTACTGGTAATGTAGGCATCTCAAGGTTAGGGGTCTGAAAAGGTGGTTTTAAACAATGATGAGAATAATCTCAGTAAGTAATTCCCTAAACCTAAACTAGCTTAACGTGCACCTCCTAACGAGTACTAAATAACGCATAATTCAAAATATAAGTTGACTCATGCCCTTAGGCCTAAATCTAAATTTTTACTTGGCCCTGCAGGTTAGGCATTATATATATAATCACAACTGTACCATAGAAAATTAGATCGTGGCATATATACACATATCACTCAGTCCCGACGTATGTAATGCACATGCTCATGCTTGCACTCATGTTCATGCCTCATCAATGCATTAACGCACATTTTTATACTCGCATTCAGCCATTTATCAATTTCTCCTTCGACCCGCGTTAAACGCATCAGGTCCAACACTTCGAGATCGATCTTTAGCCCGCGTAATACGCATCAGGCTCATGACACATTACTCATGTAAAACGCCTCAGGTTGGTCATTTTCCGGTAAACCTGGTATCGTCCCGCTTAACACACCTCAGGACGGGTTCACTACCCTACGTAAAACGTATCATAGTTTATTGTGATCACACATTCACATACATCAATTTTTATCTAAACCCCACGTAATATGCATCAGGGCATTTTAAGTTATCACAATGCACATGTCACTCGAGCATACCTGTAAATGCACATGCCGTGTCAATGCTCGTGACGCACACTTATAACTACAACGATCATACTTATGCATTCACACATTTCACAATGAGCATTTAATACCACTGCACCACTTGTCCGATTTACCACGCAATATGCTCATTCCACATTTCACTTTGCCCAACCAACATACTACACAACCGGGAGGACAAATCAAGTATTCTAGCAGGGTACGAAATTCAAACGTATAAGTCACATAATTAGCTCAATCTAAATCCACGCAATCGAGGCCTACCAAGCTACCCCGTTCTTAGTCACATTAAGCATGTCACGACGTTACCGAATTACTCCCAATCAAGGACAATTTAATCACTAACTCGGTCTATCTAACAATTCTGCCAATTACACCATTAAACCTCAAATCACTCGCGCCTCGCCCAATACGATCCCGTCATGAATAGCCACTAGTCTGCTAATTCTAGGCCATTAATTATCCTCAAAATGTTCCATTAAACTCTCCAAAACACCATTCTAATCAGCCACCACAAGGCCAATTAGGACACGCACTATAATCCACATTTCAAACCCGAACTTGGGCAGTTCCGATCCAAATTTGTCCAGCCAATGGACGGCGCCTCCCGGGCCACTAAAGCTCCATTAATTCGTCACACTAATCCGCCAAATTAGTCACAACAATAGCCTCTAATTATCTCTACAATTTAACCCCAAAATTACCTTAATTAACCCCTAAAACCCATCTAGAAATGCAAATTATCCTAATTAGGGTTTAGGGTCAAACTCACTTGGTGTCCTAAGCTACAAATAGGGCCGAACACCTGACGAGGGAGACTGGGCAGTGGCGAGGTAACGATGGCGACGGCGACGGCGACGGCGACCTCCCCGGCGCACGCGCGACGGCAGTTGAGGGCACCGGCAGTCCTAGGCGGGGGAGCGGTTGGTCGTGGCAGATGGGAGGGAGAGAGAGAGAGAGGAGTGGGGCGGTAGGACGGTGCTAGGCGAGGTAGTGGTGGTGGCGGAATAGCCCCAGCAGTGGCGGAGCTCCTCTAGCAAGCAGTGGCGATGGCGTAAGAATGAGAGAGCAATTGGGAGAGAGTGAAGGGACGAAGGGGGTTGCCGGCTGCTTGGGGGAGAGAAGTAGCGGCGACGGGTGGCGCGGTGGCAACGTAGAACCAGCCAGCGAGCTGGTTGGCTAGGGTGACGGCAACGACGGCTCGATTGGGCTGGGGCAACAGTGACCCGAGGTAGCGGCGGTGAGCTGGGCGACGGAGCGGGGTGAAGCGGTCGGCTGGGCAGCATCGGGCCTAGACAGGTGCAACGGCTCGAGCAGCGAGCCGGGCGCGAAAAGGAGGGAGAGACCATCCGGTCGGGGGCGGCGATTGGCGATCGGTGTGCGCGGCGGTCAAGTTGGCTGGCGACTGCGGCGGTGCACGGTGGTTAGGCGAGCTTGGGCAGAAGCGAACCAGAACTAGTCGGGGTCGCGGGAGGAAGAAGGAAGAGAAAGAAGAAAGAAAAGAAGAAGAAAGAGAAAGAAAGGGGAAAGAAGGGAAAAGAGGAGAGAGAGTGTCAGGTCTGCATGGGCATGGAAGGGACATCTGCATGGGGGGACGCGCACGATCAGAGGGGAAAAGAGAGAGGGAAAGAAAGAGAGAGAGAGAGAGAGCGAGAGAGAGAGGGGGGTAGAAAGTCAATGGTACTCGAGCACGATCTGACAGACACGGTTTAAACCCCCAAAAACGATCTGACAACCCACAATAGTCCTAATTAAAAAATGTAGGAAAAGGGCTAAAAGAAATAATTCAAAACACACTACGAGGGAGGTCTATTAGTCCAAATCTGCACTCAATCTAAAATTTCACTTTCTCACTATTCCTGGTAATCTCGACGTTGGCCACAACAATATCGATACCGTCCAATTAAATTCATTCCGGAACTCCGAGAAATTTGACACCAAAGTTTGGGCTCTAAATAACGACAAAATTCGATCGAGTGCGATTCTAGCGAAATCTCTAATTAAAAAAAATAATAATCGAGAGTGATTAGTTCTCGGGTGAGATTATACTATAAGCACATTGACAAATTACGCATTTTATAAATCCCAAAAATGGGCCGAAATTCGGAATGTCACAACTCTTCCTCCCTTACAAAAATTTCGTCCTCGAAATTTACAATCCAAATCCGACTACTCAAACAATTGGGAGTATTGGTGTCGCATCACTTCCTCACTTTTCCGTGTGGCGCCTTTCGTCCTGTGATGTTCCTAGATAACTTTGACCAACGGAATCGCCTTGCTCCTCAAAACCTGTTCCTTCCTGTCCTCGATCTAAACTGGCTTCTCCATGTACGATACCCTGTCGTCCACGTCTATTACCTCATGATTTAGCACATGGGTCGGATCCGGTTCGTATTTCCTCAACATCTACACGTGAAAGATGTTATGAACCTGTGACAAATTCGGCAGCAAGGCGAGACGATAGGCCAACGTTCCAATCCTTTCCAAGATCTCGAATGGGTCTATATATCTTAGACTTAGTTTCCCTTTCTTGCCAAACCGAGATAGCCCTCTCATCGGTAAGACCTTAAGAAATACATGGTCACCAACTTGAAACTCCAACAGTCTATGCCTTCGGCCTGTGTAACTTTTCTGACTGCTTTGGGCTGTCCTTAACCTTTTCCGGATAATCTTTACTGTTTTCACATACTGCTGAACCGCCTCTGGACCCGTTATACTTCTCTCTCCTACCTCATCCTAACACAACGGTGTTCTACAAGCCCTGCCATATAATGCTTCGAATGGTGCCATTTTGATACTTTATTGGTAGCTATTGTTGTAGGCGAATTCGACCAAATGCAACTGTTCCTCCCAACCACCTTCAAAATCCAAAACACATGCTCGCAACATGTCTTCTAATGTCCGAATCGTCCTTTCAGACCGGCCGTCCGTCTGAGGATGATAGGCCGTACTGAATTGCAACTTAGTCCCCATGGCCAATTGCAGACTTTTCCAAAAATTCACAGTAAACCGGGGATCACGGTTCGATGTGATTGATACCGATACTCCGTGAAGACGAATTATCTGACGCACATATAATTTTGCCAACCTTTGTAGCTCGAAGTCCTTTTGCACCGTCAGGAAGTACGCTGACTTGGTCAGTCAGTCCACTATCACCCAAATAGAGTCGTGTCCCATCTGGCTCCTTGGCAATCCTACTACGAAATCCATTATAATATGTTCCCATTTCCATTCTGAGATTTCCAACGGTTGTCACATCCCACCAGACTTACAATACTGTGCCTTCACTTGTTGGCACGTCAAGCACTTAATCACATGCCTGGCCACATTCGCTTTCATTCCGTTCCACCAATAGTGCTGTCGAAGATTTTTGTACATTTTTGTGCTGCCTAGGTGAATACAATAACTGCTCCTATGAATCTCCGACAAAATCTCTTCCCTAAGCTCCAAATCATCGGGTATGCATAATCGTCCTCGAAACTTAAGAATTCCATCTTCGGAAACTTGAAAGTCCGGTTTCCTCTTAGTGTCATCCATACTCAAAATTTTCTGAATCTCAAGGTCCATAGACTGCAACGCCTTGATCTTGGCTTGCACTTCCGGCTCAATCCTTAATGTCGCTATCAGACTGGAGAGGTGTCTTACCTCGAACTTAAATTCTGAATCCCGCACTCCTTCTAATAAAGTCCACTCTTTAACAAGCAAATACGCGATACTCGATTTTCAACTTAAGGCATCTGCTACCCGGTTGGCCTTTTCGGGGTGATACAATATGTCGCAGTCATAATCCTTCAACAATTTCATCCAACGCTTCTGCCTTATATTCAGTTCCTTCTGCGAAAACAAGTACTTGAGGCTCTAATGGTCCGTGAAGATCTGAAACCTTTCTCCACATAAATAATGCCTCTAAATTTTAAGCATGAAAATAATTGCTGCCAGTTCCAAGTCGTGGGTCGGGTAGTTCATTTCATGAGGTCTTAACTGTCGTGATGCATAAGCAATCACTCTTCCATGATGCATTAGCACGCATTCCAATCCTCTAAGCGAAGCATCACTATAAATCTCATACCTGCCCTGTCCTGAAGGAATCGTCAACACTGGCGCCGTCATCAACCTCTGCTTCAGCTCCTGAAAACTTTTTTTGCACTTTTCGGTCCATTCAAATTTAGTCTCCTTCTTAAGCAACCTTGTTAATGGAGTGGCTATCACTGAGAATCGTTCCACAAATATCCAATAATAACCTACTAGTCCTAGAAAGTTTCAAACCTCAGTAACTGTCGTCGGTCTCGGCTAGTCCATTACTGCCTCAATCTTTGCAGGATCCACAAAGATTCCTTCTCCAAAAATTATATGCCCAAGAAACGTGACTCGGTTTAGCCAAAACTCGCACTTGCTAAACTTAGCGTACAGTGCGTGCTCCTTTAACGTCTGTAGAACCTTTTCCAAATGTATTTCGTGTTCCTCGGAACTCTTCGAATACACTAAAATATCATCGATGAAGGCAATGACAAACTGGTCTAAGAATTCCTTGAATATCCGGTTCATTAAGTCCATGAAAGCAGCAGGGGCATTAGTCATTCCAAACGGCATCACTGTGAACTCATAGTGTCCATATCTAGTCCTGAATGCTATCTTTGGAATATCCTCCTTTTGAATCCTTAACTGATGATACCTTGTCCTGAGGTCAATCTTAGAAAATACCGAGGCTCTTTGCAATTGATTGAATAGGTTGTTGATCCTTGGGAGGGGATACTTATTCTTGATCATCACTTGATTCAGCTGACGGTAGTCGATGCACAACCTTAGCGACCCATCCTTCTTCCAGACGAATAATAATGGCGCTCCCCATGGAGACACACTCAATCGGATAAAACCTTTGTCTAGTAGTTCCTGCATCTGGACCTTTAATTCGTTCAATTCTGACAATGACATCTTATAAGGTGGCTTCGAGATTGGCTCAGTTCCAGGAGCCAACTCGATAACGAACTCTACCTTTCTTTCGGTGGCAATCCCGGCAATTCCTAAAGAAAGACATTGGGAAATTTGCACACCATGCTATATCCTCAAGCTGCATTTCACCTGCTGTCGGATCAACCACACTGGCTAAATAACCTTGATAGCCCTCGCTCAACAATTTAGTTGCTTCCACAGATGAAACCCAAGGGATCGAGGTTCCTCCTCGATTCCCTATAAACTCAAATCTAGGGTATCCAACCGAGCTAAACTGGATCACCCTACTACTACAGTCCATTATGACATTCTGCTTAACTAACCAGTCCATGCCCACAATCAAATCAAAATCATACATCGACAATACAACTAAGTCTATCCTGCTTTCTATACCACTAATCACTATCTCACAATTCGAGCATCCTAGTAATATGCATATCTTATCCTTCAACGGCGTGGTCACACACAATTGTATTTCTAAGACAACAGGTTTTAATCCAGATAATTCAACAAACTGAGCAGATATAAATGAATGTTATGCTCCCAGGTTGAATAATGCATACGTTATATGATGGCACAGAAAAACCATATTTGTGACCACGCCTGGCGCATTCTCAATCTCCCTTCGCGCCATGGCGCACACCCGTCCTTGTGCTGACGGCCTGTTCATAATAGCCGGCAAGGAATTTCCAGGCTGATTCCCAAATCAAGGTGGTTGTTGTATCGGGGGTCCTGCGGGGCGTTGTTAGGGGCAATTCCTAATCTTATGGTCCAAACTCCCGCACATGAAATAGGCCCTAATTCTGTTCTGCTAATGACTCGGCTTCTCGATGTTCTTCTTGATCGGTGGGACAAATCGCCTGTTTCCCGCCATCAATTTCTTCCCAAGATAGCAGTTGTCCCTAGCCGGGGCGAACCACGATCCAGAGGCGGCTGCCCTATCCGTCTGATCTCGCTTTATAGCCCCGTGCTTGCTCATACATCTCACTGTAGCGCTTGATGTTCAGCGATATCATTTGACTTCTTAGATCCTGTTTCAGTCCATCCCGAAATCTTTGCGCCTTGTCCTTAGGGTGCTCTACCATCCTTGGCGCGAACCTTGACAATTTTGTGAATTCTACTTCGTACTGATCCACTGTCATTGATCCTTGGCAGAGCCTCATGAATTCCGCTAACTTCCTTCCTCTAGCACTCTCATAGAAGAACTTTCCTAAAAATCTCTCAGAAAAAGCGGCCCACGTCTGAGCGGTCCCCTCGGGAAATACCCTTCCTTTGGTGGCCTTCCACCAATCATTAGTGTTGTCCTATAGCTGGTACACAACCAATATTTACCTTTTCGACCTGAATGCATCCTAGCACTTCGAAGGCCTTCTCCAGTTCCTTAACCCAACGGGGTGCGGTCTCAGGGTCACCCTTGCCATTGAACTTTGACGGCTTCAGTTTCAAAAACTGCTCTACCAATTTAGACATTGGTTTGATCACATTCACTGGTCCCGGGATTGGATTCTCAACATTCTCCTGATTTCCATTATTTTCATTGTTCCTATTATTCCCATTGGCCCCATTAGCAGTAGCAATGGCGGACTCAACAGCAATGGCGATAGTGGCATTCCTCTCTTGGGCTAATTTGCCTCCTAAAATTCTAGCTTCTTCGAGGGCTCTTAAAATTCCCTCTACCCTCGGGTCCTCGGCAACCCTTACTTGCGGCTCTACACGGTCCTGCTCATGACCTCGACCTCTACCTCTACCTCTTCTACGGCCTCGAGCCCTACCTCTTCCTTGGTTACTCGTCTCCCCAACTTGCATGTCCATCCTCCTGTTATAATTCCCACATCGGAATTAGAGACCTAACCCAAGCTAAACCGGTCTAAGGTCCTAGGCGGGGGACTTAACATTATAGCAATCAATCACTCAACATGCGATCTTACATAACAGCATTACATCTCAACCAAGGAGATACGCATACTTACCTCAGATCCTGCCGCACCTGCACTTCATGGATCAATTTAAGCAACCAATCAACCAAGACACTAACAGTCAGGAGGTACACTTAGCACGCGAGGTCAACCTATGGGCTACCCAAGGCCATCGCTCCTTATCACTCCAGGCTTCGATTGAATTGGACCGAGCTAACCTCGCTTTGATACCAAATCAAACGGGGATGTCACGTCCCGCACTCTTTGGCGCGCCACATCCCTCGCAAAGGTTGATTCATGTGCGATGTCCCAAGATGCGTCGCCAACCTAATGCCCAACACAAAGGTTTAAAGCACATGCGAAAGTAAATAAAATCACCCGTACAAAGAAAAATACATAACCAAAGATAGCCACAGAAACCAACAACAACGATTGCAGAATAAACACTTGCACTAATATTGGAAATCATATACAATATCCATATACAACCCGATCATCAAAAATCAAAAATGGGTCAAGGCCACTACTGACAAAAAGGGGTAAGTGGCTCGGGGGTCAATCTACTGCTAATGGTGGGGCGCTGGTCAAAAAGGTACTGGCCCTACCAAACTGAGACAAATGCTAACTCCTATGGTGCCTAGTCTGGGTCGGAATCAGAAAACTCTGAGGATGAAGAGCTGTCAGGCATCTCCTCTTCTGACCTTGATGAGTCCGTCTCAGGCTCGGCCTCCACGGCCTCCTCCTCCGGGACCATATCCTCAGGCTCGATCTCCGGTACAGGGTCCTCCTCGATCGGTTCCGACTCATCATCATCCAGCTCCATGTCCACCGGGTCGATCTCATCTATCTCGTACTCTACCGGTACCCCGTCAGAGCTCGCACTCTCCTCAGCTGAAGAGCCAGGGTCAGTCACCTTGCCATCAGGGCATCAAGGGTACCGGGTGCCCAACCCGATAAACGGGACATCAAAAGTCCGGAGAGGACCATACTCTCCGAGATCGTCCCTGAAACACCGCGCCACGTACTCGTGGGTCTGATAATGTGAATCCCCTACGTCTACCCAAACTTGAGTATAATATCTAATATAGCACTGCCCGTTCCCTACGGGGTGTATCGTCTGCGTCCACTCTACGTAATGCGGAATCCCAAAACGCATCGGTATTGTAGGCATCTCAAGGTTGGGGGTCTCAAAAGGTGGTTTTAAACAACGATGAGAATAATCTCAGTGAGTAATTCCCTAAACCTAAACTAGGTTAACGTGCATCTCCTGACAAGTACTAAATAATGCATAATTCAAGACATAAGCTGACTCAGGCCCTCGGGCCTACATCTAAATTTTTACTTGGCCCTGCAGATTAGGCATTCTATATATATAATCACAACTGTACCATAGAAAATTAGATCACGGCACATATACACATATCACTCAGTCCCGACGTATGTAATGCACATGCTCATGTTCGCACTCATGTTCATGCCTCATCAATGCATTAACGCACACTTGCATACTCGCATTCAGCCATTTATCAATTTTTCCTTGGACCCGTGTTAGACGCATCAAGTCCAACACTTCGAGATCGATCTCTGGCTCGCGTAATACGCATCAGGCTCATGACACATTACCTGTATAAAACGCCTCAGGTTGGTCATCTTCCGGTAAACCAGGCATCGTCCCGCGTAACACGCCTCATCAGGACGGGTTCACTACCCCGCGTAAAACGCATCAGGGTTTATTGTGATCGCCCCGCGTAAAACGCATCAGGGTTTATTGTGATCGCACATTTATAGGCATCAATTTTTATCTGAATCCCGTGTAATACGCATCAGGGCATTTTAAGTGATCATAATGCACATGTCACTCGGGCACACTTGTAAATGCACATGCCGTGTCAATGCTCGTGACGCACACTTATAACTACAACGATCATACTTATGCATTCACACATTTCACAATGAGCATTTAATACCACTGCACCACTTGTCCGATTTACCACGCAATATGCTCATTCCACATTTCACTTTGCCCAACCAACATACTACACAACCGGGAGGACAAATCAAGTATTCTAGCAGGGTACGAAATTCAAACGTATAAGTCACACAATTAGCTCAATCTAAATCCACGCAATCGAGGCCTACCAAGCTACCCCGTTCTTAGTCACATTAGGCATGTCACGACGTTACCGAATTACTCCCAATCAAGGACAATTTAATCACTAACTCGGTCTATCTAACAATTCTGCCAATTACACCATTAAACCTCAAATCACTCGCGCCTCGCCCAATACGATCCCGTCATGAATAGCCACTAGTCTGCTAATTCTAGGCCATTAATTATCCTCAAAATGTTCCATTAAACTCTCCAAAACACCATTCTAATCAGCCACCACAAGGCCAATTAGGACATGCACTATAATCCACATTTCAAACCCGAACTTGGGCAGTTCCGATCCAAATTTGTCCAGCCAATGGACGGCGCCTCCCGGGCCACTAAAGCTCCATTAATTCGTCACACTAATCCGCCAAATTAGTCACAACAATAGCCTCTAATTATCTCTACAATTTAACCCCAAAATTACCTTAATTAACCCCTAAAACCCATCTAGAAATGCAAATTATCCTAATTAGGGTTTAGGGTCAAACTCACTTGGTGTCCTAAGCTGGAAATGGGGCCAAACACGCGACAAGGGAGGCTGGGTAGTGGTGAGGCAGTGGCGGCGACGGCGATCTCCCTTGCGCGCGTGCGACGGCGGTTGAGGGCACTAGCGATCCTCGGCGGGGGAGCAGCTGGTCGTGACGGACGGGAGGGAGAGAGAGAGAGAGGAGTGGGGCGGTAGAACAGTGCTAGGCGAGGTGGTGGTGATGGCGGAACAGCCCCAGCGGCGGCGAAGCTCCTCCGGTGAGCGGCGATGATGGCGTGAGGGAGAGAAAGCAATCGAGAGAGAGTGAGGGGGAGGAAGGGGGTTTGCCGGCTACTTGGGAGAGAGAAGCGGCGGCAATAGGCGACGCGGCGACGACTGGCGACGTGGGACCAGCCGGCGGGCTACTGAGCAGTACCGGTGAGCTGCGGGCGCGGTCGCGAGCTGGTTGACTAGGGCGACGGCGACCCGAGGTAGTGGTGACGAGCTGGGCGACCAAGCGGGGCGATGTGGCCGGCTGGGCAGTGTTGGGCTGAGACAGGCGCGACGGCTCGAGTAGCAAGCCGAGCGCGAAAGGGAGGGAGAGACCAGTCAGTCGAAGGCAGCGGCTGGCAGACGGTGTGGCACGGCGATCGAGTTGGCTGGCAATGACGGTGGCACACGGCGGTTAGGCGAGCTCGGGCAGAAGTGAACCAGAACCAGTCGGGGTTGCAGGAGGAAGAAGAAAGAGAAAGAAGAAGGAAAAGAGAGAGAGAGAGAAAGGGGAAAGAAGGGAAGAGAGGAGAGAAAGTGTCAGGTCTGCATGGGCGTGGAAGGGACGTTTGCATGGGGGGATGCGCACGGTTAGAGGGGAAAAGAGAAAGGGAAAGAGAGAAGGACGGACGTGCGCATGATGGGATGTCACGTTGGAGTGGTTGGCGCGACGCAGAGGAAAGAGGAGAGAGAGAGGGGGGTAGAAAGTCAATGGTACTCGAGCGCGATCCGACGGACACGGTTTAAACCCCCAAAAAAACCATCTAACGACCCACAATAGTCCTAATTTAAAAATGTAGGAAAAGGGCTAAAAGAAATAACTCAAAACACACTACGAGGGAGGTCTACTAGTCCAAATCCGCACCCGATCCAAAATTTCACTTTCTCACTATTCCTGATAATCTCGACGCTGGTCACAATAATATCGACACCGTCCAATTAAATTCATCCTGGAACTCCGAGAAATTCGACTCCAAAGTTTGGGTTCTAAGTAATGACAAAATTCGATCGAGTGCTATTCTAGCGAAATCTCTAATTAAAAAAATAATAATAACTGAGAGTGATCAGTTCCCGGGTGAGATTTTACTATAAGCACACTGACAAATTACGTGTTTTATAAATCTCAAAAATGGGCCGAAATTCGGAATGTCACATCAAGTAAGTCTAAATTTCCATAATCGAGTGTGTCTCTTTTAGTCCTACTTTTGTACTTACAATTTACTTGTTGGGTCATTTTTGTCATGTAGATGCAACCACCATACATCATGTTGCCGAGTATTCACTACAAAAAAACTGATTTTTTCCAACGAAATTTCCAACGAAAAGTTTGGAAAAAATTCGTTGGAAACGAATTTCCAACGAATTTTCCAACGAAAAAAAATTCGTTGGCAATAGGTTATTGGAAATTTTTCCAACTAAAAATTTTAATTTTCGTTAGAAATTTGCGACGAGTTTTATTTCGTTGGAAAACTCATGGCTAAATTCGTTGGAAAAATTACAAAAAAAAATTTTTGGTCAAAAAATCGCGGAAATTTTTTTTCCAACGAAAAATTTTTCGTTGGAAAAATTACAAATTTTTGTTTGTTCGAAAAATCATGGAAATTTTTTTTCCAACGAAAAATTTTTCATTGGAAAAATTACAAATTTTTTTGGTTGAAAATCATTTCCATTTTTTTTCCAATGAAATTTTTTTTTTTTGAAAAATTGCCTCACCGCCGGCGAGGGCTAGCCTCGTCGCCGGCGAGGGCCAGCCTCGTCATCGCAATCTCCTTGAAGTCTCTCCCGGAAGATTTCTTCGCTTGAGAATCGAGATCTATGTGATCTTTCATCGTCTTCACCTCTTCTTCCGGTACTACTTCGAACTTAGGCTCTGCTATCTCTTCAATTTCTACTTCTTCCTCCTCTTCTTCTGCTTCTTCAACAATCTCCTGCACTCTGTTTTCGACAACAACAGGTGCTGCTACATTGGGCTCTTCCCAAGCCCTAATCTCGTTGTCTTCCTGTTCCTCTTCGTCCTTCTGCACGGTGTATTCCTTACTCTGCTGATAATCGCTTCCCGCTTCCGCGTCCCCTTCTTTGGACTCGAGAACCGGACCCCGAACCACACCTGCCGAGCCCAGGCTTTTGGCCTGGATGCCCCCGGAGTTGCTGCTTCGGGTGGAGTCCCGCTCGTTGTCGAGGCTGAACAACGACCAGATCTGGGCGAGCTCGAGCTTGCCAGCCATGGAGAGCTCGGCCCTCGCCATGGCCGGCGAGGGCGCCAGTGAGAGGCGAGCTCGCCCGTCGCCAGAGGCGAGCTCGCCCGTTGCCGGTGACGAGCTCGAGCTCGCCCAGATCTGGGCGAGCTCGGCCCTCGCCGGCGACGAGGCTTGGTGGCGTCAGGGGGCGGTCGGGGGTGGCCGATGGTGGCCTCGGGGGCGTCGGAGGGCGTCGGGGGCGTCGGGGGCGGCCGTGGATGGCCGCGGCGGCGCCGCGGGGAGGGAGCCGACGTCGTGCCGGAGCCGGAGGAGAAGGGGGGCAACGAGGGAGCAGGTGGAGGGGGAGGCGGAGAGGAAGACGGAGGGAGAAGTTGAAGGCGAAGGAGAGAGAGAGAGAATGTGGAAATTGAAAATGGGGATAATGAGCGCGAAAATTTAAATAAGGCAGAAGTTAGGTTTTCGTTGTAAAATTCATGGGAAATTTCTCACGAATTTTGTAACGAAAATTGTACATACTAAAATAATTGCCCGAAAAACTAAATTTGTTGGAAAATTCGTTGGAAATTTCCAACGAAAATTGTACACAATAAAATAATCAGCCGAAAAATTGAAATTCGTTGGAAATTTCGTTGGAAATTTCCAACCAATTTTCCCACGAATATAAAAAAATGTTGAATAATACCAGGTTTTTTTTAATTCGTTGGAAATTTCCAACGAATTTTCCAACGAAAATTATACAGAAGAAATAGTTGCACGGAAATTGAAATTCGTTGGAAATTTCGTTGGAAATTTCCAACGAATTTTCCAACGAAAATTGTACACACTAAAAATAATTGCCCGAAAATTTAAATTCGTTGAAAAATTTGTTGGAAATTTCCAACGAATTTTTTTTCGTTGGAAATTTCCAACGAAATTTCCAACGAAAATTATACACAAGAAATAGTTGCCCGAAAATTAAAATTCATTGGAAAATTCGTTGGAAATTTCCAACGAATTTTCCAACGAAAATTGTACACACTAAAAATAATTTCCCGAAAATTTCAATTCGTTGGAAAATTCGTTGGAAATTTCCAACGAATTTTTTTTCGTTGGAAATTTCTAACGAATTTTCCAACGAAAATCGTACACAATAAATAATTGCCCGAAAATTGAAATTCATTGGAAATTTCGTTGGAAATTTCCAACGAATTTTCCCACGAATATAAAAAAATGCCGAACAATATCGGGTTTTTTTTTAATTCGTCGCAAAATTCGTTGGAAATTTCCAACGAAAAATGTTTCATTGGAAATTTCCAACGAATTTTGCGACGAATTTTTTTTGTTGGAAATTTCCAACGAATTTTATTTTTCATTGGAAAATTTATCGCAAATTTGCAACGAAAATTTTTCGCTGGAAAATTTTCGTGGCAAAAATGCGTTTTGTTTGTAGTGATTATAATTGGATTTTACCCATTTACTAGTCAGGTATTTACTAAGAAAATCATTTTAGATCGAATTCTTTTTTCATTTTGGTACTATTTTGATGTTAATTATATATGGTTTCTCATCAATAGATGTTGAAGTATAACAATATGTCACGTAAATGCATTTCGAGTCAGGCACAGCTTGCATTGTTGATGTGAGATTATATAAGATTATATCTATTCAAGCACATTGTTGGGATAAAAAAACATATTAAGGAGAATGTTTTATGAACTAGTAATTATTGTTTGTGCATGCTCCTTATTTATTTTAACTTTATACAAATTTTTCCAAATATATTTTTTGTTCCTTTTGGACAAGGATCATCAAACTCTTTTCAGAATTCTAGGATGAATGGTTTGAGCGAACGTGAAGCTATTTACATCCATGGTAACACCATTTTTTGGATAAAATTGTCCAAACAATCCTAAATTTATTGTATTTTTGCCAATTAACTCTTAAACCTTTCAAATTTTGTCAATTGAGTTCAGTTAGCCAGTTTTGGTCAGAAATCGCTGAAGTGGATGTCGCCCATCCTATGTGGCATCGCTAGCACTAACATGGACAAAAGTTAATATTTTAATAATTTTATTTTTTTTCTATTCATTTTTCTTTTTCTTTTTTCTTCCTTTTGCCATGGCCGGGTGGGTTGGCCTTGCTTGGGTAAGGGTCGCCATTGCTAGCTATAGGCAAGGCTTGATCGGGTGAGCCTAGGTGAGGGCTCCCTTTGCTAGATCTGGTGAGGCTGGCCCTCGCCTAGGCTAGGGTGGCCTCGCCAATTGTTGTCTTAGCAAAGTTGGTCATTTGTGGTGGCACGCTACAGTTGGATGTGGTATTGGGGGCAGCTAGGGGTGAGCGATTCCAAGTTCCGGGTAGGTTTCACCTCGAACTTGGAACCTACCATCGGGTATAGATTTCTCAAAATGAGGAATCTGGAACTTATCCGTCGGAACGTGGAACCTAAAACCTATCCTATCACAGGTTTTAGGGTCGGTTCCAGGTTCCAACAGGTTCTTTTTTTAATTTTGTTTTGAATTAAACAAAACGAAAATAAACACAACAGTAGATCATCTGAATGATACATACACAATGCCCTGATGTGATATTCAAGGGATATAATGCCAAGTTTACAAATGCCTAGATAGAACTAAACTATAATTGCCCAATACCAATTGAAGGGGAAAGATAGGGTAACTACCTTACTGTCAGAAAATCCTCTAACACCAGCATTAGCATTCCCAAGCCCGTTATCTCTGGTAACTCTTAAAGAATCAGTTGGTGAGTCATGGACAGTATCAGAGCTTGAACTTTGTTTCGATCTCCGTGTAGCCTGGGCCTTCTCAATAGAAAAATTTTAAGTAAGAAATCATGAAGATGGCTGAACCACTTAACTACAATAATAGCATGAGCTACCTGGCAAAAAGCTGTGACTAATTCCTATCTCAAAATACAAAATCGAGATCCAGGTCCAGTATAGTTTGCAACACGAGGAGTTACTATCATCAAGTCAAGAAGATAGTGCCTAAATAAAAAAAAAGAGTAAAATGGAAATAGGACCTTATGAGACATACTATAAATTAAGTGCAGATGAAATAAGAAGAAATTTTCAATTGTCTTGTCTCAGTTCTCCCAACTATAGTATTTTATGCCGTGTAAAAACATGTTTGACAAATGTGAATTTTAATAACCACACTTTAGCAAGATGCTGCAGCCAAACATAAATTTGAAGTTCTAATATTGGCATAAAAATGACAAGATGCATGCCCTACGTAAGTTTAGATCCAGTCTTTACATCACCATAGCCAAGCACTAGGTAACTTTACACTTGTAGTGGAATCATCCCCAAACATAAAAAATACGCACCTCAACTGTTAAGCTCTTTCTCAGTTAGTGAAATCTTTTATTTTTTCTATCATCACAGGATTAATTAATCTCCCCATTAGAATTTTATCTCTCCAGCAGACAATGCACACTATACTGTTAAGCTGTTTGGCATGCCCTGAGAATAATGTGAAAGGGCCTTAAGAACTAGTGCAAGCCAAAATGAAAAAAATAAGCAACAATTATTGAGGAGGAAAGCAGCAAGATAATGAAAATATCCAAAATGGCATGAACAATGAAAGCACATTGTTCGAACAAATTATGAGTAGAAGGTGATGTTAGACTTCAAATGATCACATATCAACCAGCAAACAAAAATTTCTACATTACATGGTGCAAAGAATTTTTGCCTCTTATCTACATTGCGATGAAGTTATGTATGCAAGCTACAAGTTTCCTCCTGAATCGATGATTAGAGAAACCTCTACAGTCGCCCAATCGAACGGAATCTAGAAAAAAAACACAGAAACAATCAGTTGCTTCCCCGAGATGTTGGATACCGGATGAGTCTGCTCATTGTTTTTTTGGAATGACTTATGTACGCTCTTTGGCATAGTAATGTCTACTTTGCGTTCCCAGAGTCCTAATAGACACCCAAACAGCGTGAAAATTGCAAGTAGTATTCTTCAATTCTGCTCAAATTAGAAATAAATCTCTGTAACTTATGTAGAAGTAGAATAATTGAATTCCAACCCTCCTTCCCCCCTATCCCCTCCCTCGAGCGCAACCCAAATAAAGAAAAAGAACAAGCGCATTACCAGTTTTTTTTCAAACTCGGAGGCTAACACGAACCTTGCCCTGAGAGGAACCATGTTCGGTGAGAAGCGACGCCGATCTTGAGGAGAGATGAGAGGAGAAAGAGATGAGATAGCGAGCTCAAGAGGGTACGCGTATGGCAGTGCGTGAGCCCAAACGAAGACGAAGACAAAGGATGTCGCTTGAAGTCGTGAAGCAAGCCCACCTCCGCCGCGGACGAGCTAGACCACGATTGATGAAGACAGAGGAAGAGCCAAGGAGAACGCCAAACAGAGCAAGGAGAGCCAAGGGACGATGATGGAGGATCGGGTGATTCAGGAGGAGAAGCGAGCATTTGGGAATTAGGGTTTCTAAATACTAAGTTTATGTTTTTGGTTCCGGTTCCTGGTTTTGATCCGGTTCTGGTTCCGGTTCTGATTCCAGGTTCTGATTCTGGTTCCTATAGGAACCTGAATCGGAATAGCCAGTTCCTAAAAATGGAGAACTAGGAACCAGACCCTCTGTCCATGGAACCTGAACCGAACCGAATTCGCCAGGTCTGATTTTCTGATTTCCGGTTCTACCTTGGAACCACGCTCACCCCTAGGGGTGGCAGGAGGTCTAGGCTCGATGAAGGAGTTGCTGAGAGGGCCAAGACTTGTTGTGCGCATCATTAGGAACTCAACACAAATCCTCGAATTACTTAAAACAATGGGGACTACCGTTTGTTGATCAATCACTCACTAGAAAGCCTGCAAAAGTAAATAGAGAACTTGAGTAACTCGTCAAGAAGATAATAAACTAACACCGAGATGCAAGAGGCTGAGCTACAACCGTTTAACTCCCTGAGTATGTCGAGTTGGGAAATTGAGCAAGAGGAACTCCTGATGGTAGAGCTCATGATCGACCACAACTTACGAAGCAGTGAAGCAGCTTTGCCGTTGATGTGAGGCATCATTGAGTCGAAGGCAAGAGAAGGGAGGGAGGAAGCATGAGGCATGGCATTGCACACAACAATAGTGAAAGAGATTATTGCTATTGGCACCTAAGCGAGGCCCGTTGAGGATCAGCCTTGCCGAGACTAGATATGGCGAGTCTAACCCTAACCCAAGCTAGGGCAACCTTGCCAACTTTGGCGAGGCTTGCCTTCACTAGGGCTCGCCCTCGCCCGGCTAGGCCTCATTTGTGGCGAGCGACATAGACCATTGTCCAAGCAAGCCCAGCCCGCTCGGCTATGGCAAAGGGAAGAAAAAAGAAAAAAGAATAGAAAAAAATAAAATTATTAAAATATTAAATTTTGTATATGTCAGCGCCAGCTATGCCACATAGGATATGCAACATCATTGTCAGTGAATTCCGGCCAAAATTGATTGACTGAGCTCAATTGGCAAAATTTGAAAGGTTTAAGAGTCAATTGGCAAAAGTGCAATATATTTAGGATTTTTTGGACAATTTTCCCCTAAAAATGGTGTTACCATGCATGAAAATAGCTTCACATTCGCTCAAACTATTCATCCTAGATTTCTGAAAAGAGTTTGATGATCCATGTTAAAAAGGAACAAATAATATATTTGGAAAAATTTGTATAAAGCACGACTTTATCAAATAAAAATTTGTCAACTGTAAAGTTAAAATAAATAAGGAGCATGCACAAACAATGAAAACCAGCCTGCCTGGCTGTGTCACGTAGGACATCTATGTCAGTGAATTCTAGCAAAAATTGACCAGATGGATTCAACTGACAAAATTTAAAAAGGTTTATGACTGAATTATCAAAATTGAAAAGTTTATAACTGAATTGGCAAAAATACAATAAATTTATGACTTTTTGGATGATTTTTCCCTATATTTAGTATATCGCAAGAGAAAACATGCACTTGATGGTGCGATATTGGGGTTTTCATTCGTTTACATAGTTTTAGATAAATCTAAAACCTAACTTGTCATATGGTGCATCAATATCATTTTCCTTCTTCATATTTTGCAGACGCTAGAAAAGCTCACATGACTTTTAATATCCTATGGTCTGATCTTATTGTGAACTTTGTTGGATGGGATCTCATTTGGAACATGAACTTTTTTATCATCAAAATTACTTCGTGCTGACCTTTCATGTTTCCGTTTCTTCTCCACCATCAATACTATTTTTTTCCCAGCTCAATTTGTTTCTTTCTTCAGTCCTTTATACTTTTGCTTGCCCAAATATTCGAGTACAAATAAACGAGATCCTAACGACTTTGATGAGATACTCATGTTGACAAACTCATAAATTAATTTTTGGGATAAATACATTGAAAATCTTAAAACTTGTCATAAAAATGCAATATAATTCTGAAATATTCAGGTGGTGCAAACAAGTTTAAAAACTTATCAAATTTGTGCGATCAAATTCCTTCGTTAATTCGATCCAATTTAATTAATAAAAAATGCTGACTTGACTTTTTTTTTTGCTTTCACTCTACTACGTGACTATTAACCTAACTCAAGGGCAAACAAATGGCCCAAATGATGTTTTCGCAGAATCTTAATTTTTCCCCTCAGCGCCTCCTCTACCCTCACATACTCTGCAGACAGCACGAACTTGACTGCCTTGTCCCCGCTGTCCACACTCCCGACGACCCTTTGGTGACCACGGGAGCCATCATCGCATTCTCCTCGCTCTTGGTGATCCTCAGGCCGGTCATAGCAATCTTCTCAGGCTTCGTGTTCAGGGGCTTGGCCAGAGTGCCAATGTAGTTGGCGAGGACGGTGACGCCCTTGTCGCGGTTGCCGTTGAATGGGGAGGGGGTATAGGTGACCTTGGCCACGATGGAAGGAGCGTAGTGGGTGAATCTCGTAGCCCACACAAGAGCCTAGGACTTGGTATTCCGGGGTCACCACCTGATTTTGCCAACAATCAGGCCCAATTTAGGAATTCTGGCGACGATTGATTCAATTGGACATAGGAATCAAGAAAATGAAGGAGATGTACAAGATTATGGGCCTGTTCTAGACCATGTGGAAACTATACCATAACCACAAACCATCAATATAGAAATCAGTTATTTTGGGCCATAATGAAACTCAGCCCAAACAATGTCTTCACTTCATCCACCATCAATCAAAGAGCCCAATTGCAGGATCAACTGAATGCCGACTTGGCAAATTAGTACTACTATGTTTCATCTTTGATTCCAAACAATATACGAATATCACCACATGATCTATCGAAATGGATAGTTCCTATTTCAAACAAATAAAACTTAGGGCTAATACCATGAAATATCTCACACTGATATACTTATGACAAATTTATCCCAAACTAATTAAAAAACCCCAAACTGGTACATCCTTGACAATTTCACCCTTCGATAGTTTCCGTTTTGATGACACATGACAGCTAATGGGTGTATTAGTTTGGAGTTTTACCCTTTGTTTATCACTGGTGTACCGATTTATGCTTATTTGTGGTATTAATCTAATTTAACGGAGAGTAAATTTTTCATAAATGTACCAGTTTGGGGTTTATTATGGTTAAAAAATTATTTTGGGCTAAATTTGTCACAAGTATACCAATTTAGGATCTTTCATGGTCAAAAAATTAATTTGGGGTAAATTTGTCACAGCTATACCAATTTGAGATTTTTGGTGGTATTAACCCCAAAACTTTAATATTTTGATTAAATAGTTTGGGATTTGTTTGAAGTGATTTTTTATTTTTCGCAAATTTTGTGATGGACAGACGCATTTTTTCCTTTTGGTTGATTGAAATTTTCATTCATTTGTCATAATATAACATCAGAGGAACATAGAAATCTTTCAAGAGCCACAAAACAACAAAAAAAATCCATAAAGCAAGATAGTAGAACTTGTAGCTATAAGTCACAGCATCAAAAAACAATTGACCGCCGATCACCAGAACCATCAGTGTTGGGCAAACACACTGATCTTCCCCTCCAAAAATTATGGCTTGTAGTGCATGCCTAAATTCAGTCTCCCCAACACCATTGCCATACGAAGACAATGACAACAACAACAATAACAAGTTGAACTACCACATATCGAACGCCTCCCCGAAACTCCCAAATCTAGATTTAGATCGAGAGAGAAAGCTCTTACATTTAGATTTACTCCCATATGCTGCTGGTTGGATTGGTGATGATGTTCTCGCAAAATTTTCAACTGCAAGTAGATTTATTCACCATCACAAACGAAGAAAAACAACAGTGAACCAAGACAACAAATGAGGTGAAAAAAAGACCCCCAAATTAGATCGAGAGAGAAAAAAAGCCGTAAATCAAGGCTTGGAAAACAAAAGCGGAGCAAAGTAGGCAGGTGAAGTTTTTTTGGAGAGGGTTTCTTTTTTTTAATTTTGGGAGAGAGGGTTGCCGGTTTTCCTCAATATGGTTATTTAGGAAAGCATAAAAGTATATTTTGTTTTAGTTAAGTTCAAACAAGCAGGCCACCCATAAGTAGGTAACTAGGATCAACCAACATAAGATTTAAGCCCTGTTTGATAAAATTAAAATTAATAAAATTTAGGTGATGTGATATTTCTAACTAGCATTGATTCAAAAAATTCATCAGTTAATGAGATTAAGCTTGTTGGAATGACTTAAATTCAGCCATTTATTTATAGTCCATCCCGTACTTACAATATTAATCGGTATTTTGAATGTAAGGACATGGCTGCTTAGTTCGTCCAATCTAATAAAGAGTCCACGGTAATCATGATTTCTCATTTTATATGTAAACCTACCGATAATGATTGCATTTCTATGGCTACTTAAGGCATGTTTGGTTATTAGGAATGAGACAATTGAAAGTGGAATCGAATCCGTATTCTTTTTCTTGACACCGATTGGCAAACAAGAATGATGCGGAATGTAAATATCAATTGTGACTGAAAATTGTTGCATTACAGCATTTTTACTAGCATAGGGGAGGTGAGAATTGATGGGATTAAATTAATATAAATATGACATTCTAATTGTAATATGTCATGAAAAGAAGTATACTCCACTCGAGCTTGATTGAGTATCAATCTTAAATCTAGGTGCTCGGAACTCAAAACGAGCTCGATTGAATGTTAAGTTCCCTTCTCTAGCTTGACTTGGATAGAAAATTGTGATATTCGAGTTCAACACAGCTCGAGTGGATCCCAACCAACTAATAAATAAAGGTTGACCTTCGACTTGATAACTTTGAATATTACGTAATTTTACATATATTGTGTCTATGTTTCTAATTATTAAATATTTTAAATGATAATGAAAGCTCAATTAAGCCCGATTAGGTTCATGAGCCTTTTAGGCTGAGTAATGACAAACTCGAGCTCGACTGGACAAAATATTTGATTAGCTTGAGCTCACAACTCGAACTTAGAGTCGATCTCAAGTAGTTATTGAGTTGAGCCCAAGCTACTTGCGGATAATTTGACTTGGTTTTGTCCCTATGAGTGTCTACAATGAGATACATCTGCTTATATGCCGGTATTGATATCTAATTTTTAGCCAACGCGTCTTGAAAGGCAAAAACTTGATATTAGGGTTTTCAACTATGACGGAACCCAATCCTCAACCAAAAAGAGTCATTTAGCATTTGAATTAACATTAGCCATTTATTTTCTAGATTTTTGCACTTCAAATTAAAAAAGTCAAAACGTTGACTTTTGAGTTGACTTTTGGTTAAAATTTGATCGAAAAGTCAACCCAAAGTCAATATTTGGTTTTTTGCATGAAAAACCCCAAAATAGTATCAATTTCACTTTTGCACTATCAATTTTCAAAAAATTCAAAGTTTGACCCATTAATTGGCATTTTAGTGACAAATCACTAAAATGTTGACTTTTGATCAACACGTTGTAAAAAAAAATTTAAAATTTAAAACCCCTAAATCAACTTATTTTTTAGCTTAATTTCACTTTGGTATCATCAGTTTTACAAAAATCGATTTGGAATTAAGTTTTCCCCAATTTGCGAAATTTGGTTCAAACCGACCAAAAATGAAATTACTTTATTTTTAGTTATTTTTTAAGATAGTTTCCTTCACGATATTTGATCTAGAGGTCGTATTACATTCAATTTTCAAATTAATTTTAAAATTCGAAGCCAAGGATGAATACCCCCAATTTGAACCCTAATTAGGGATCCAGTTGATTCTTCATGATTTACACAATTGAGACACAGATAAGCCTAATTTCTTATATGCAATTCAAATCCGAAATCAATTTTAGAAGATTCATATGAATTTGAGCCAATTTGACGGATCTAGTGATTTAATGATTGAGAAATTCAAGAGTAATTGGTCTAATTAATACAATTCAACTTGACCCACTCTAGACAAACATCCAATTTAATGAATTGAAGTTCAATTTGGCCAATTAAACTTCAATTAAATTCATTAGTCTAGCTTGGCAATGCAATTTAACTCAAATTGAAGAGCAATTGGGCCAAACAAGTTAAAATTGGTCAATTTTTACTTGTATTTCAAATTAGTTCAATCCAATTTAATCAAATTTAATTCAATTGGGTCAATCAATCATAATAGGGATGAAATTGCATAAAATTGGAATCAAATTAAGCCAAGAACCGAACCGGTTCAACTTGGTTGAAACCGGGTCAAATTGGTCTAACTGGTTCAACCCAGTTTGATCGGAATTGAACCTGCTAATCGGGCCGATCGATTCTCGACCACAATTCCGACAGCCAGAGGTCCAGTCCAACTGATCACACCAGTCTCTCTCATGTGTTGGAAATCACCAAAATGCCCTTAAGTGAAATTATCAAAATACCCTTACTTAAAGGTTAAGCAAAATTACTTAGGGGGTAAGCAAATAAATCATGGCCATCTATAGTACCATGTCACTTATCCTTGACCCCGAAGGAATATTTGTAATCATTAAGGGAACATTTTAGGCCATTGGATTGATCCAACAGCTAGAATTCAAAGTTGGAGAGGCATATAGGCTTTTCCCTCAAAAAATTAGGGGGGCTCATTTTAAGATATGGTTTCTCTCACTAAACTCTCTCTCTCTCTCTCTCTCTCTCTCTTGGTTGAGTTTGTTCCTACCGCTCCACCGGCCGGCTGTCACCTTCCTGTGGTGAGCCGTCGCCTTGACGGCCTCCCTTACAGTGCCTCCAAGGCCTTCGTAAGGCCAACCACCGCCTTTGGTGGCCGGAAGTTCCCTCGCCGACGCTGTTTTCTTCGCGGCAACCTTATCAGCAACCAAGCCGGTGCTGATTCCAGCCGGTTTAATAGGTTGAACCGGCTGGCCGGTGGCCTTCCAAGGCTATTCCGAGCCTTCAGCCACCTTCCTCAACCTCTTCTTGAGTCTGTGGTGGCCAAAATCTCTCCGAATAGCCATTGGAACACTTCCTTACACTTGATTTCTTGTTAACCACTCATTTGAGTAAACTGATTCAATTTTCATTGTGATTCGTGTACATTGTTCTCAGAGGTTTATCGAGCTTTTCGAGGCTTCTCCATGGTGTCCTTGAGCTAAATATAGAGACCGGATCACTCAGTTGTACGTCAAAGTGCCATTACACAAGGTAAGTTTGATTTTGTGATTCTCGGATCCTGATGAGTCACTATGCTTGTGATGCTGATATGACCTCAAAAATGTCAAAATATTGCAAAGTGTTAAACTAGAGAATCGTAGGATACGTCTTAAGCTTTGATTTGATAGGTTGTATGCCATGAGTGGACATCGTTTGCTAGGATAAAACTCCTTCGAAAATTGAGATCACAAGCTGCAATGTTGATAATATGTTCTGTTCTTATGAACTCCTGATCAACTTTGCTTTGTTTAATGATTTTTCTGATTTTCTATGTTCATTATTTGAGAAAATTTTCTTCATGAAAGTCATAGGATACATTCAGGTCTATCTACTATAAAAATTTCATAAAATTCCAAGCATGTTAGGATAGGACAATTAGCATCATTATTTAGGTTCGTTCTTTGCAATAGATGGGTTCTTGACCAACCTTTATGTGTTCATCGATTTTTGTAAATTCGTGTGTTCAAAATTCTAAAAAGTATCATCACGAAAGTTCACTCTGAGATCCAGAACTTTTTGATGGTACAAATTTCATCAAAATATGAATTCATTTGGATGTTCAAAGGAATTTTTTATGATTAAAGCAGATTTTGTGTCCAGATCTGAAATTCCTTCCTTTGAACTCCAAAACATGTTTCTCTCAATTTGATAAGCTTTGTGTCCTTTTTTGCAAAAACTCAACACTACAAAGTTGTTCATTAGGGTCTTATTATGTAGATTAGAAATTTTTGGGCCTTAATGGCAGTTTTTATGGGGTAAAATTGACAATAATTCCGGATAAGGTCCTCTCGGTCTAAAAAGCAGTTTGCAAATGAGTCCTCGGTAAAAACCGAATTTTATAAAAAAAATTAGGGGGCTTTTTAGCAAAATCTAAAAATATGAAAGTTGTTAGAAATAGGGAATCCTATCTACCTAAAAATTTTCACGCGGTTTGGATAATTTTTGTTTTTTTTCCCGCCTTTATTTTGAAATCTCTAAAAGAACTAGGTCCAGTCTATCATTTCAAGTTAAATGTTGATTTTTGGAAAAATTGGACAGGAATTGTGAAAAATGGTCTCTTGACTTTTGATCCTCATGATATAATATATCTAAAGACACTTGATTTGCATCATTTAGACATCATTAAATTGATTAATCACATATGAACAGAAGGGTTCTGAATTTGATAATAATAATTGAATAAGTAGTCCTCTTATGAGGCCCAATTCCAATTGCTTGATTGATTGGGAAATAAGGCCCATGGGCCTAAATGCACGCTTTATCCATTGTTGTGCATGTGATTATTAGATGAATGTCTAGGCCTGATACATGTTCGGCGGGTAGTCTGTTGTGATCACTTAGACCCGACTTTAGGGGTTAACTAACATGAGTCACCATTTTGTGAATGTAAATGGTGGCTCATTATCATTAACCATTAACCAATCAATGATTAGCTGATTAAGTGGGTGGAATGATCGGAATGCATGTAAAGCAAAGATCGATCCCGTGGCCAGTTCTTGAGTTGATCCTTGAGTTTTCGTGCTTGACCTTGTTTGAGTGTCACTTGAATGTATAATATGAATGTAAAACCGACACCCGTGAGGTGGTCATGGAGAAGATGACCAAACAACTTCGAAGATAGTGGCTAAAGACTGATGTCTAATTTGGTTTCAATTTGTACACAATTTGTGCTACTCAATCATGTGTCGAGTCTTTCTCTTTGTGTTGTATCAAACACTCGGCGAGTTGCGAGTTTTTCTTTTTTCGCACTTATAATAGCTTGTCATTTCAATATCTTGTGTGTTTACTTTACGCATTGCCATTTCAATACAAATTGCTCGGTTCTTTTCCTTTTCTAGACTAAGATAGGGCTAGTTTAGAATTTAAATGGAAAACACAAAAACAAATTGCATGATTACCTAGTGGACTAAAACTTTGGTATGAAAATAATTAAAAAACAAACACATGACAACTTAGATAACAACCATAATAAGTTTAGTGGTATCGGCGTTAGTGAAAATATTACCGTAAGTTAGTCCCCAAACCCATGATTTCTGGTTTTCGTAGAAACCGAAACGAAATTCCCGCATTTCAGTTGGGTATTCTAGCCAACCCCCGACTTAGGCTAGTGGCGACTCCTAACAAAAGATAAAATCAATCTGCTATTATGCGAGGTATAGATTTAGGGAAAATCTACGTTCATGATCAATGGACTGTATGGATGACCAAAAGATTGATGCTTCGATAAGCTGTCTTTTATGATGTGCCATATGGACTGTTTCATGAACACTTACCTCTAAATCCGCTTCAGTGAGTTCGGCCCTCGAGAGGTAGGTTGCGACAGCCGGTGCAAATTTTTGCATATACACTTTGCAGATTAATGAAATACAGAGTTGAGAATTTTTGAATAAATAGTTCAAACCTTTTATATAAAACTATTATGTCTTATCCAGGTTGATTTTTTTCAGCAATATATGACACACACCAAAGCATCTTATTAATCATCTAAGCTAATATTAGTGCATGCGACACACGTATGTATGTTTGCAAGCAAGACAAACATGCCAGGAGATCTTCCTCAGTTTCGGCTGCTGCTCTTTTCAACTATATTGAAGTTCGCATTTTTCTTAAAAAAAAACGACTGGAAAGTTAATATGGAGCCTAGAGGTGGTAAAATGGATCAAGAAACCATATATTAATTCATATTTAATGATTGTGGATCATAAATGTGTTGGCTTTAGTTTAATAAATAAGCTTAATTGGGTCATAAATGGGTTACTAATTATTTTAATGGGTCTTAAATGGATATTAAATAGTTAGTTTAAGTGAATCATAAAAAAGTCATTTTATTATTTTTATAATTTTTTATAATTTTTGTAATTTTATATATTCTTTTTCTTTTTCTTTTTTTTTTCTTCCTCCCTGATGGCCGACCATGATGACGGCCGGCCACATGTGAGGGATGAGCCTGCTGATTTGACGAGACTGAGGCCTCGTTGACCTTGGGCAAGACTCAAGCTTCACTAGCCTCCGGTGAGTGTGTCCCTCACCTATGGCTGGCCATCGGCCATCGCCTTGGTCGGCCACCGGCAGAGGAAGAAGAAAATAGAAAAAAAAGAAAAGAAAAAAAGAAAAGAATTAAAATATGATTTTAAAAAATAAAAATAAAAATTATTAAAATAAGTGCACAGAGGAAAGTCGAATTAGATATTTTATATTAAACGGCAGAAAATTTTTTTCAGTTCATTTTTAGATTTTAGACAAATATTAAAAAATATTATTATTTTTCTGAAAAGCATTTTCTAAAAATGTCACATTTTTCGCGAAAAAAATAGAGCTTCAATTTAATCCTTTGCTGCCTTAGCTGAGCCAGATGTAACGTCTGCAACCTCGACGCTATGCCCAATACCGTCCTGACAAGTTGCCGCTGCTCCCACAACACGATTGTTGCTGCTGCTACTCTGCACTGCCGTGACGAGCCGCTGCTGTCCTTTTGCTCTCACAACACTGTTGTTGTTTCCCCTACCTGGCTATTGTTTCCTAAGATGCTTGCCGCCGTTGCCCAAGTCCTTACTATACTGCCCGATGATGATCCTGCCCGCTGCTCTCTAACTGAGCAATGTCGTTGCTACCCCTGACCTGTCGCCTCGGATCGATGAGCTACAGTTGCTACGACGTTGCTCCTCTGACGAACCACTGCCTTGTTGTATTCTTTTTGCAAGTTTCCGGCTTGGAACCCGCCATTGAGCCACTGTCGTTGCTGCCGTCAAACATTCCACCAGCCAAACCACCACTGTGAGCCATCGTCCCCACTGTCGTGAGCACCACTGACGGTCCACTACTCGGTCAATCCTCGTGATCCACAATCTCAATCCATCGTTGTGTTTGAATTTGGAAGTTATATACAAATTAGGTAAGAATTTTTATCCAGTATCGATTTAAATATTTTACTTCCTAATTTGGTTGATACTGTTATCCTTTAGGGATTTTTTTAATCTTTGGAGCGATTATGCATATCCAAGAGATTTTAAAAATCACCAATTTCCTAACTTAAAAACGTGCTTGGACGATAATCCGGTCATTAACTATAAGATACGATACTCGGCAAACTGAAAATCTTCCATTATATCCATAACTATTTGGAAATGATGGTTGATTTTATCCTATTTTCAAATTTAAACGATAAACCTTCCATCAGTATTTATAACCACTTGGATATGATCGTCGGTTCATATCGTTTCTAAATTTGAAAATATAAGGTAAATCTTGCGGATTGTGTGGATTGATTTGATGGTTGTATTTATCTCTTGTTTGATTTGTTTCTCTAAAATAAAATTTAAAAAAGATTAGGTAAAATTTGAATTGATTTTTCATTGATAATGTTGTATGTTTAGAGTATATTTAGATAACTTCCTTTCAATAGAATAGAATAATTTAGATTTGCTAGAAAGATAAGATAATCCAAAATTTAAATTAGGATTTAGAGTAATTTATTTCCCAGTTTAATTTATATCCCAATGTTGATAGTTTATTTAGGGCAATTTTTAATTCCGAATTTCCATGAAAATATACCAAAAAGAAATCACTTTAGAATAAGTTAAATTATCTTTTCTAGGATATATTGCATGTTTAATTTAGGTTATTTATTTATTCCTAATTTACTAAAAATACAAAAAGCATTGCTCTAGAATAGGTTAATTTGCTTCCTTGGTTTAAAATTGCATGTTTAGATAATAGGCATCTTTAATTACGAATTTTAATGAAAAATACAAAAAATACGTCATATGCCCGTCATTATAGTTAGGTCATTTAATTGCATGTCATATAGCTTGCATGTCAGGTTTATTTAATCACATGTCATACTTTGTATGTTATTACATATATGTTAGTTTTCATATAAACAAGAGAAAACCAAAAAATACATCGTGTAAAATTGCTTGTTAATTAGAACTCATATTAGGGTTGATGATGTGATTTTCTAACTAAGATTATAGATGCTTACGTTTCTTCAAGGTGAGTAACTCTCTCTATCTTGTAAATTATTTAATGCTTTGGTTATTGTATGTTACTTTGGTGGTTTGCGCACCTGTATGATTACCCCACATATTCGGAAGTAATAAAATCAACCCAAGCTACTTGCTTAATTATTTTCATGAAAAGAAAGGTACCGATAGGACGTTAGAGTAATCTAGTGTAATGAAGTGCCCGTACTCATAATCTCTGGTTCATAGAAATAAAGTATATCTCTCTATATTTTATTTGAGTTTCTAATCGACTCAACTTGAACTAATTAGTGGTGACTCCTAAATGAAATTTATTTGCATGTTAATAACTTGAACCATAAGTTGCAAATTGGTAAGGGCTTGGGAGAGCTCGAGTTAAGTTTCGGCTTAATAATCCATTAGCTGAATCCCTAGGTAGTGCACCACAAGGGTAAGTCGCGACACCCAATCTTTGATCAATGGTCCCTATAGTGGTAGAAGTTAGCTTGTGACGATCTCGACATCTCCAACCATCGTCTGACTTCCGTCCAACCTTCTTTGTTGCCATCTGCACTGCTGTTGTGCCCTGCCTCCCTTAGACCATCACTGGCCGCGATTTAGTAAACTCTTAATGATCCCTAGTTTTAGTCCACATATCCTTAGCTTCTTAAATCTACCTGACAATCCCCAACCAAGGAATCTGGTCCGGCATCGCACCTTGCGAAGCAAAACCACACTAGTCCCCTTGTTGTCACTCCTCATGAAGGTAGTCTCACCGGTCACCATCAATGCTCATCGCTTGCGATCTCAAATCGAATCGATAAGCAAGAAATTTAGGTAATTCCCAAAATTAATCCGATTCAAATATATCAATTACTCAAATTGTGTCATATCAATTCTAACTTTGATTTGACTTGGATATTTTAGGCATATTAGGAAATTTTCTTTTTTTTTTTTTTTGGTAAAGGTAAATATGTATTACTTTTCATAGAACCAATACAACCTATAGCCAAAACCAGCCTCTGACCCAATTAAGACATGGGATGTCCAGATGAGGTCAAAGGTGGAGTCGCAAGAACTATACAAGGAGATAGAAACAAGAGAGAAAGATCAAAAGATCATGACAGCTAAAATCTAGGCATCCGGATTGCTTCAAAGATTGAGGCTGGAAGCTCCCATTTCCTCTGAAGAGCACGATTCCTAGAAGTATCTTGAACTTTCCCAAAGGAAATGGCCTTGTCTTTAACGACTTTGAGGAGATGCTTGCGCATGTCGGGGATGTGTACGCTCTTGTTTCTGAATAATGCATGGTTCCTCTCTGTCCAGATGATATGGACTAACGTGCCGAGGGAAAACCGGGAGAGGCGATGCGCAAAGGAATCTCCACCGCATATCTTCATTGCCCATCGGATAAAGTCTTGCCAAGGTCGATTGCGCCATGGAAGGTTGCACTTTGTCGCCCAGAAGGATGCAAGTCTACCTGTAGAAGGGCACTCAAAGAAGAGGTGGTTGGCCGAGTCCGGCCTAGAACCACAGAAGACACATACAACAGTGTCAATTCTTCAATTCTGTAGGAGAAATACCTGGGAAGGTAGCCTATTGAGTGTAATAATCCATAGAAGAAAAGCATGTCTGGGAGCAATATGTTGGTCCCAGATAAATGAGTGCCAAGTAACTGAATTTCCTTTTCTCCTAATGTGGTTCCATGCAGACGTTACCGAGAAGGAGCCCGAGGGATGTGGAGTCCATACCAGCCTATCCAAAGCATCATCATCAAGGACGGGCGGGGGATCATGCCAACTCAATATGGTGCCAAGTGCATTGGAGTCCTGCCATGTACAATTATAGAATTCTCGAACCGTTGTGTCACAGGGGATCCGCGATTGATATATGTCGAAATCGCTGAATAAAAGATAGAGGGGGCCCTTGGAGTGCCACCAATCAAACCAGAAGGAGATTGAACGGCCATTTCCTATCTCCCATCGAAATAGGGTTCGAGCGGAATGCCTCAAGTCGAGGATTTTCTTCCATGTCCAAGAACAAAGTATCGGCTTGGATACTGTCCAGAAGTTAGACTTTTTTAAGAATACCGAGTGAATCCATTTGGTCCACAATGACTCCTTGTCTGAGAAAAGGATCCAGATGTGTTTGTGTGTCATCGCTCGATTATAATCAACCAGTTGCCGAATCCCAAGGCCTCCTACATCTTTGGGTAAGCAGACAGTAGACCATGCTACCTTGGCTCCCCCGGTGCCAAGATCAGGGCCTTTCCATAGGAATTGCCTCAAGATGGTCTCAATTTTGTTTAAGATGTTTTTTGGGAGGGAGAAAATGGTTGCCCAATACACCTGAATGGAGTGCAGTACAGATTTGATGAGCTGCAATCTTCCGGTGAAGGATAGGAAATTTTCTTATTGAATTGTACATATAATCGAGAATTTGATCTTTAAGACTTAAGATTAGATTGCCAAGTACCTATGTTTCCTATTTCCGGTTGAGGTGAATATGTGGAATATAGGGCTTGTTATATTGCATGTTGCTAATATAGTAAATTTTCCTATCATTAATAAAGGGCCGCGCTTTTTCCTCTCTTTTGGCTAAAGCACTCCTCAATGCAATGCTTTGACAATTTTACCCTTCATAGTCCCACTTTTACTATGCATTTCCCATCCCCTTTGTGGTTTCCTTCTTTTCTTTTCTTGTCGGACCACTTTCCTTTATCTTCTTCCCCCTATCTTTCTCTCTCTTCAAGTAATCATCTTCCTTCTTGATACCCTCTAGTGGAGTTGAGGAGGATGCAGAGCGAAAGAGAAAATTACAGACAAGCTCCTTCACCATATTCAAGTAAGAAACTAGAAAATAATCTAAGCTAAAACACCACATCAAAAAACATAATGAAATAGAGATACAAAAATTTCTCCTCCTTACTTTACCAAAAAACAAAAAATTTCTCCTCCTTAGTACAAAAATTAGCAAGTGGGGTCAAACGAATTTCTTTGAACTCAAGTCGGTCTTCAAGAAAGAGAAATGAAGGTTGTGGCAGAATGCTTTAACTCCCTATTAGGGCACTTGAAAATATAAATAACTTAAGGGCAATAAACAATTAGATCAAGATGTAAAGACATTGTACTCCTTGACCCTCGCCATGTCCACATAGATTATGACTTAACCCTCACCACTTGCACCATCAGCGGCAGCAAATTTAGAGTGATGTGGAAGTCTCGAGCTTCGATCGACATCACCTACGAATATCATAGCTTTGGAGATTGGTAGACCTTCGACTGCGTGTGAGCCACGTAGAGCGCATTCAAGCTCCATGCCTTGGCTGCCAATCAAGATGGAGATCTGGATATTGCCGGAGACGCGGCTCTTCTCCGCTGCGTCGCTACCCTCTAAGCGATACCATAGTGGATCCAGCGAATTGTCTGGCGTGTGACATCTTGAACCTTCATATGATCAGAGGAATGAAACGATCCTAAAGGATTAAGGTATTCGTCAATGGAAAAATTTGGAAATCGTCACCATTGTTGTCTATGAGAGAATGTGCCGTGTTTCTTGGTATCACTTGCCACTGCATTGACTATTTCTGACACCGTGTCTCCGCACTACTTGACTTTTTTCCACTCTATCCTCACTTCTATTTTTCTTTCTTTCCTTTTGCTCCCTTCCCCTTGACTACCCGGAACACCACCGCCCTTTCTTCCTTTTCATTTTTTTTCCTTTCGTTCTTCTTTTCTTCTTCCCCTCCACCACTTGGCGGAGGAGAAGCGCCAAGTGGTGCCTTCCTTTGGCCAGGTGGCTCTACCGCCCACTTGGCCAATGGCCATGCTTGCAAGGGAAGGGGGAAAAGCTCCTTGACTCTCTTTCCTCGCCCTCATTTTTCCTTCTTTTCCATCGATTCTCACTTGCTCTCTCCCTTCGCCCGGACACCACTAGTGACCAGCAATCGCTCGACCCATCCGTGGTAGCCATCCACCGCATGACGCCGCTCGACTAGTCACTGCTCCTTTCGTCGTTCCTCTCTCCTCTCTTATTTCTCCATCAGCCACTTGCTCCGCCATCAATTGGGAGACAAGGCCGTTGACCTGATCCTCCTATGTCGTCGTGTTGTCCCCTTCGTTTGTGAGTGTCACCATTCCGCTTGTCCATCTCCTTGCGTCGGCAGTAGTAGCCACCACGAGCCCGAAAAACGCCACGCCGTACTCTCCCTCTCTCTACGCCTCGGACCAAGACCCCGCACTCCGCCACCACACTCGCTATTGAGGCAAGTATACTCTCTCACCTTATACTAACCATTATAGTGTTTGCGTGTGGAGTTTGGGTCTCGGATTTGTTAATGTGATGGCTGGAAATTGTGGGGGAAAATGTGGATTGTGTTCAGCTGAGGCGGAGTTGTGATGGAGAGTCTGATGAAATTGTGTGTTCACCAAGCATGTTGGCGAGGTTAGAGATCCTTATGAAGTTGTGGCAAGAATGGAAATGTAATTGGGTGTTGTGGGGGAGCCGAATGATCAGCAGGATGCTTTGGCTTGGTCAGTGAGGTGGGCTGAGTTCCTCGGTGCGAACAACGGCATTGGCCGCGAAAGATTGACGCATCTGGGAAACCGATCGCTCAATTGGTGGAATAATAGGGCATCCGGCATGGTCTTGGGTTAAGGGTCTTGTGTTTTGGGAATATTGTAACTTTCTATAGTCGTATTAGGTATTTTGAAAGTCGAGTATTAGAAGTGGTGAGAAGCCATGGAATTGATACTCATAAATTGGTTTGGAGTTCGAGAAGTGTACGGTAAGTTGTAAGTTCATTGTAAGCTATGCATGTGATAAATGAAAAGATCATTTGTGCATGTGAATATGTGACTAAGAGATGAATTGATGCCGTCGGTTTACATATAATGCTCTCCTGAAGAGCCATAGGGAATACGGGATGCCGTGGTTAGTGGACTATGATGCCTAGGAGGAGCCATGCCTTGGATGCCCCGGGAGTTTGATCGGGATGCTATGGTCAGTGGACTTTGAAGCCCGTGTGGGCCGATGAGAATACCGGCATATATTGCGGCAGATTGGAGGGCGCACCGGATGCTGCTAGATGGGATGATCCTCTTTGCGTGGCCGGTGAGCACACCGAACATGCGTCTTGGAGTTGAAATTAAAGATGATTAATGACACATAACGCATGCGATGTGTGCTCATGATATTATCTGTTCATTGATTGACAATCTTTATGCCTGGTGATTAGTAGAAGAGGGAGAAAGGGGAGTCTATGCATGCTATAGCTAGTTTGTTGATTGGTTTAGTTGTCTATCTGATTGATCATGTTGAAATGCATGATATTATCTATTTAATATCACTACAAAAAAAGTTGGTTTTAGCAACAAATTTTGCCCCGAAAAATTTGGCAAAATTTGTCGCTAAATGAATTGCGACGAAATTAGTGACGGAAAAAAATTAGTCGCTAATAGGCTGTCGCAAAATTTTGCGATGGAAAATTTCAATTTTCATCACTAATTTGCGACAAAAAAAAATTCGTCGCTAATTATTCATGGCAAAATTCGTAGCTAATTTGCGACGAAACAAAATTCATTGCTATTACAAAGAAAATGGGATCTTTCGTCTACAATCTTTCAAGTGAACAAGATAGCCTCTTAAGTCATTCCTTTTGTCCTTGTTGTGGTTGGTTGACTATTTTGTCTTTTGTTGTATAGTTCTTGCTGAACCTACCTTGTCCCTATTAGGACATATGTATGTCTATATCGGGTCGGGGCCTGGTTGTGGCGCCTTGTTGTATATGGTGTTTTGAAAAGTAATATATATGCTTACATTTACCAAAAAAAAAAACAAAATTCATTGCTAATTATTTGTGGCAAAATTCGTCGCTAATTTACCACGAACTGTATTCGTGGCAAAATTCGTCGCTAAATATTCATGGTAAAATTCATCGCTAAATATTCGTGGAAAAATTCATCGCTAATTTGCCACGAATTGTATTCATGGCAAAATTCATCACTATTTTTTTCAAAATTTTTTTGTTGGTCACGAAATTGGGACGAAATCTTTTCGTGGCAAAAATCGTTGCTAGTTATTCATGGCAAAATTTATCGCTAATTTGTGATGAACACATTTCGTGGCTAATTTGCCACCAAATTTTTTTTTGTTAGTATTTTGCGACAAACTTATTCGTAGCAAAATTCATGGCTAATTTGTCACCAATTTTTTTTTGGTTAGTATATTGCGATGAACTTATTCGTGGCATAATTCGTCACTAATTTGCCACGAAAAATTTTGACTTTTGCCACGAACATTGTTCCGGAACGAATTTGGCTACGAATTTTAATGAATAATTTAGCAACGAAGTCTGCGATGAATGTTATTTAGGGATGATTTCGATTTGAAATCTAATTAATAGCAATTACAAAATTTATATTTAACATTGATAGAATCACAGTCAAGATAAGAACAAACACAAAAAAGAAAGAAATAGAACAAAGCACTATATTTGTATGAAAAATCCTTGAGAGGATCTAACAAATTCAATTGCTCCAAATCCAGTTCGCTCTCTTGTTGCAAACTATTGATCTTGCCAAGAAGTTCTTTCACGTAGTCACATAGTCATGTAGTCTATAGTGTCTCCAAGAATCGAGGTCTTGTCCATCTGCAGCGCAAACATCACAATATCAAACTCCTAACCCCTCTTAATTTTTTCACATCTATTCAACGGCAGAAAGAGGGGTGTGCAAAAAAGAATATATTAGGCTATGATCACACAAAAGACCAATTCTAGAGGGCATGTATGCAAACCGAACACTTATTGTCATGTAGCATAAAGAATGATAGAAGTACCTCTTGCATTAACTTAGTAAACCCAGGGCACATTTCTTTGCGAACTGACTCGCCAAATATCTAATCCAAAGTGATATCTTGTAAAGCCACCAAAAGGGGTCTCTAATATGTCAAGTCCTGCCTAGTTTGCAAAGACGAAAACTGGAGTAGACTGCCAAACCAAAAGGAAGACCGTCATTAATCATTTCTAATTACATACATGGCAAAATTCACTTTGAACAATTTCGAGTAATACAAATAACAGATAACAACACAATATGACATCATGATCATTCCAAAGATTCTTCAAAGATTCAGTGCCAAGTAATTTAGATCCCAGCAACTCTGTTCCTAGAATGCACGTGCATGCGTGAACACGGGAGAGAGATAGCCGAGCATTAGCTTGATTAGTCCATTGTCTCTCGTGTACGTGTGCAAAAATAGTTGTTGAACTTTCAACAGAATCGATACATGTGCATTGAACAAATGCAACAACTAATAACTTGTCCTAGAAATAAATAGATAATGCTGAAGCAAGCTTACCCTCGAGTTTGGAAATTTTAACTAGCAAGGATCATCATCATCATCAACAATCTCATTATCATTGTGTCGCTCATCATTGTGCCCATCACCTACTGGATTAGTGGGAGGTACAGGAGGAACGTCATCGTGATCAAGGTTGAGGTGTCGCATGATCAATTGCAAATGTTGTTTCACTCCTCTTATTTCTTCGTCCTTCTATACAAGTAAATGTTTCAGTTTGTTCAATTCTTGGGTCATTGGCTCCTCGTGTTGTGTCCTCATTAAAAAAGCTGCACTGGAGGATGAAGTTGCAGTAGCCAGCGTTGTGTATATCCTTGACAAGGATCCCATCTCAAATACTTGACCTCTTCTCATTCCACTCAATGCCTCCACCTATAATGCCATACTATCAACCGATGGCTCGGACGTAGCAATACTATCACCATCACTATCATCACTAGTAGCAGTGCTCATTACAAGTTCATCATATTTGTCCTACGTTAACAATATAGATGAAAATAAAAAAACTTCATATATATAACTACAAAATATAACCTTATATACCTTAATAGCTTTTGCTCGATTGCTAGTCCTTGTCCTATATTTTTTCTGAAATGTGCATTCAAATGTAGCTATAAATGTCGGTTCCGTCTCCAATTCATCTGCCTACAAAATAAAAACATAAATGAGTAATCATTGAATTAACTTACAACATGTTTAACAGACTTATCGTTCTTTTTCTATGCTCACCAATATTAATAGAGCCCCCAGCATATGTGGCAGACCCTTTACTAGAACTAGAAACTCGATTCTTCTTATTTTATTTCACTGATACGCTTATGCTTTTCGATGTCCCAAGTTCTCTTAATTTCTGTCCAATTGTCAACTGTAATAAAATCCGGCTTTTCTTGACTTTTCTTTGCTCTATTCATCACATTTCGCATGTAATTACCAGTTTTCTTCTTAAAAATTCTTCTAACTTCTTTCTCTTCCGCTTCATCCCACCTGAACTTCCGCTGCAAGCAATCAATAGAAAACAATTGTACACTTAGTATGCTAAACCGCACTTAGTTTGTGAGAAAATAGAAGACAGAACTTACCTTGAACTCATTCCACCACAATTCCTTTACTTCTTTTGGAGCGATGGTCCAACTACTATACTGTCCCATCCAACAGTTATTGATTATTTCATTAAGTTTCCTCACAACATACGTAGCATTCGTGAATCTACAAATAGGTTATAACGGTGTCAACATAGCATCCGTGAAGCATACGGACAATTCAGTTGACATCCATAATACTTTACATATACTTAAAAAAATAAAGTAATTACGAATTTTCAAATGGATATTTCATGAATCGGCTATCTTCTTCATCATTCGAGTGTTGCATTGAAGAAGGTGGAACCGAAGGCGATGGAACTGAAGTAGATTCAGTTCTAGTTTGAGGGTCGGAGGATGAGCCAATGTGTCCATCAACATGTACTGGTTGAGGGTTAGATGAAAGGGTAAGGGAAGAGGAAAGGAAAAGGACGAGGACGAGGAAGGGGAAGGGCCTGGTCTTCTTTGTGAAGCTACACCTTGACGCATGTGGCCTCCACGTTTATACTAATAAGTTGGAAGATTAGACAAATATGTTAAAAAATATGAACATGTATTAGGGACACATAATAACGTACGTCGTGAAGCTTACTATTTTGTTTTTGAGAGCAAGAGATAAACTTGAGAAAATGAAACAAACTTGCTATCGCCCCTTATAAAAAGCAAGCTGTCCAAAAATGTCTACGAGCTTAATTCTTTAGCTTGTATTTTGCCACAAATAATAGTTGTGGTAACTGTCTACAAAAACATTCAACAAGTACTTAAATATTAGCTCTTTTCTGGTGATTATTATAGAAGAAAACATGAGTAAGCATGTAGGCCTACGAAAAGGTCCAAAAACAAAAATAAGAATCTAGATAATTCAGAGTTGAGCATGTAGCTGGCGGATGCTAAAAAATATTGTAACTCACAATTTTTTGTCCTGAAGAATTTATACACTCCACACTGAATCCAATGTCCTGACATATGGAAGAACATATATCAAAATATATTCTTGCAATAATCTCTAGCTTGCATACCAAAAAACTAACACTAACACTAACACTAACACTCTGGACCATGCATTCATTTTGATTCTCCTAATTCAATTGCCAAATTCAACATCCTGTCTAATGTGTATAAAAAGAGGCACTCATTTTTACTACCATCATCAAACAGATTTCTCGCAAATAGATTTTGGGAACACAAACAGATTGAAAAATTAACCTAGTATGAAAAATTAACAGATTGCCACACAAACAGGTTTCTCGCAAACAGATGATGGGCCAGCGAGAACATAATCTTAAATGAATTACATAGTCTTAGATGATGGGCCACACAAACAGATTGAAAAATTTCATGCAACCACAGGAACGAAAACCTCATGACTTACTAGGTTAGTTTTGCCTTGTACCAAGGCAAAATCCCATGCAATGTATGAAGCAATTCTACAAATCCACCATCAAGGAAACCTAGCATAGAGTCCATTATGAAGCATAAAAATTTTTGGAACCAAAACAACATCATCGAGGTTACAGCAGGAGCAAAAAATGACAACAACAAACCTACATGACATTCGTCATCACATTATAATCCTACATGACATTTGTCGATAATCACATTATAGCCTATTTTTTATTGGTTTCAATATTCAAACCTAGATATAAATAAAATAATAATGAAACAACTCCGAAATACTAAAAAAATCTCAAACCGAACTGAATAAATTCAGTCCGTTTCCACTCGGTGAACAGAATAAATTCGCCGGAAATTGCAATTACGGCTAATAGTCAACCCGAGATAAGTCATTCTATTTCACCCATGAACAGAGCCATTCTGTTTCACCCACAAACATAACCATTCTGTTTTGCCCATGAATAGAATCAAATTCGCTCACGAATAGAACCATTCTATTTCGCCCACGAACAGAACCATTTTGTTTCACCCATGAACAGAACCATTCTATTTCACCCACGAATAGAATCAAATTTGCCCACGTAAAGAACAATACTTAAGCAAAAGCAGCAGACCCATTCTATTTCGTCCAACATCCAACGGAATCAAAAGCAGCAGACCCAATACAAACAACAAAAGCAAAAGCAAAAGCAGAAGCAAACGTCCATAAAAAAATTTAGAGAACATACCACTAAAACTCTCGGACGATGATCCTCGCATTGGGTGTCATCGCGCTTCTCAGCATCCGCCGCCGAAGAACACCGAGAATCGCACTGAAGAGCGCCGAATCCGAATCCGAAGGTCGCCGAGAATTGTTCGATCGAGAGAGAGACAGAGATAGAGACAGAGAAGAGGGAGAAGAGGAAGAGAAGAAAACCCTAAATTGAGTGATCAAGACAGAGAAGAAAGCCTAATACTAGTTCTACCCGCAAATGAAGATGACGTTGTTTTGCTAATTTCCGCCGAAATTAGCCACGGATCCAAATTCGTGGCTAATATCGTGGCAAATTAGCAATGGATTCAAATTCGTGGCTAATTCTGTCGCACATTAGCCACGAATTTTAATCCGTGGCTAATTTGCCACGATATTAGCCACAAATTTTAATTTTGTCGCGGCAAATTCGAATTGAACTATAAAATTATCGCAGTAAACCCTAATATTTTTTCCGTTGCTAAATCCGTGGCAAATTTGCTACAGATTTAGCCACGAATTTCAATTCTAATGGCCCACACACGCCTAATTCATTTTTTTCAAATTCGTGGCTAAATCCATGGCTAATTTGCCACGGATTTAGCCACGAATTTCAATTCTACTAGCCCTTTTTCAAATTTGTGGCTAAATCTGTGGCAAATTAACCACGGATTTAGCCACGAATTTCAATTCTATTAGCTCATTTTCAAATTCGTGGCTAAATCCGTGGCAAATTAGCCACGAATTTGAAAAAGAGCTAATAGAATTGAAATTCGTGGCTAAATCCGTGGCTAATTTATCATGGATTTAGCCACGAATTTCATTTCTACTAGCCCACATGCCTAATTCATTTTTTTTCAAATTCGTGGCTAATTCTGTGGCTAATTTGCCACGGATTTAGCAATGACTTTCAATTCAACTAGCCTTTTTTCAAATTCGTGACTAAATTCGTGGCAATTGCCACTGATTTAGCCACGAATTTCATTTTTACTAGCCTACATGCCTAATTCATTTTTTTTTCAAATTCATGGCTAAATTGTCACGGATTTAGCCACGAATTTAAATTGTACAAGCCTTTTTTCAAATTCGTGGCAAATTAGCTACGGATTTTGTGACATTCCGAAATTTCGACCCATTTTTGGGATTTATAAAACGCGTGATTTGTCAGTGTGCTTATAGCAAAATCTCGCTCGAGAACTGATCACTCTCGGTTATTATTTTAAATTAGAGATTTCGCTAGAATCGCACTCGATCGAATTTTCATTGTTATTTAGACCCTGAACTTGGCAATCGATTTTCGGGAGTTTTAGGACGAAATAAATTGGACGGTGTCAATATTAATGTGGCAGGTATCGAGATTGTCAGGAATAATGAAAAAATGGGAGTTTTTGACCAAGTATGAATTTGGACTACTAGACCTCTCTCGTAAAAATTTGGTTTCATTAATTTGGCCTTTATCCCTTTTTATGTGCGAGGCCTATTTTGGACCGGTAAACCATTTTCGATTTTGAATTTGGATTGTCGGTTTGCGTTTAATATAAGAATGAAGTTTATTTTTTTAAATTTCTCTCTCTCTCTCTCTCTCTCTTCTTCACGCGCGTCTCCCCTGCGCGCACGTCCCCTTAGCCCATCCCTCTGCACACCCACTCCCCTGCTGCCCTCTCTCTCCTCTTCTTTCTTTTCTTTTTTCTTTTTTTTTCTCTTCTTCTTCTCTTCCTTCTCCTTCCCCACGACCCTGACTGGTTCTGCTTCGCCTTGCTTCTGCTTCTTCCTCCGCTCAGCCCCTCGCCACGCCTGACCACCGCGCCGCTTCACCAGTCGCCACCGCCGGAAAGCTCGGTCGCCGCCTCCGCCCTAACGCCCGCGACCGCCGCTCGCCGGTCCTGTTCGCGCAGCACGCGAGCAGCAGCTCGCCGCGGCGTCCGTCGCGGTCCGGCGCTACCCAGCCGCTCGCCGGCCGACCCAGCGTCGCCAGTCGCCGCCGTGCCGCCGGTCACCGCCATTTCTCTCCCCCAGACGACCGGCGACCCCTTCTTCCCTGTTTTTTCTCTCCCCTGAAGCTTCCTCTGTTCTGGACCTCTTCAAACGCGCGCCGCCTCGTCCCGTCGCCGCGTGCCGCCACCCCGGCCGTCGCCGCCGCTCTGTCCACCACCGGTTGGTCCCCGGCAACCTTGCCCAGCCACCGGCAGCCCTCCCTCCCCCTCACTCTCCCTCTCCCGATCTCTCTCTCTCTCCCTTGCGCCCTTGCCGCCGCTCACCGGAGAGGCTCTGCCGTTGCCGGAGCTGTCCCGCCACCACCACAGCCTTGCCCGGCCTTGCCCAGCCGCCCCACTCCTCTCTCTCTCCCTCCCGGCCACCGTCACCAGCCGCCCCTCCGTCTAAGCTTTCGCCGTTCAATGGAACCGCCGCCGCCGTTACTTTTCCGGCGAAGGACCGCCGCTCCCCAACCGCTGTCGCCGCATGTTCGGCTCGGTTTGAAGCGTAGGACACCCGGTGAGTTTGACCCTAAACCCTAATTAGGTTAATTTACATTTCTAGACGGGTTTAGGGGTTAATTGAGGTAAATTAGGGGTTAAATTGTAGAGATTATTAGGGGCCGATGTCGTGGCTGATTTAGTGGTGTAGCGTGATCATTTTATCGAGGTTTAGTGGCCCGAGAGACATTGTTAATTGGCTGGAAATTATTAGATCAAAACGGCCTGAGTTTGACTAGATTCGGTTTCAATTTTGGATTATCGTGCGCGTCGTATTTGGTCTTGTGGTGGCTGATTAGAATGATATTTAAGGAGCATAATGGAGCATTTCGGCGATAATTATTAGCCTAGAAAGTGTCGTATAGTGGTTACCCACGACGGGATTTAATTTGGGTGCGGCACGATCAATTTGAGGTTTAATTGTGCAATTACCGGGAATGGTTGCAGCGTGCAATTGACGGGCTAATTGAGCCTTGTCGTGATTGATTTTTAGGATGCCATGTTGCTGATTTAGCGGGACTAGGATTAGATTAGCTTGGCGGGCCTAGGATGCGCGAGTTTTGTTGACCCGGTTGTGTGAATTTTAGTGCGCGCCTTATTTGCCATTATGGTGTCTTGGGGAGTCCAATATGGAACATTTTGAGGTCATTAGGTGGCCCGACATGATCGATATGGTGGCTGTCCACTTTGGAACTTAGTTGGACAAAGCGTGATTGAATTGAGGTTTGGAGTGTAAGTGCCGAGAATAATGAATTGGCTGAATTAGTGGCTGAATTGTCCCTAAATGCGAGTGATTTTGCAGTGTCGTGACACATGCCTAATGCCTCTAGGAAGGGATTAGCTTAGTGAGCCTCGATTTCTGTGGATTTATGTTGATCTAGTCGTTGATTTATGCGTGTGAATTGTGCACCGTGCATGAGTACTTAATCTAATTCCATGGTCGTGCACATGTGTTGGTTGGGTATGTTGAAATGTAGATTGGGCACAGAGTTCTGTAATTGATTGAATGTCGTTGTGCTATTAATTGCTCATTGTGAATATTGTGAATTGCCCAAGTGTGAACTTCATGAGCATGAGTGTGCATCTCACTCATTGGCACGACTTGTGCATTTACAAGTATGCCCGAGTGACATGTGTATTGTGATCACCTAAAATGCCCTGATGCGTATTACGCGGGGTTCAGATAAAAATTGGTACTTGTGAATGTGTGATCACAATAAACCCTGATGCATGTTACGCGGGGTAGTGAACCCGTCCTGAGGCATGTTACGCGGGACGATGCCCAGTTTACCGGAAGATGACCAACCTGATGCATTTTACGTGGGTAATGTGTCATGAGCCTGATACGTTTTACGCGGGCCAGAGATCGATCTCGAAGTGATAGACTTGTGCGTTTAATGTGGGTCGGAGGAGAAATTGAGAAATGGCTGAGTGCTAGTATGCAAGTGTGCGATAATGCATTGATGAGGCATGAGCATGAGTGCGAGCATTGGCATGTGCATAACATGCGTTGTGACATAGAAATGCACGTATATGTGCCGTGATTAAATCTTGTCGCGTGACTACTATTGTTGATTTAATGCCTAACCTGCAGGGTCCAGTAAGATTTGATTTAGGCCCGAGGGCCTGAGTCAGTTATGTGTGTATTATGTGTTGTTAGCGCTTGTCAGGAGGTGCACGTTAGCTTAGTTTAGGTTTAGGGAATTACTCGCTGAGATTTATTCTCACGGTTGTTGAAAACCGATTTTTCAGATCCCCAGCCTGGAGGATGACAGGCATGCCGAAACGTTTTGGGAGGAGCCCCGGCTAGACATAGTGCTCGACCGCCGAGCCACGTAACCGCTTTTGATTTTTGATAATCGGGCTATATATGGATATTGTAGATGGTTTCTAGTAGTAGTGCAAGCGATTATTCCGTAGTCGTTGTTATTTGTTTCCGTGGCTATCCTTGGTTACGTGTATATTATTGTACGGGTGATTTTGATTTGCTTCCGCATGTGCTTTAAGTCTCTGTATTGGGCGTTGGGTCGGCGACGCATCCTGGGACGTCGCAGTCGAATCAACCTTTGCGAGGGATGTGGCGCGCTGTGGGGTTCGGGGCGTGACAGATTTAGCAACAAATTTCATTTCTATAAGCCTACATACGTCTAAATAATTTTTTTTCAAATTCTTGGCTAAATCCGTGGCTCATTTGCCACAGATTTAGCCACGAATTTCAATTCAACTAGCCCACATAAGCCTAATTTATTTTTTTCAAATTCATGACTAATTTGCTACGGATTTAGCCACAAATTTTAATTCTACTAGCCCTTTTTCAAATTCGTGGCTAAATCTGTGGCTAATTTGCACGGATTTAGCCACGAATTTCATTTCTACTAGCCTACACACGTCTAATTCATTTTTTTTTCAAATTCGTGGCTAATTTGCCATGAATTTAGCCACAAATTTCAATTCAACTAGACTTTTTTCAAATTCATGGCTAAATCCGTGGCAAATTAGCCACAGATTTAGCCACGAATTTCATTTCTACTAGCCCACACAAGCCTAATTCATTTTTTTTCAAATTCATGGCTAAATCCATGGCTAATTTGCCACAGATTTAGCCATGAATTTCAATTCACCTAGCCCTTTTTCAAATTTGTGGCTAAATCTATAACAAATTATCCACGAATTTAGCCGCGAATTTCATTTCTATTAGCCCACACAAGCCTAATTCTTTTTTTTTTCAAATTCGTGGCTAAATCCATGGCAAATTAGTCACGGATTTACCCACGAATTTCAATTCTACTAGCCCTTTTTCAAATTCGTGGTTAATTTGTCACGGATTTAGTTATGAATTTCAATTCTATTAGCCCTTTTTCAAATTTGTGGCTAAATCCGTGGCTAATTTGCTACGGATTTAGCCACCAATTTCATTTCTACTAGCCCATAGGCCTAATTCATTTTTTTTTCAAATTCGTGACTAATTTACTACGGATTTAGCCACGAATTTCAATTGTACAAGCCTTTTCTCAAATTTATGGCATATTAGCCATGGATTTAGCCACGAATTTCATTTCTACTAGCCCACACACACGCCTAATTCATTTTTTTTTTCAAATTCGTGGCTAAATCCGTGAATAATTTGCCACGAATTTCAATTCAATTGGCCTTTTTTCAAATTCGTGGCTAAATCCATAGAAAATTAGCCACAAATTTCATTTCTACTAGCACACACGCCTAATTCATTTTTTTTCAAATTCGTGGCTAAATTTGGCCACGAATTTCAATTCTACTAGCCCTTTTTCAAATTCATGGGTAAATCCATGGCTAATTTGCTACAGATTTAGCCACGAATTTCATTTCTACTAGCCTACACACACCTAATTCAGTTTTTTTTTTTAAATTCATTGCTAAATCCGTTGCTCATTTGCTACGGATTTAGCCACAAATTTCAATTCAACTAGCCTTTTTTCAAATTCGTGGCTATATCTGTAGCAAATTAGCCACGGATTTCATTTCTACTAGCCTACACAAGCCTAATTCATTTTTTTCAAATTCGTGGCTAAATCCGTTGCTAATTTGCCATGGATTTAGCCACGAATTTCATTCTACTAGCCCTTTTTCAAAGCCACGGATTTAATCACGAATTTCATTTCTGCTAGCCCACACAAGCCTAATTCATTTTTTTAAAATTTCTTACTAAATCCGTGGCAAATTAGCCACGAATTTAGCCACGAATTTCATTTCTACTAGCCCTTTTTCAAATTCATGGCTAATTTGCCATAGATTTAGCCACGAATTTCATTTCTACTAGCCTACACAAACCTAATTCATTTTTTTTTTCAAATTTGGGACTAAATCAATGGCTAATGTGCTACGGATCTAGCCGCGAATTTCAATTCTGCTAGCCTTTTTTCAAATCGTGGCAAAATCCGTGGTAAATTTGCCACGGATTTAGCCACGAATTTCATTTCTACTAGCCCACACACACCTAAGTCAACTTGTTTTCAAATTCATGGCTAATTTGCCACGGAATTAGCCACGAATTTCATTTCTACTAGCCCACACACACCTAATTCATTTTTTTTCCCGACAATAACGTTTCAGTAACAATAATATCAAGAATAATCAACAACAACAACAACAACAATACTATTAATTATGATAACAACAATAATAATAAATATGACAACAACAATAAACTCACGTCATAATAATAATAATAATAATAATAATAATAATAATAATAATAATAACGACATAATTAGTAAAAAGTCTCAAAAATCTACATCTTCATATTCACCTTCGTCTTTATCTTGATCTTGATCTTTATTATCATCACCATCATCATCATCATCATCATCATCCTCTATCTCAAAATCAGACTCTAGAATACCTTCTAAATTTGATTTGCGAATTTCAGTTAAATCTACATCTATCATTGCTCCACATAGATCTCATAAAGTTGGAATGTTATATTCCTCAGTTTCAACCGTGTTACAAACTTCCTCTTGTTGATATGCTGTATCTTTACAGTGTTTCTCGATTTTCCTTCGTGTTTTGATTTTATATATAGCCCACCAATCAGCTTTGTCACGTTTCAAACTAGAATATGATGCATAATATACTTGAATTGCTTATTATGCCAACATAAATGATTCATATTTCATGTACCTTTTCTTGTGATTTATTTCAACCAAATTAAATATCGTATGCACCTTCATTCCTTTGACGGGGTCGAACCACATGCACTTAAATAACACAACCCGTTTTAATGGTCCGGGGTACTCTATCTCTATGATTTCATCCAATAAGCTATAAAAATTATCTTTTAAACTACCACTATTGGATGACCGAACACACACACCACTATTCATTGTGATTTTTCCCATTCCATATTCTTGAGTATGAAAATTATACTTGTTTATAAAATATACTGGCTAAGTGCGTACTCTTGTCTTTGGACCACATGATAGATGATATAACAATTCTTGCTCTTTAACTTGATCATTATTACAGTGAACCTAAGGTCACATACGCAAAGTCAATAAAATATATTTAAATGATGTATAAAATATTAATAACTTGGTTTTGGTCCATAGGCAACTTACATATATTTTGAACCATGCTACAAATTATTTATCACACAAACGGTCAAACTCATTTGATGGTAGTCCATCCATTAAAGTTTGAAAAATCCTATTAACAATTTGCATTTATATATTAGTAAATATTTGACACGCAATAAATATATTTGCAAATATACACTTACTCAAAGTATGGCTCCACTTTTGAACAGTTCAGTAAAATATATGTATGGGCTATCTGCCGTTCTTCGCCTGTTAAGTAACGAAACTTACATGCGCTGCTTGGTCGATCGAGATAATTGAAAATAAAGAATAATTTGCAATTGGGATCAATGGGACCCTCATCATTTTTTTCCTGCTCTCCGCCTCTTGCATTGCACGTGTGGCTCAAAATAGTATGATGCAAATATTGTCACTTCTTCCATAATATATACATTACAAATTGAAGCTTCAACACATGCCTTATTCTTCACTTTTTTCTTCAAATGATATAAGAGCCTAGTTATAATAGAAAGAAGTTTATTAGAACATAATATATAATAAAGTATTTTGAAGTTTATTTTAAAAAAAATTTTATCTCTCAAATGGATACATCCATCGAAATTGGACGGGACTTGCAACTTTGGCCTCATAAGGCAAGTGAACTAAGAGATACTCCACCAAATTAAAAAACGATGGAGGAAATATCCTTTCTGAGTTGCAAAGAATAATTGAAATGTCTCTCTCTAGTTTCTCCATATGTGATGCTTTTAATACTATTGAGCAAATATCATGAAGGAAATTACTTAATCCTGTAATGGCGTCTCATACAAAGTTTGGTAGGAGTTCCTTAAAAACTATTGGAATTAGTCTTTCCATAAATATGTGACAATCATGACTCTTTAATCCTTTCAACTTGTATTCATTCAAATCAACACATCTCCTGATGTTCGAAGCATATCCATCAAGAAACCGCACAGATTTCAACCATTGACAAACGACTCGTCTCTACTTTTTATCCAATGTATAAACTGCTTTTGATTTTGGTCCCCTGCTGCTTGCATCCACATCTAGTGTTTGCCAATCATAAATATCTCTCATATCTTTTTTTGTATTCAAGTTATCTTTTGTTTTTCCAATGACATCTATCACAGTATTTATGACATTGTCGAAAATATTCTTTTCAATGTGCATGACGTCAAGATCATGATGAATAAGATGGGTCTTCCAATATAGTTGATCCCAAAATATACTGCGTTTAGTCCACTTATGCGTACTTCTGTACACAATAGTTGTGCCATGAGGGTTTTCAACAACAGTTAGAAAGTCCTACACTCATTCCCAAATTTGATCACTAGTCAACTCAACGGTGGAGGTGTTCTTTTAATTATATTCTTGATGAACTCTTTTTTATTCATTCTGAACATATGATTCGTTGGTAAAAATTATCTGTGACAGTCAAAATAGCTGGGCTTCTTACCATATCTTAATCTGAATGATTTCGATGTTTCCAAACATATCGGACATCCTAAGATCCAGCTGTACTCCATCCAAATAACATTCCATAAAGCTAGAAGTCATTTATCGTCCAAAAAAGAGCAACCTTCATTACAAATGTTTAATCTGTAGAAACATCATACGTAACGACACCTTCATCCCATAGCCGTTGTAACTCTTCAATCAATGGTTGCATATAAACATCTATCAACTTTTTCGAATTTTGTAGGCCAGTCACGATCAATGTCAAAAACATATAAAGTGTCTTCATGCACATACTGGGTGGAAGATTGTATGGAGTTAAAATAACTTGCCAGCATGAATAACTTTTTCCTGATTTCTCAAATGGGGCAAGTCCATCAGCATAGAGAACTAACCTGATGTTTCGAGGCTCTATTGAAAACTCAAGGCATGTTTTATTAAAATATTTCCATGCCTCTGCATCTGAAGGATGACACATTAGACCCTATTCTATTTCATAATTTGCATGCCAAGTCATGTGTTCAGCAGTGACTTGAGATGCATAAAGCCTTTGTAATTTGGGGATTAAGGGCAGATAAAACATTTACTTGCATGGTCTACGCTTCTGATTACGACCCTGCCTCCTGTTAATCTTGTACCTAGGTTGGCTAAAGAATTTGCAAGATTCTGCATTTTCATCATCTCTCCAATATAACATACAACCCCTACTATATACATCAATCCTTTCAACTGGAAGACCTAAGTTATCCACTAACTTCTTCATATCGTAAAAATTACTTGGCATGATGTTATCACGAGGCATTATTTCCCGTATTATTTCAACAAAAGAGTTGAAGCAATTCTCAGACACATTATGCTCTGTCTTGATATTTAATAATTTTGCTGTCACTAATAACTGAGTGTGGTTGTCACAACCTGTCCATAAAGGTTCATCTACTGCTTTCAATACTTCCCAAAACTGATTAGATGGAAAAGTTTCATTATACACATTCTCATCAAAACCTGTTACTCTTATCTCTTCCAATTATTCAAGTGTAGGAGTAAAACTAGTACTTGCATAGTTTGAATCTGAAACAGCATTTTGACCAGCTGCATCAATCGCCATTCTCTGGTATGGGTTCAATTGGTCATAATAACTACATTTTTCCATAACTAAAAATTGGTCACTTATTCGATATCCTTCATCAGATATAAATAGTTTATCATGGCAAGTCCAATTATAGTAGTTCGGAGTAAATCTAAATTTACAAAGATGCTCTCCAACTTTATCACACACATGAAATTTACCATTACTATACTTGTTACACGGACATCGTAACTTATTTCTATCTATTAACTCATATTTACTACTAGCAAAGTTAAAAAATAGTTTCAATCTAGTACGAAACTCATCGGTCAATCCTCGACGTCCATGTAAGTTTTTATTATACATCTAAGCCATGTCTCTTTGCATTGTGTCTATATAAAAATAAAAAAATCTCGTAAAATATTAAAACCATAAAATTCTAAAAATTAAAATTTTGTTTTTGACAAAATAATTGCTTTGAAACTGAAAAAAATGAAAAAATTACCATGTCAAGAAGATTTATCCAAGTATTTGACTGAAATCTTTATAATAGAAAGTGCTCAATTTGATGAGAATTGCAACGTTCACTTCATCTGTGAGACTTTCAAATGGACACGTACCTAAAAAAAATGACTTCAGATTTTTTTTAATTTTTTTAAAATTGTTTTTTCATTATATTTTTCGCCCGTCGTCAATTCGGCGACCGGCGAGTTGGACCTCGCCGGCCATGGGCGAGGTCCAGCAGCCATGCTATGGCCATGGGCGAAGTCGAGCGACGGCCTCGCCATGGCTATCGCTCGACCTCGCTACGAGGTCCAACGGTGGCTATGGCAAGGCCGCCACTCGATCTTGCCACCCAGATCTGGGCGCCATTGGACCTCGCGGCAAGGTTGAGCGGTGGCCTCGCCCATGGCCGCCGCTCAACCTCGCCACATAGATCTAGACGGTGAGGTGGAGCGGCGGCCATGGCGAGGCCACTCGGCCTCGCCCATATTTGGGCGAGGTCCAATGGCTTCACCCAGATCTGCGGTGAGGTCGAGCGACAACCACGGGCGAGGCCGTTGGACCTCGCCGTCTAGATCTATGTGGTGAGGTTGAGCAGCAGCCATGGGCAAGGCCACTAGACCTCACCTAGATCTGGGCGAGGACGAGCGGCCATGGCCGCTGGTCGACCTCGTCGCGACGGCGAGATCCAGTGGCGGCGGCCATGGCGAGGCCGCTCAGCCTCGCCCAGATCTGGGTGAGGACCAGCGGCCTTGCCCATGGCCGGTGAGGTCTGGCCGGACCAATGATCGGCGATAAAGTTAGAAGTTAGGAAAAAAAAAAGAGAAAAAAAGTCAATAAAATAAAAAAAAATCAAATCCAGCAATGAATAGTTTTGCGACGAACCATCTTCGTCACCAATTAGCTACGAAATTAGTCACGCCACTTAGCAGCAGAAAAGCTTTACCAAGACTGAATTGTGCGTGCGCAGAAAGGTTTATCTAGAGAAATGAAAGAGGGAGAGCGAGGGAGAATAGCAAAGAGGGATATGAGGAATTAGCAGAGAGAGAGAAATTGGGGGTATGGATATATTACAAGTAGTGAGAGGGATAATTAGTGACTAATTTATTTTCCGTTGCAAATTAGCGACGAATTTATTTTTTGTCGCAAATTCGGTCGCAAAATTAGCGACGAAAAAAAATAAGTCACTAACTCTGTCGCAAATTCCGTTGCAAATTAGTGACGGATTTTTTTTCGTTACAAATTAGCGACGAATTTTTTTTCATGGCAAATTCCGTCACAAATTAGCAACGACATTTTTTTCCGTCGCAAATTAGCAACGGAAAAAAAATTCGTTGCTAATTCCATTGCAAATTAGCGACGAATTTTTTTTTTGTGACAAATTTCGTCGCAAATTAGCAATGATATTTTTTTAATCATAAATTAGCAACGGAAAAAAAATTAGTTACTAATTCTATCGCAAATTAGTGATGAATTTCTTTTTGTGGCAAATTCTGTCGCAAATTAGCGACAACATTTTTTTTCATTGCAAATTAGCAACAGAAAAAAATTTCATCGCTAATTCCATCGAAATTTAGCGACGATTTTTTTTGTGGCAAATTCCGTCGTAAATTACTGATAGATTTTTTTTCGTCACAAAATTCATCGCAAATTTGCGTTGAATTTTTTTTCGTCGAAAATTAGCAACGAAAAATTATTCGTCGCTAATTTGTGACAAAAAAAAATTCGTCACTAATTCTGTCACAAATTAGAGATGAAAAATTATTCGTCGCTAATTTTCCATGGCTAAATCCTTATTTTTTTGTAGTGTATAGAGTGATAGAGTTTATTTTGCTGAGCAAAATTTTTACAAATATGTAGCTATGCCAATACTTCCCACATTGACCTCCATTAGTTATGGAGCACCCATCGATTTCAAGAGCCATATGTCTGAGTTCGTGGACCCTGATTTTCCTGAGATAGTCTTTGTGAAGTGTATATCTATTCTGATCGCAGACATTGCACTACAAAAAAACATGAATTTTGCGACGGAGAATTTTTCGTCGCTAATTTGCGACGAACTTTGTAACGGATTCCGTCGCAAATTAGCGATGAAAATTTTCCGTCGCTAATTTACGACGAAAGCGACGGAAAATAAATCAGTCGCTAATTCCATCGCAAATTAATGACGGATTTATTTTTCGTCGCTAATTTATGCAACGAAATTTACCATATTGCTAAGAAAGTAGCAACGGATTTTTTTACTATCGCTAATTTGTAACGGATAAAAAAATTCGTCACTAATTTGCTACGAATTTTGCAACGAAAACAAATTCGTCGCTAATTTATAATTTATGACGGAAAATAACTTTTGTCATATCCACCCCACCTGTCAATTTCTCTCTCTGTACTGATTCCTCACATCCCCCGCTTTTCTCCCGCCTTCCCCCTCTTTCGTTTCTCTCAATAATCCTTGTGTGGATAAATCAATCTCGGTAAAGTTTTTCTACCGGTAATTATCGTAGCTAATTTCGTGATTAATTGGCAATAAATATAGTTTGTTGCAAAACTATTCGTTGCTAGATTTGAATTTTTTTTATTGACTATTTTTTTGTTTTTTTTTTGTAACTTCTTCGCCGATCGCCAGTCCGGCAACTGGCGAGACCTCTCCGGCCATGGGGGGAGGCCGAGCGGCCTCGCCGGCCATGGATCGAGGCCACTCGACCTCCCCCCATGGCAAGCGAGGCCGCTCAGCCTCCCCCCATGGTCGTCAACCTCGCCGACGCCCAGATCTGGGCGACAGCGAGGTCGACCGATGGCCATGGCGAGGCCGCTTGGCCCCGCCCCGTGGCTAGCGAGGTCGATCGGCGGCCTCGCCCAGGTGTGGCGATCGACCTCGCCGTCATCCAAATCTGGGCAATGGCGAGGTCGACTGGAGAAAAATATAAGAGGAAAAAAAATTTAAAAAAAATTTCGAAAAAAATAAAAAATTATTGAAAAATGAATGTTAGGTGATTTTTTTTTAGGTACGTGTCTAATTAAAGGTCTCGCAATTCAAGTGAACGTTGTAATTCTCATCAAATTGATCACTTTCTGCTATCAAGATTTCAATCAATTATTTATTTGGATATGTCTTCTTTATATGGTAATTTTTTCAATTTTTTCAATTTCAAAGCAATTGTTGCCTAAAAAAAATTTTAATTTTCATAATTTTATGGTTTTAATTAAGAACAGTAGATATGATATTTTTAATATTTTATGAAATTTTTTTATTTTAATACATACACAATGCAAAGAAACGAGGCTTGGATGTATAATAAGAACTTACCTGGACATCGAGGAGTGACCGATGAGTTTCGTACTGGGTTGAAACTATTTTTAGACTTTGCTAGTAGTAAATATGAGTTAATAGTCTTTATCAAAAAAAATATTAGTTTATAGATGAAAATAAGTTAAGATGTCCGTGTAAAAAGCGCAGTGATGGTAAATTTAATGTGTGTGATAAAGTTAGAGAACATCTTTGTAGATTTGGGTTTACTTCCAATTATTATAATTGGACTTGCTATGATGAACCATTTATATTTGATAAAGGATATCGAAGAAGTAATCAATTTTTAGTTAAGGAAGAATGTAGTTATTATGACCAATTGAACCCATACGAGAAGATGATGATTGATGCAACTGGTCAGAATTTTTTTTTAGAATCGAATCATGCAAGTACTAGTTTTACTCCTACACTTGAATAAGTGGGTACTAGTCATGCATCACAATTGGAAGATATAGGAGTAATGGGTTTTGATGAGAATGTGTGTAATGGAACTTTTTCATCTAATTAGTTCTGGGAAGTGTTGAAAGCAACAGATGAACCTTTATGGACAGGTTGTGACAACCATACTAAGTTATCAGTGACAACAAGACTGTTAAATATCAAGGCAGAGTATAATGTGTCTACGGATTGCTTCAACGCTTTTGTTGAAGTAACGCGGGAAATAATGCCTCGTGATAACATCATGTCAAGTGATTTTTATGATATGAAAAAGCTAGTGGATAACTTAGGTCTTCCGATTGTAAGGATTGATGTACGTAGTAGGAGTTGTATGTTATATTGGAGAGATGATGAAAATGCAGAATCTTGCAAATTCTATAAGCAACCTAGGTATAAGATTAACAGGAGGCATGGTCGTAATCAGAAGCGTAGACCATGCAAGCAAATATTTTATCTACCCTTGATCCTCATATTATAAAGGCTTTATGCATCTCAAGCCACTGCTGAACACATGACTTGACATGCAAATCATGAAATAGAAGAGGATCTAATGTGTCATCCTTCAGATGTAGAGGCATGAAAACATTTTCATAGAACATACTCTGAGTTTGCGATAGAGTCTCGAAATATCAGATTAGGTCTTTGTACCGATAGCTTTGCCCCCATTTGAGAAATCAGGAAAAAGTTATTCATGTTGGCCAGTTATCTTAACGCCATACAATCTTTCACCTGGTATGTGCATAAAGACACCTTATATGTTTTTGATATTGATTGTGACTAGCCCGCAAAATTCGAAAACGTTAATAGATGTTTATATGCAGCCATTGATTGAAGAGTTATAACGGCTATGAGAGGAAGGTGTCCTTACATATGCGTTTCTACTGATCAAACATTTGTAATGAAGGCTTCTCTTCTTTGGACGATAAATGACTTTCCAGCTTACGGAATGTTATCCGGATAGAGTACAGCAGGGATCTTAGGATGTCCGATATGTTTGGAGAGATCAAAGTTATTTAGATTAAAGCATGGAAAGAAGCCCAGTTATTTTGACTGTCACAGATAATTTTTACCAATAAATTATATATTCAGAAGGAATAAAAACGAATTTATCAAGAATAGGACCAAAAGAACACCTCCATCGTTGAGGTTAACCGGCGATCAAATTTAGGAGTAAGTGCAGGACTTTCCAACTATTGTTCAAAACCCTCACGGCACGACTATTGCGTACGGAAGTATACATAAGTAGCCAAAACGCAATATATTTTGGGATCTACCATATTGGAAGGCCTATCTTATTCATCATAATCTTGATATCATGCACATAGAAAAAGAATGTTTTCGACAATATTATAAATACTATAATGGATGTCACCGAAAAAGCAAAAGACAATTTGAATGCAAGAAAAGATATGAGAGATATTTGTGATCGGCCAATGCTAGATGTGGATGCAAACAGTGTGGGACCAAAACCAAAAGCAATTTATACATTGGATAAGGAGCAAAGGCGAGTTGTTTGTCAATAGTTGAAATTTATGCGGTTTCCTGATGGATATACTTAGAATCTCGGAAGATGTGTTGATTTGAATGAACGCAAGTTAACAGGTTTGAAGAGTCATGATTGTCACATATTGATGGAAAGACTACTTCCAATAGCTTTCAAGGAAGTTCTACTAAACTTTGTATGGGGCGCTATTATAGAGTTAAGCAATTTCCTGCATGATATTTGCTTGACAGTGTTAAAAGCATCACACATGGAGAAACTAGAAAGAAATATTCCAATTATTCTTTGTAACTTAAAAAGGATATTTTCTCCATCGTTTTTTGACTCGATGGAGCATCTCTTAGTTCACTTGTTTTATGAGATCAAAGTTGCAGGTCCTGTTCAATTTTGATGAATGTATCCATTTGAAAGGTAATTTTTGTAAAAAATAAAGTTCAAATTACTTTATTATATATTATGTTTCGATAAGCTTTTTTCTATTACAACTAGATTCTTATATCATTTGAAGAAAAAAGTGAAAAATAAGGCATGTGTTGAAATTTTAATTTGTAATGCATATATTATGGAAGAAGTGATAACATTTGCATCATACTATTTTGAGCCGCACGTGCAATGCAAGAGACGGAGAGCAGGCAGAAATGATGAGGGCCCCATTGATCCCAATTGTAAAGCATTCTCTATTTTCAATTGTCCGGGTCGACTAAGCGGCTCATGTATATTTTGTTACTTAATATGCGAAGAATGGCATGCAACCCATACATATATTTTACTAAACTGCCCAAAAGTCGAGCCATACTTCGAGTAAGTATAAATTTGCAAATATATGTATTGTGTGTCAAATATTTGCTAATATATAAATGGTATTTATTACTAGGATTTTCCAAACTTCATTGTATGGACTACCACTAAATGAGTTGACCATTTGTGCGATGAATAATTTGCAGCATGGTTTAAAACAAATGTAGGTTGCCTATGGACCAAAATCAAGTTATTAAAATTTTATACATCATTTATTAAAATATATATTATTGACTTTGCGTGTGTAACCTTAGGTTCACATTAATCATGATAAACTTGGAGAGCAAGGATTGCTATATCATTTGTCATGGGATCCACAGTTAAGAGTATGAAGTTGGCCAGCATATTTCATAAATAGATATAATTTTCACACTCCAGAATATAGAATGGGAAAATCCACAATGAATAGTATGTTTGTTCGATCATCCAATGGTGGTAATTCAAAAGATGATTTTTATGTCTTGTTGGATGAAATCATAGATATAGAGTACCTTGGACCATTAATGATGCGGGTTGTGTTATTTAAGTGTAAATGGTTCAACCCCGTCAAAGAAATGAAACTGTATACGAAATTTAATTTGGTTGAAATAAATCACAAGAAAATGTATATAAAATATGAACCATTTGTCTTGGCACAATAAGTAATTCAAGTATGTTATGCATCATATCCTAATTTCAAACGTAACAAAGCTGATTGGTGGGCTGTATATAAAATCAAAGCAAAGAGAAAAATCGAGGAACACTAGAAGGATAGAGCCTATCAACAAGAGGAAGTTTGTAACACGGTTGAAAATGAGGAATATAACATTCCAACTTTACAAGATCTTTATGGAGCAATGATAGATGTGGTTCTAATTGAAATTTGCGAAATTAAATGTACAAGATGGTTCAGAATCTGATTTTGAGACAGATTATGAAGATGATGCTCATGAAGAAGATGAAGATGAAGATCAAAATCAAGATGGGGACGAAGATGCAGATCAAGATGAAGACAAAGATGAAGACGAAAATGAAGATTAAAATTTTTGTGACAAAACACTAATGATGTGTAATTATTATTACGACATGTGTTATTTTGGTTATCATAATTATTATTATTGCTCTTGTTATTATTGTTATTGTTATTAACATTATTATTGTTGTTGTTCTTGTTGTTGTCGATTATTCTTATTAATGTAATTGATCGTCGGAAAATTTGGAGAGTAAATGACGACAAGTTAAATATTATTCGTGCGATGACATTGGCGATATTCTATTTTCTATTGGATTTGGATCGTTGCTAATTTCGTCGCTCATTTTACAACAACTTATTCGTGATTACTGTTTATCGAAGAATTAGCGACGAAAGCGAAAATTCACGGCAATTTTTCGAATCCGTTGCAAATTTGCGCCGGATTCGCAAAATGTCCTTTATTTTTGGATTCCGAAATAAATCCGTCGGAAATTTGCGACGTAAAAAAAATCCAATGGAAATTTGAAATGAAAAAAAAATCCATCGCAAATTTGCAATGGATAATAATTCCGTTGCAAATTTGCGACGAACAAAAAATCTTGCGACGGACAAAAAAATCGATCGCAAATTTGTGACGAAAAGAAAAATCTGTCCAAATTTGCGATGGAAAGCAAAATCCGTCGCAAATTTGCGATGAATTCGAAAATGCCCTTTATTTTTGGAATCCGGTGTAAATTTGCGATGGATCCTTTATTTTTGCAATCCGTCGCAAATTTGCGATCGATTTATTTTTCTGTAGCAAAATCCATCGCAAATTTATGACTGATTCTTTTTTCATCATAAAATCTGTCGCAACCACATTCGCGCACGTTTCAATTTTTGCGCCTGGCTCTCTCTCTCTCTCCCCTGCTCGCGCACGTGTCCCCCTGGTCACGTTCACTTTTCTTTTTCAGACCTTTCCCTTCTTCTTTTTCTTTTCCTCCTCTTCTTCTTCTTCTTCTTCTTTTTCTTCTTGCTGTTGTCATCGCCTTCTCCGCCCGGACCAAACCGCCAGCCCGCCATCACCGTCATCGCCTGCGTGCCCAGTAGCTCATAGCCGCGACTATCGCTGCTCTGGCTGTGTGCTCGCCGCTCGCTTGGCCGAGCTCACCCGCGCGCCTCACCCGAGCTCGTAGCTGTCGCCATCATCGCCCAGCAGCCGCCCGACGCCATCGCTACCTTGCAATCGCCTAGCAGCCAACTGACGCCGTTGCCACCCAGCCTCGCTTGAGCTCGTAGCTGTCATTGTTACCGCCCAATCGCTGCCCGGTCGCGGCCTGACGCCATCGCTGCCAAGCCGTTGCCCAACGCCATTCGACGTCGTCGCCGCCCGGCCACCACCTGATGCCATCGCCACCTAGCTCCACCGTCGTTCGCCCAGTTGTAGCCGAGCGCAGTACCGAGCGTCATACCGACTAGTCACGACTTGGGCCCGCGCTTGCGCAAAGCCCGCCACTGGCCGACTGGCCAAAATATTATTATTGTTTAGTTTTTCTTGGCTTTGAATTAAGTAAGCGACTCCCTATACCCTACCTAGTATAATGAGTATTAATCAGACTTGTTTAGAGATTATTTAGTGTCGGATTGATTGGCTAAATTAAAGGTCGATTTCAGGATTGCATGTGGCTTTGATCGATGTTCGCTTGGTTATTTTGTCAATTATGTCGCTGATTAAGCGTTCAATGACGATCGCGTGGTTGATTAGGGTGTGCATGGAATGCATTCCGTAACAGAATGACGATGGTGTGGTTAATTAAGCGTTTTTTTTTATAAAATGGATAAAATTTGAAAAATTCTAGAAAAATTCATAAAAATTTCAAGAAAATAAAAAAAGTTAGATTTTGGGAAAATATGAAATTTGGTGAATTTTTTTTAAAAAAATAAAAAATAAAAATTTCAAAACTTCACAAAACGGCTTAAAATAACTGTGGCCACTCAGTGAAACTTAAATTTTTTTAGGTAGCCCAAAAAAATAATAAAAATAATAAAAATTTTCAAAACTTGACAAAACGGCTTAAAATACCTGTGGTCACTTACTTTGAGTGAAATTTAAATTTTTTTAAGTGCACAAAAAATAATAAAAAAAATAGAAAACTTCAAAACTTCACAGAATAGCTTATAATACATGTGGCCACCCACTTTGATTGAAATTTAAATTTTTGTAGGTGCCCAAAAAATTTTAAAAATTTTAAAAATTTAAAAAATTTCACAGAATGGCTTAGAATACCTGTGGCCACCCATTTTAAGTGAAATTTAAATATTTTTAGGTGCCCAAAAAAATTTAAAAAAAATTTCAAAACTTCACAGAATGTCTTATAATACATGTGGCCACCTACTTTGAGTGAAATTTAATTTTTTTTAGGTACCCAAAAAATAAAAATAATAAAAAATTTGAAAACTTCACATAATGGCTTAGAATACCTGTGGCTACCCAATTTGAGTGAAATTTAAATATTTTTAGGTGCCCAAAAAAATTAAATAAATCAAACATTTCAAAACTTCACAAAATGACTTATAATACCTATAGCCACCTAAATTTATTTATATTTATATTTTTTTTGGTAAGGATATTTTTTTAATAATAAAAAAATAAAAAACTTCAAAACTTCACAGAATGGCTTATAATTCCTGTTGCCACTCACTTTGAGTGAAATTTAAATTTTTTTAGGCCCCCAAAAAATATTAAAAAAATAAAAAGTTTCAAAACTTCACAAAATGATTTATAATACCTGTGGCAACCCACTTTGATTGAAATTTAAATTTTTACAGGTGCCCAAAAAAATAAAAAAAAATAAAAAATTTCAAAACTTCACAGAATAGCTGAGAATACTTGTGGCCACACACCTTGAGTGAAATTTAAATTTTTTTAGGTGCCCAAAAAAATTGAAAAAATCAAAAATTTCAAAACTTCACATAAGGCTTATAATACATGTAGCCAGTCATGGCCACGGGCCGGGTTGGGCCCGGAACCGGCCCGGAACCGGCCCGGTCAAACCCGGGACCGGCCCGTTGACCGGGCCGGCGGTTCGGAACCGGAACCGGCCCGTGCCCTACGGGCCCGGTTCCGGTTCCCGAAATTCTTGAACCGGCCCGGAACCGCCGGTTCCGGGCCCGGTTCACAAAAAAAAAAAAAAAAAAAAAAACCGAGCGCGCAGCCGGAGGCGGAGGCGTCGCCCGCCTCGCCCGACGCCGGCGAGGGTCGACCTCGCCTGCAACGGGCGAGGCCGGCCTCGCCCATTGCAGGCGAGGTCGACCCTCGCCTGGGCTGGGCGAGGCCGACCTCGCCTGCAACTGGCGGGGCCGGCCTCGCCCGACGCCGGCGAGGCCGGCCTCGCCCGTTGCAGGCGAGGTCGACCCTCGCCGGCGTCGGGCGAGGCCGGCCTCGCCCGTTGCAGGCGAGGTCGACCCTCGCCGGCGTCGGGCGAGGCCGGCCTCGCCCGTTGCAGGCGAGGTCGACCCTCGCCGGCGTCGGGCGAGGCCGGCCCCGCCAGTTGCAGGCGAGGCCGGCCTCGCCCAGCCCAGGCGAGGGCGGCCCTCGCCTGACTCCGGCGGCCGGCCTCAGGCGGCGACCGGCGGACGCCGCGGAGTCGCCGTCGGCCGTCCTCTCCTCGGCGCCCGGCGCCCGTCGTTGGGCCCAACCCAACGCCAACGGCTGAACGGCGTGAAAAAAAAAAAAAAAAAAAAAAGTGCAACTTTGCACTTTGCAGGGCAGCAGGGCCTGCAGACGTGCAGGCCCTGCTGCACTCTGCAGTGCGGGGCCTGCGGGCGCCCGGGCGGGCCCGCCCTTGCGGCCCGTTGCCAAACGGGCAAATTTTTGCCCGTTTGGCAACGGGCCAACGGGCAAAAATTTGCCCGTTTGGCAACGGGCCAACCGCCAACGGGCAAATTTTCTTCTCTTTTTTTTTTTTAATTTTCTTCTTAATTTTTTTTTATAAATACTCACACAATTCTCTCAATACTCACACAATTCTCTCAAATTCTCTCAAATTCTCTCAAATTCTCTTCTCTCAAGTCTTAAATTTTCTCAATACTCGAAATTCTCTCCAATTGCCAATTCTCTTAAATTCTCTCAATTTTCTCAATCCACGCAATTCTTTCTTAATTCTCTCAATTAATCCGCTCAATTCTCTCAATCCACTCGAAAAATGGCAAGTGGAAGTCGAGTGCCGTCTGACAAAGGTAAGAATATCGCGACGGAATCCCATCATTCTTTTGATCCTCGTGAATATGCAGATTTTCAAGATGATGAAATCAACATTTTTCCCGATATGGAGCGCGTCCCGACTCAAGAAAGTTTTAATCCTCCTGGAGAAATATCTACAACAAAGGAAACGGAACGAGAATTTACATCTGACATTTGGAATCACTTCACGAAAACGGAAAGGTTTGATCTTGGTGAAAAAAGGTATGATATAATTTGTAAATATTGTGGGAAAATATATAAATATACAGGTGGACAAGGATATGGAACATTTAAACGACATCTTAGGAGCAAACATCCAACCGAAACGGGAATCGATATCGGGCAACAACAAATTTCCGGGTACGTTAATCCTAACAGTTCCCCTTTATTTCGTTTTAATGACAAAACTTATAAGGAAGAATTAGGCAAATTTATTTCCGTTGAGCATTTAGCATTTAATTTTGGAGAAAGATTTGGTTTTAATGAATTTGTACAAAATGCATGTGCTCCACAAGCAAAACGTGTTCCTAGAAATTCAGTTAAACGAATAATTAAAGATCTTTACAAAAAAGGAAAAAAAGATTTACAAAATTTTTTTATGCAATTTAATGGATGCGTGCATATAGGTAGTGACATTTGGAGTGATCCTTGGCAAAGTCATTCTTACATGGGCATAACATGTCATTGGATAGATGACGAGTGGAGTATTCAAAAAAGAGTCATTGCATTTAGAGTTTTCGATGATAATCATACGGCAAATAATATTTATAGATTAATTAGGCAAATTTTAGAAGAATATTATTTGCTTAACAAAATTTTTTCAATCGGTTTTGATAATGCTGCAGCAAATACCGCTTCAATTGTCGAGTTAGAAAATATTTGTAGACCTGCTTTTGGCGGAAAATTTTTTCACGTTAGATGTGTTTGTCATGTTTTAAATTTATGTGTACAAGATGGTTTGAAAACTCTCGATATTTTTCTTCAACCAATAAAAATGGCGATTCAATTTTTATGGAAACATCCTCAAAAAATGAGAGAATGGGGTAAATTTTGTAGAGAAAATGGCAGAAGGCCAAAAAAATTTCCAAAAGATGTTCCGACTCGTTGGAATTCTACTTTCCACTTGCTTACTGAATCTTTAGCATATAAAGATTTATTATGTACATTCATTTCTAATAATGTACCTCAGATTAATTTATACCCACAAGAGTGGGATATTTGCCAAAAAATTTTAGATGTTTTAAAGGTTTTTAATGATGCAACTTATACTTTGTCTGGTGTTTATTATCCTACTACACATTTATTTTTAGTAGAGTGTATTAATATTGTCGGAATTTTTGATGAATGTGAAAATGATGTTCAATTACAACATACTATACTTGCAATGAAAAGGAAGTGGCTACATTATTATATGGAAATTCCCATTATTTATTTAGTTTCTTCTGCTTTTGATCCGCGTTGCAAAATTGATGGCTTACATGATTTTTTACGTGTGTATTATCAATGTTTAAATTGTGATGATATAAATATTACAGCTATAGTACGTAATGTTAAAAACGTAGTAATAGAATTATATAATGAATTTTATACTAAATATAATTTAGATGATACTGGATCTTCTCAATCAACGGAGATACAAAACGACGGTACAGGTAAAATTAGTAGAGGGTACCAACTTTTATTACATAGACAAAAAAAACAAAAAGGAGTTATGGGAAATATTTCTGAATTAGAGAGTTATCTAAACGTTTCATTTGAGATTACTGAATGTGGTAAGGATTTTTTAATTTTGGATTGGTGGAAGGGGCACGCAAGCCGATACCCAATCCTTGCTCTTATTGCAAAACAGATTTTTTCAACCCCTTGTTCCACAGTTGCGGTCGAACAAGCATTTAGTGCCGGAGGTAATATTTTGGAAGAACATCGTTCAAGATTAGATCCAGAATCAGTGCAGATGCAAGCTTGTGTTGCTGATTGGACGAAGGCTCAATACCGGCAACAAGAGATAGATCGCAATGCTGAATCCGAATTCTTTAACGATGGAGGAGATACTACCACTACCGGTACTGGAACGGGTAGTGACGATTGAGATTTGAGGGTAAAAGAATTATTGGAGTTGGCAAATATTTCGGGAACCCTTGTTTCTCATATCGGGTACGCCCACATGAGCTTAGGGAAACCCGAGTATAATCCGACGACACGTGACCTCTGATCCCCTATGCATTGTGCACGGAATGTTTTGGTTTTGCCGTTTTGGGATCATTTTATTTTTTAGGGCATATATATTGTGCTCGTTTTTTTTTATAAATCGTTGTAACGAATTGTAATGTGTTTAATGATAATTTATTAAGTTCAAGTCATGTATTTTTATCCCCAAATTTAATTACAATTTACATTTTAATTACAATTTATATTTAATTTTCTTTTCTTTTCTGTTTTTCCTTTTCTGTTTTTTGTTTTTTTGGTCTTCCTCCGCCGGCGCCGGCGAGGGCCGGCGGAGGTCGCCGGCGAGGGCCGGCGGAGGTCGCCGGCCTCAGGCGAGCCTCGCCGGCGTCGGGCGAGGCTCGCCTGAGGCTGGGCGAGCGAGGCGAGCCTCGCCCGACGCCGGCGAGCCTCGCCCGACGCCGGCGAGGCTCGCCCTCGCCAGATCCAGGCGAGGGCGAGGCTCGCCGGCGTCGGGCGAGGCTCGCCTCGCTCGCCCAGCCTCAGGCGAGCCTCGCCCGACGCCGGCGAGCCTCGCCCTCGCCTGGATCTGGCGAGGGCGAGCCTCGCCGGCGTCGGGCGAGGCTCGCCTGAGGCTGGGCGAGCGAGGCGAGCCTCGCCCGACGCCGGCGAGCCTCGCCCTCGCCAGATCCAGGCGAGGGCGAGCCTCGCCGGCGTCGGGCGAGGCTCGCCGTCGCCTCGCTCGCTTGAGGTGGCGAGGTCCGGTTCCGGTTCTGAACCGGTTCCGAACCGTTTCTGAACCTGACGGTTCCGGTTCGGAACCGGAACCGTCCGGTTCCGAACCGGAACCGGAACCGCCTCTGGCTGTTCCGGTTCCGGTTCGTTATTGGCCACGAACCGGAACCGCCGGTTCCGAACCGGAACCGGTCGGTTCCGGCCCGTGGCCACCACTACATGTAGCCACCCACTTTGAGTGAAATTTAAATTTTTTTAGGTGCCCAAAAAATTTCAAAAATAAAAAATTTCAAAACTTCACAGAATGATTTATAATACCTGTGACCATCTACTTTGAGTGAAATTTTAATTTTTTTAGGAGTCCATAAAAAATTTAAAAAATAAAAAATTTCAAAACTTCACATAATGGCTTAGAATACTCGTGGCCACCCATTTTTAGGTAGAAAATTTTTTTTAGGCGCCCAAAAAAAATTAAAAAATTTCAAAATTTCATAATTTTACAAAATGGCTTATAATACTTATGGCCACCCACTTTGAGTAAAGTTAAATTTGTTTAAGTGCAAAAAAAATCAACAAATCGTAACATAGTTCTGCTCCAGAAATCAATTTCAGGAGCAGAATTAGTTATGTTTTACTAAACAAATTTCTTCTTCAGTAGTATATTTCTGGCAAGAATGTGAAAAATTAATTTCTGGAAACAATTTGATTTATGGAGCAGAATGCTTACCATTCGCACTCTTAGTTGTTTAATGCCAATCGTATAGTTAATTAGTTTAATTGTGTGGTTGATTTGCTTAATTGTCACCGATTGGTTAACTGTGGCCTGATCGTGTGGGTTGATTGATGATCGTGTGTCCGAGAGCGAAGATCATGTGGCTCAAATTGATGTTTCATTGTTGATCTTGTACTTGATGAATGATCGTGTGGTTTGAAAGTAGATCGTATGGTTAATTATGGCTATTGTTAGTTTAGCATGGCATATCGTGCTTATATATTGATGTTTGATATCAAAATGAGTGTGATTCATAGTATATTTGTTCGTAGGAAATTGCACGTCATAAACACTCGTCATTGACTAATTAAGAGGAAACATTTTCTGCTTCTAAATCAAAATGGTAAGCTTCGTTATGTACGCCATTATGTGTTTGTAATACGTGTTCATATTATTTTTACATATTTGTCTAACCTTCCTACTTATCAGTATAAACGTGGAGGTCACATGCATAGAAGACCAGCCCCTTTTTTGTCTTTGTCCCCGTCCCTTTCCTCTTCCCCTGCCCTTTCATCTAACCCTCAACCACTATATGTTGATGGACAATATGGACACGTTGGCCCTTCCTCCAACACTCAAGAACGTGTTAGGGGACTTGGACACATGCGAATTGAATCTCCTTTAGATCCATCTCCTTCCGTTCCACCTTATTATTCAACGCAACAATTAAATAATAAGGGAAACATAGGTGAAAAAGATAACCGATTTATGATAAGCCCATTTGGAGATTTGTAATACTTCATTTTTTTAAGTATATGTAATATTTATGGTTTTAGATATAGACGTCAACTGAATTGTCGATATTGCACAATATCCGTATGTTTGCAGATTCACGGATGTTACGTTTGTTATGAGAGAATTGAATAAAATAGTAAAAAATTTATTGGATGGGGCAGTATATTAATTACAGAAGTGCTCCGCAAGAAGTGAAAGATTTATGGTGGAATGAGTTCGGGGTAAGTTTTAGATATTCTATTTTCTCACAAACTAAGTTCGGTGTAGTATATTGATGGTCAAGAATGATGTAAAGTGACTAGAATAACTCTTTAGTTTTAGGTACTAAAGGGACCAGATATTTTCCCCGAGATGAACTTTACAAAATCTATTTCTGAATTGTGTGGTGCATGGTAATGGATATGTGACCATCATAATAAATTTCAGTTGTTTTTATATTGATTGCAACGGAAGTTCAGGTGGGATGAAGAGGAAGAGAATGAAGTGAGAAAAATTTTTCAAAAGAAAGTCAATGATCACATACGAAATGTGATGAATAGAGCGAAGATCAAGCAAGTGAAGCCGACTTTCATTACAGCTGACAATTAGACGGAAATTAATAGAATTTAGGAAACTGAAAAGAATCAGAAAATCAGTGAGCAAAATAAAAAGAATCGATCTTCTAATTCTAGTGAAGGATCTGCCACATATGCTGGGGGCTCTATCAATATTGGAGAACATCGAAAATGCATGGTAAGTCTGTTAAATAAGTTATAAGTTAATTTAATTCAATTACTTATGTTTACATTTTATAGGCACATGAATTGGGGACGGAACCGATATTTACAATTACATTTGAATGCACATTTCAAAAAAAAAAAGATAAGACATGGACTAGCAATCAAGTAAAAGTTATTAAAATATGTAAGATTATACTTTGACTTTATGGAAACTAGAATGAAAACTGTGAATGTTTTTAATATTTATGGTAGTTATATATATGAAGTTATTTTATTTTCATCTATATTGTTAATATATGAAAAATATGATGAATTTTTAACGAGCAATGCTAGTGGTGGTGATGGTGTTGCTGCGTATGAGCCATCAGTTGACAATACGGCATTATGGGTGGAGGCAACGGGTAGAATGAAAAAAGAAAAAATATTTGGGATGGGATCCTTGTCAAGGATATACATGACGAATCATGTTGCAACTTCATCATCCAATGCAGCTGTTCAAAGGAGGACACGACATGACGAGCAATTGACCCAAAAATTGAACCAACTGAAAAATATACTTGTAGAGAAGGACAAAGAAATAAATGACTTGAAACAACAAATGCAAATTATTATGCGACACCTCAACCTCAATCACGATGAGGTTTCTCTTGTACCTCCCGCTAATCTAATAGGTGATGGGCACAATGATGAGTGACACAATGATGCTGAGATTGCTGATGATGATGATGATTTTCTCGGTCCTTTCTAGTTAAAATTCCCAAAATTGAGGATAAGCTTACTTTACAATCTTTTGTGACATAAGTGCAGTTTCACCCAATATTTTCCTGCCCTACAATTACTTTTTGTGTATAACTTTCTTACAACTAGGTTCTTTGCTTGCGAAAAATTGAAAATTTAGAGATTCCAGGATGACATGCTTGTTACAAAAAATCATGATATTTGAACATTGTAGAAATGCATGCCTTAATTGACTTTGAGTCTTCTCTTCCTAGGAATTGGTGTTGGTAATTCACCTCTCTAAGTCATTAAACTATTGATGCTATTTGGATAAGGATCTAATTTTTCCTAGGTGACAGAAATACGGTTTACAAGGGTGAAAAAACTACAATGGATGTCAAAGTTGACTCATATTCATATGTAAGAACATTGATGTTCGTCTTGAAAAGTTTTTTTGTTAACCCTCTTACTTGTTTTTTTATACCTAGTTCCACATCCATGTATAAACACTTCTTTTATATTCTGGACTAATTGAATATCTTTATTTATGTATCCGCATTTCATCAGGTATCAACAAAAGTGACTGCTTTTGGTGTCCTGTTGAGTACCAAAGCTGCCCAATCTTGTATTTGGTTTGTCGATTTTTCGTTTTTGAAGCAGAATCTATGATTGTCCTGCCTCCTATGAATGTTTTGAATGTATTATAAGATTGAATATCAAATAACATCATGTCAGACTTTGCAACTTTGCATATATCATTATTTTTTATGGACTAGCATCTTTCCTTCAGTTATATTTTTCAATTATATGGCATTATGTCTGGTTTGTTCGTTTTCTATTTCTGAAGCAGAATCTATGGTTGTCTCATGTCCTTTGATTGCTTTGAATGTATTACATGATGTTCATTAATGCGTAGCTATTGTTATGGACAAGATTTGATGGCCCAAATGGTGTAAAATTTGCGACGAATATTTAGAGACGAATTTTGTGACCATTATAGTTTGTGGCTAATTTGCGACGAATAAGTAGCGACGAATCAAGTTTGCGGCTAATGTACGACGAACAAATTTTGCGACAAATAAAGTTTAGGGCTAATTTGTGACAAATTCTTTGTGATGAATTTTGCGACGAATAAAGTTGGTGGCTAATTTGCGACAAATTATTTGCGATGAATTTTGCGACGGATAAAGTTTGTGGCTGATTTGCAACGAATTTTGCGACAAAAATTACGACGAAATGTGCGACGAAATTTGTGACGAATAAAGTTCATGGCTAATTTGTGATGAATTATTTGTGATGAATTTTGTGAAGGATAGTGTTTGTGGCTAATTTGTAACGAATTCTTTGCAATGAATTTTTTTCCGTTGCAAAATTTTGCAACGTCGTATTAGCGACGAAATTTTTTCCATCGCTAATTTCGTTGCGAATTTGATTAGCGAAGGATTTTGCCAAATTTTTCGTCGCAAATGTCATGCTTCGAACCCCATTGAGCTTGCGACATCCCACTCTGGTCGAATAATTGCGACGTCCCAGGAACATTACCGACCCAACCCAAACATCAGAGCCACATGCGGAAACGGATATAAAAATCTCCGGACTAAAATGACGACGACGGGGTAGACCACCATAACAATCAAACAACAACATATTCATATAGCACTAAATATACAAAAATTATATGACAAACATATACAACAAACCAGCATCCGAAATAATCGTCATAACAAAATATCAGGGGTTTGGTTATCTTAACTTCACTATCGGATAACTCAAGTTAAACAACCCTTAAAATCGCTTAGGGAATGCCTACTGGTTATTTTCCTTTCTACTCCTGATTCTTCAGGCTTGAGTCTCTAGAAATTCATCTGCAGTTCCACTGGGCACCTAAGGCAGCTTCTCAGACTTCCAAAAAGAGGAGGCGAACTTCCCGGATTTACGATTGGGGGTCTGAACTTGTGGATTATACAACTATGAGACGAATCTCAATAAGTGTACAACCCCAAACTCCACGTAGGCACTCACGTACCGCCAGACAAAAACACACATAACACATAATCTATTAACCAAACTAACAATTATACATAATCTTACCTGGAATTCCTCATACATGTCCCTGCACGTTAGACAACAACACAGTCAATATGCCACAGAAATACATCACAGCCGCGAACGTGCCTCGATTATAGAGCAAAACCCACTTGGGCACATCCCATACCATGTCTAGTAGTTTTTACCCTATAATCAAGCATCACACCATGCGATACAAGCACACTCGCACACTGACTAACACCAAGCATCATTTTCACAACCCTCACATGTCCAGTCAAATTCCGATCATTCTCAGCTTTTCTACCACTACTGCGCTCAAGTAAAACGCATTAGGCCAACGGTCTTCTGACCTCGTCAGGCATCGTCACCCCGTCGGGCCAGGCATCGTCACCTCGTCAGGGACAGTATCGTCCCGCGTAAACGTACACGTCTCATGACGGAATCCTACACACACTTTTCTTTTACTGCGCCCGCGTAAAACGCATTAGGTCAACGGTCTTCTGACCTCGCCAAGCATCGTCACCCCATTGGGCCGGGCATCGTCACCTCGTCAGGGACGGCATTGTCCCGTGTAAACGTACACGCCTCAGGATGGATCCTTTTCAACCAATCCAACATTTCCGTACCCTCATTCCACTCAAACCACATTTAAACATGTCTAACAGTCGCACAACCAAACACACACACCTCACACACGTTTCACAATTTCACATTCTCATCACATGAACACACCCCACGGCCCACACACTTAGCACGCGAATTCAATGCACATTCTCATTATCACGCCACCACACCTCATGACCATACACCTATGGCACACCACCACACTACATTCAGCCCATACACAAACTAGAACCAGCCAACAATAGCAAACAATACAATTAATCCAATAAACCTAATCAAGCCAATACAATTCCAATCAATCACACAATTTAACCCCGATCAGTCCATAACATCACAGCCCTAACCGAGCCTCCTAAACCTCGAAATTCCATCACCAAATCAATCCACAACCACCCAAACAACCAGCCGCAATTTTAGTCCAAAACAGCCACAAAAATCACCTAAACCGAATCCTAAACGAGCCTAACAATACCCGAGGTCCTAGGTGTCAATTGGGGAAGTCACTTATCCAAAAAAACGAGACAAATAGGGCTGGACAGAGGCTGGAATGGGTGGAATAGCAGCGGCAGCAGTAGCGGCATCACTGGCGACGCTTGGGCGGCGACGGTCTGGCGAGTCCTTCATGCCGGCGGCTCTTGACTTGGCTGGTCCGGCGTCCTCACCGAATAGGAGAGAGAGACAAGGGAGATGAGAGAAACGGGATGGGGATGGCGGCGTACAGGACGGTGTACGGGACGGCGATGTACGGTGACGTATGGATGGCTGAAGCGTCACGGTGGCAGCAGCTCGGCTGTTCAAGCTCCAGCGTGGCGGCCAAGAAGGAGAAAGATGGAAAGAGAGGTTTCGGGGGAGAGGAGAGAGAGTGGTCTGGCTAGAATAAGAGAGGAGAGAAAATTTGGGTCCAACTTAGTCAAATATAATGGGCTTGGATGGACACGTGTCGGCGATCCGCGATTTTTCCCAAAATGCCCTTGATCCAACGGTCCTCGTTTGTCCATAACCAATAATTAAGGGGAAAAAATGACCAAGGTCCAATAATTGAGCTAATCCAATATTTAAAATAATATCCTTAATTTCTGAAATTTTTGGAATTAAATTTGGCTTAGAGGCAAAACAGTCATTTTTCCGGTCCTAGGTCGAAATTCCATTTTTCGCCTGTACCAACCCCAAATGTATGTGGCCAACATAATATGACATCGGAATCACTAAAATAGTTGCACAAGCCCTTGAAAATCAACTACAAAGTCCTGGGGAATAAAATAATATTATTTTCGCTCTCGGGCTAAAATTCCAAATTTTGACTGTAACAACTCTAAATTTGCATAGCCACCCTAAAATGATATCGGCCTCGAAAAATAATTTCATATGGCCTCAAAATCAGCGTTGGTGTCCAAAGGGATAAAATCGTAATTTTTCCGGTCCCGAACCAAAATTCATTTTTTTTGCAGAAATGGGTGGCTCCAAGGTTGGCCAAGCCAAAAACGTCATCAGCCACTCAAAATTGTCACTTTTAAAATCCTCGATTCTCGGGCTTGAATTCCAAGAAATGATTAAAATCGAACAATCGCAACTTTAGCTTATCTTTAGCTAACGAGTGGCTCATTGGGATTACGTGCTCTCGACCTGTGACCGACACTAAGTCAAATCACGTTTAAGTTTTCTCTACCTAGGATGACCTCGATTGTCATATAATTGCGAGGGTCTATCACTAGTTCCCTTCGGATACGATCAATCAATTAGATTGATCTCTTTTGGTCCAAAACATTTCCTCGTTAATATTTATGATCGAAGGTCGAATCCAGGTCAAGTTCTTTGGTCGTACGAACTCAATCCCGTAATAGTCTTACCCCTAAGGTTAGCATCCCAAGAATGCGTTGTTCCAGGTGAGATCTCACTATAGTGCATTGATCAATATTCATTTCCTAAATTCTGAAAAAAGGATCGAAAATTCAGAATATTATAGCAAAATTCGTCGCTAATCCCTTGTTTTTTTGTAGTGTTGGGTCCCCAATGGGATCATACTTTTGGGGTTTTTAGCCACCTATATTCGTGCTGGAGGACGGCTTGTGGGACCTTTCCCATACCTGGGGTAGGATGGAGCGGACGATGATGCTAGTAGTGGGGTTGTGTGAGGCCAGTATTGAGGAGTGCAGGGGACCATTTTTAGAAAGACATGACTGACACTTTTTGGGGATACAGTCATGTGTTTGGGTGACAACTTTTGATTTTGATGTGGTTGGTAGGTCTACGTGTATAGTTCGGGTTGAAGTAGCTACTATAGACAGTCTCCCCGAGTGCAAACCTATGCCTTGTATCACCCCTATTATTAAATAAGATAAATCGTAAATTCCATCTTTTGCCTATCCTTGCATTTATATGTTTTCTATGTCATATTCATGTTATAAATGTTGACCCTAGAAAGAAGCATCTTCCACCTGCGAAAAAAATCTAATGACTATTAAGAACTAAAGGATTCCTCTTGAAAGGGGCGGGCTTGGGATGTCACACAGCAGATCGCGGATCAGCACGTCAGAGAGTCCGAAGCAGACGCCGCTCAGGAAGATCTCGAATGGCGAGTCCCAAATAGAGATCTCCAGCATGGAGCCTTGTCGACTTGAGCATGTTGTGGCCTCACAATTCTAACATTATCACCCTTTGCATCCTCCTCAACTTTACCTGATGATACCACGTTTTATAAAAAGCGTGAAAGGAGGATTGCCTGCAAAAGAGAGAAGGAAGAAGATGAAGGAAATTGTGACCTACAAGAAAAGAAAGGAAAAAAATTCAATGCATAGTAACTCTCAGATGCTGAAAGGTCATACCCATAAAGAGTAAAATCATTAGAACACTGCATTGAGGAGATTTTTAGTCAAGGAATGAGTGAAAAAAGTGCGAACCTTAATAAATTAATGAAAATTGCATTGCATGTGAGGAATGATTTAATGCATTTTAGTTTCCAAATTTAGAATTGCATATCTTGGAATTATGCAGATTAGGAAAAAAATTGGGAAAACCTAATTTCGAATAGGATTTTATATAAGTTATTTCCTACTTTAAATTAGGTAATCACATATTTTAGTTAGTTTCTTATTCTAGTTTAAAAGAAAATCGCAAAAAAGTAACATGCATATGTCCTATAGAATTAGTTGCATCATCATTGCCATGTCATCAACTCCACGTCATCTTATTTCATATCAGAATGTCCATGTTATAATTTTCATGTCATCATATCAATGCCATTTAGTGATTGCATGTTTAGGGTCATATAAATTAGATTGTATGTCATATTAGATTAATTCTCAATTATTTTGCCCATAATTAGAACTAGGTTACATATGGATTACATCTAGATAACTCATGTCACATGTCATTAGTTAGATTAGCATCATATAGACATAACCAGTAATTAAATTGCATCTCATGCATTGTGTATAGTATAATCTTTTGTTAAACAAGAACACTGCATTCATAAATCATGTTTAGGCTACGCATGTTTAGGCCATTATTGATTGCATACTCGCATGATCACTCATTATATGTTAGTAGATTAAGACTAAAATTAACGAAGACTGCCTACAAAATGTTTTTGAACTAAGAGAAAAGGTATCAAAAGAAAGTTTGATTTATCTAGAGAAAAGGTATCAAAAGAAAGTTTGATTTATCTAGCATAACAAAGTCCCTGTATCTATAATATCTTTGGTTTGCAAAAGTAAAATATTATCCCACATTTTACTTGGGTTACTAACCAATACACAATAGATTAGTGGCAACTCTTAATTGAATTAATATCCCTGTTAAATTGATTAAACCAAAACCCAAAAGTTGCGATTGACATGAGCTTGGGAGAGTCCATGCAAAGTCTTTGAGCTTAGTAATCCATTAGCTTTCCTTTTGGTAATTCACCCCAAGGAAGGTCACAACATTAAGTGCCATAACTTTTACAAAACATTCACCACAAGTGTTTTGCTACGTCGGATTTACGGCACTTGTGGTGGGTGTTTTTCAGAACTTATGACAATCATGGATTGGATTAAAAAGTTATGGCACTCAAGTGAATTATGTACAAAATTATGACATTCAAGTGATAAAAGAAGAAGAAGATGTAACACTCAAATGAGTGCCATATAAAATTTATGGTACTTGTGCTATCTTTTTTCCCAATTATGTCGCCTTTAAATTCGTGGCTTTCCTCTACTATGGGTCTTCAAAACTTGGAGCCCCAAGCTATACGTCAGGCTGATTCTTGCTTGTATAGTGAACTACATATCTGAACAGGTTGCAAAATAAGGTCATCTTGTGCTCTTACATGCTAAGCACCAGCTACGGGCTCTGCTGCAAAAATAAAGCACAAAATTCAACTCTTAATCTATGTTTTTCTTTGGGGGATTGATTATTGAATACAAATATGACAGGTTCTAGAAATGCCAATTCTTCGACCCATTTTACTTTCGTTACTTCGAATGCCTTTCGATGATTGCGCTTCCATATTTGTGGAGTCTTGCGATAAAAGTGGCCTTGAAAGTTTTCCAAATCCTGGATATCTGACTCCTTCAGGCAATGTTTACTATTACCTCACATGAATGCAAACTTCGTTTTCCCGGGAAAAGGGCTTCTTTCTTTCTTTGCACAACCTCATCATACAATTATTTTCATCCCAATGAGCCGATTCTTCCCCATCAAAAGATACTTTTCAAAGTGTGATTCATAATTTTGACCAGAAGAAAGAAAGGATTTCATAAATTTGCTGCGTTAATTTTGAATGTTCTTTGCTCCTTCATAGATTTAATTTCAAATGATTAAACAATGTGGCAAGTGACTTTGCATGCGATGCATGCCCTTCCACAAGTCCTCGCTTTTTAACTTTCTTTCCTTTATTTTTTGGTTCTTTATTTGGTCATCCACCTTTCCGGGTACGTTTCTTTCTGAGTGAGCCAAAAAAGCTCGGAGGGTTTCCATGATTCCACATGAAAACAATCCGAGTACGCAATCTTTGACTTAAAGCATAAGAGAACCGTCATCATGCAAGTTAAACTTTTTACTAAAGGCAGTCTGTTGTTATTATAATTCGTAAACGAGCAGCTTTTGACTCGAATACCGCACTATGTCCTACTTTGGCAATAGCCCATTTGTCTTTTAGTGGTTTCTTTTTTCAGATTAAATTTATGAATTGAGAGTTACACTCAAGAAATAGCCGGTGCCTGGGCACTTGCTCCAAGAAAGCCACTTGATAAATGCGTATTATTAACTTTTGATGGTAGATGAAATCCGTTGTGAGGATTATGTTTTGGAACATGACCTGCAGGGAATGCACATGCTGAATATACAGAGTGTTATGAATTATGATGATGCCTGGTCAGTGCTGGTCATAAGTGGACGATTGACTGACTCTGCCTACAACTTAAAATGGACAACTTTCATCAACGTGAAATCAAGTTAGTGCTTTCCTTGTTTGGTGGTATTGCATACAGTGATCACGGTGCGAGTGGATAACACATGGTGTTCCGACACAGGAAAACTCTTTGTGGAGATCCAAAAATGGGAAAAACAAAGAAAAATTGAATTAAGAGGCAAAAACTAACAATCAGCAAAGTCGGTAACAATGGCCAACGAGCAGTGCCGTGGCTGTGCCCGTCCGAGCACAGCACAACTGACATGGTTGGGTCCGTGCCCGGCATGGTTCCTCCCTCCTTAGTATAAGGGGCTGGGCTCCTTAGAAAAAAAAGGGTTCACTCTTGACACTGTCCCTTTGCTTTGGAGCCACTGCCCGAGCACTGACACTAGTGTGCCCGAGCTTGCATAGATCTATATGGGCCCAAAAAAATTTAAAATGGGACCTCAGAGGCCCTGGCCATAATGGACATGGCCTTTGAGACCCTGACGGTCGCCGACACAGTGACTATTTTGTGGTTAGGCCGCCGGCTGACCGTTTGGCCAAGTTTCAAAAAAATTAGAAAATTTTCTTTACATTATATGTATTTGCCTCTCATTTACACCATCATCCATCTCTCACAAATTCTCACTCTCTCACAAATTCTCAAAAATCCTGATTTCCAAACAAATTCCCACTAATATGAGCAAGCTCGTAGCATGCATTCACAGTTTCTAGTCTGAACATTACACCCCCGACAATACGACATATGTTTGGTTTGAATGATAATCTACCCGTATTGGAAAACCAACCGACAAAAAGAGACATTGAAGTTCTTCAAGAACATAGACTGTCATATGGTGTACAAATAGTATGTAAAGAGTTTCCACTATAATTTGTAGGCTAGGACGAGACATTTGTTGCTACACAAATGGCGTTGTTGCCACTAAGAGGAGGTGTGCATTGACTTGAGCCGTTAGACCAAGTATAATCATGAAATATCGAATTCACTCTTATATTTTAATACTAAACATATGTGTTTTACGTATAATGTATTCACAATTTATCTATAATATTGGAAATTTTTTTACGTGTTGATTTTGTGCGATTCTCATTGTGAAAATTGTTATGAGTTAAATATAAAGAAAATGAAAATGCCCTTAATTTTATTTTTTTGTTGTTTTTAGTTGTTAAAATTTTGCAGATTAACAAGAAAAAGAAACAAAGAAAATCATGCTCGGACATAATGTGCCTGGGCCTCGCACATAGCCTGCACGGCCAGGGTCGATGCCAAGGCCATGGATGGCTTGACACATTGATGTGTCAAGCTAGAGCCTAGGCCTACTATGCTAGCCTAGGCATGACTTGATGCTCATAGCTAGCTCAAAATTGAAAACCGCTCATTCGAATCACATTGACTGTCTACAAATTGCTAAGAGATAAAGCAACATACGCAGCTGAAAGTGTAAACTTAACCGGTTCATTGGATTTGCAACATATTTCATGGACCTCGAAATAACTAAGTCTGCACGAGGATTGAATCCTGCACTTTTATCCATGATAAATGTTGTATTTACAGAATGATAGTTGTAAAATTAGTAGATGTTAGTCGTAAAAGATACCAATAAAGCACAAATCGGTCTAACCGTATAAGGAGTTGTGATGAAGTCTAAACTTTTTAATGGGATGCAATTCATGCTTTGTACCGGGTAACAAGAACTATATTTTAATTGGCCTGATAATAATACCCCAATCCTACAATAGAGTTCATGCCAATATACCTTTGTCATTTAGGCCAGTTTAGCCTAGTTATGATGATGATGATGGGGAAATTTCCTCTATCATACCAAATTTCATACCGAGAAGCAATGGAATTCCTACTCATTTTGAAATAAAGCATATGTTTTTAGATAGGGAAAATACCATGAAAAATCTCAAATTATGCCACTTGTAATAAATTTACCCTAAATTTTTTTTGTGATATGAAAAACCTCAAATTATGCCACTTGTGATAAATTTATCCTAAACTTTTTTTTGTGACACGAAAAACCCCAAACTATGCCACTTGTGACACATTTACCACATAATACTTTGGCCTATGAGCATTTTCGTCTTTTTGTTTTTTTTCCTTTTTTTTCTTTTTTTCTCTCTTCCCTCTGCCGGCCATGGTGGAGGGAAGTCGACGAGGACTACCTTCGCCAGCATCGGGCGACCCTCGCCGACGTTAGTCGAGAGTCACCCTCGCTCGACTCAGGCGAGGGCTGCCCTTGCTGGATCTAGCGAGGACGACCCTCGCTAGCATCAGGCAAGGCTGCCCTCACCTGCCTAGGCGAGGGTCGCCCTCGTCTGACGCCGGCGAAGGTAATCCTCCCCGGTTTCCCTCGTCATGGCTGGCGAAGGGAAGAGAGAAAAAAAGAAAAAAAATATAGAAATAGGAAAATGACAAAAATGCTTATGGGCCAAAGTATTGCGGAGTAAATGTATCACAGGTGGCATAGTTTGGGTTTTTTCGTGTCATAAAAAAAAGTTCAGGGTAAATTTATCACAAGTGGCATAGTTTGGGATTTTTCATGTCACAAAAAAAAGTTTAGGGTAAATTTGTCATAAGTGGCATAATTTGTAGTTTTTGGTAGTATTTTCCCTTTTAGATATTATCAATATGGTAATTCATTTTATTCACCATGTCTATCTATAGCCTTATATAGGGGAAATTGTCCAATAAGTTCTTAATCTATTATATTGATGTCAATTCAGTCCTAAACTTTCAAATTTTCCCTAAATTAGTACTAAACTGTTACGCGAAATTTCATTGTAGTCCTTTCGGCCAATTTTTGTCGGAAATCGTTGATGTAGCGGTGTACCATCACTACAAAAAAATCGCTTTTTTGCCACGAAAATTTGCGACGAAAACTTTTCGTTGGAAAATTTGCGACAAATTTTCCAACGAAAAATAGAATTCGTTGGAAATTTCCAACGAAAAATTTTTCGTCGCAAAAATCGTTGGAAATTTCCAACGAAAAAACTTTAGTCACAAAATTCGTTGGAAATTTCCAACGAAAAATTTTTCGTTGGAAAATTGGTTGTAAATTTTCCAACGAAAAAAAATTCGTTGGAAAATTTCCAACGAATTTTCCAACGAATTTGAATTTCCGGCAATTATTTTAGTGTGTACAATTTTCGTTGGAAATTTCGTTGGAAATTTCCAACGAATTTTTTTTCGTTGGAAATTTTCCAACTAATTTTCCAACGAATTTGATTTTCAGGGGAATTATTTTTAGTGTGTACAATTTTCATTGGAAAATTCGTTGGAAATTTTCCAACAAATTTTTTTTCGTTGGAAATTTTCCAACGAATTTATTTTCGTTGGAAATTTACAACGAATTTTGCAACGAATTTAAATTTTCCGAAAAATTATTTTATTGTGTACATTTTTCGTTGGAAAATTCGTTGGAAATTTCCAACGAAAATAAATTCGTTGAAAATTTCCAACGAAATTTTCAACGAATTTAAATTTTCCAGGAAATTATTTTATTATGTGCATTTTTCGTTGAAAAATTCGTTGGAAATTTCCAACGAATTTTGCAACGAATTTAAATTTTTCGAAAAATTATTTTATTGTGTACATTTTTCGTTGGAAAATTCGTTGGAAATTTCCAACGAAAATAAATTCGTTGAAAATTTCCAACGAAATTTCCAACGAATTTAAATTTTCCAGGAAATTATTTTATTATGTGCATTTTTCGTTGAAAAATTCGTTGGAAATTTCCAACGAATTTATTTTCGTTGGAAATTTCCAAAGAATTTTCCAACGAATTTAAATTTTCCGGGAAATTATTTATTGTGTAAATTTTTCGTTGGAAGATTCGTTGGAAATTTCCAACGAAAAAACAATTCGTTGGAAATTTCCAACGAATTTTCCAACGAATTTCAATTTTCCGATAATTATTTTAGTATGTACAATTTTCGTTGGAAAATTCGTTGGAAATTCCAACGAATTTTCCAACGAAAATCCTACATATTTATTATTCAACATTTTCGTGCTTGTTCAATTTCCACCTTCGTTCTCTCTCCTTCCTCTCTCTCTCTCTCTCTCCTTCGCCTTCACCTTCTCCCTGCGTCTCCCCCTTCGCCTCCCCCCCTTCGCCTTCACTTCTCGACGTCGGCTGCCCTCCCCAAAGGCGTCGGCTGCCCTACTCCGCTGCCCCCTCCTCCTGCGCGACGTCGGCTCCCTCCCCAAAGGCGTCGCCGCGGCCATCCAGGGCAGCCCCCGACGCCCCCCGACGCCCCCGAGCCTCGTCGCCGGCGAGGGCCGAGCTCGCCCAGATCTGGGCGAGCTCGGCCCTCGCCGGCGACGAGGCTGGCCCTCGCCGGCCATGGCGAGGGGCGAGCTCGCCATGGCCGGCGAGCTCGAGCTCGCCCAGATCTGGGCGAGCTCGGCCGTCGCCGGCGAGCTCGGCCCTCGCCGGCGGCGAGGGCGATTTTTGGACCAAAAAAGAAAAAACATTTCCACAAAAAAAAAATTCCGCCAGAAAAAAAAATTTACCACAAAAACAAATTCCACCAAAAATTTTTTTTCGATGGAAAAAAAATTTTCACTATTTTTCAACCAAAAAAAAATTATTTGTTTCCAACGAAAAAAAATTCGTCGGAAAAAAAAATTCGTTTCCAACGAATTTAGCCACGAGTTTTCCAACAAATTTTTTTTCGTTGGAAAATTCGTCGCAAATTTCCAACGAAAATTAAAATTTTTCGTTGGAAAAATTTCCAACAACCTATTACCAACGAATTTTTTTTCGTTGGAAAATTCGTTAGAAATTCCCTTTCCAACGAATTTTCCAGAATTTTCGTTGGAAAAAGCGTGTTTTTTTGTAGTGCTTGTAGAACGGCTGGCAATGACTAGACCGCCACATCAATAATTTCAAACGAAAATTGACTAGAAACACTATATTAGAATTTTGCGTAAAGATTTAGAAATAAATTGATAAAATTGGAAAGTTTATAACTAGATTGGCATCCGTACAATAAATTAGATAGATTTAAGACTAATTAAGTGCTTTTCCTGATTCACTGTATATCTTAACATTTAGGTCGTCTTCTAGTCTAGTAATTTATTATGACTGATGCGGAAGTCGCCGCGTGCCTGTTCTTGAGAGTTAAAACAATGCCTACGTTTAACCAATTCGAGCACCCAAAGTTACAGCAACAGTTGGAAAGACCAGTGATTTGAAGAGGCCGTGGATGACTGGGAATGAGGCAATTTTCGACGTTGTTTTCTTCTTTATTTTTATTTGAATCATTTATTAATTTTTTTTGGGACATTTTGGGGGAGAGGAAGGAAAAGGGGAACAGAGACAGTGTGATGAGGGTGGGAGATGAATAGCATCAAAAAGTGGGACAAGATCAGATGAAAACCGAAGTCAGACAACTCCATTTTGATTCTGACTCACCATACAATTGCCTGACCCAATGGCATGGACCCCCCCTTTCTTGTCACCCTAGAAAACCTATTTGCCTTATGGGGGGGTGGGAACATTGTGAATGCGATATAAAATCATGGAGCCCACTTTGACAATCGGCCTGTAATTTCCCCCCGGCACCCCCCGCCCCGACCCCCGCCCCCCGTTATCGAAAGGGCACGTATTTTACTTGACTTGAAGGGTGAAGAATTTAAATTGGGCTAATTAAGAAAAAAAATTCAAATTTTTAAAATTTCAGAAAAATTTTCATAATGATTGGAAATTTTACGGTTTTAGATAAAGGGGTTTGAGTTTTTATGGAATAAGAACTATTATCAATGTAATTATCATAACAAATATGATTGTTCGGTCCATTTAGAAAAGTGAACTCAAATTGTGGTGAAATACAAGAAAAAAAAGTTAATTACCCAAAAGATAGAAATGTTTAAGTTTAATTTTAAACTTTCCAAAGCGAGTACTAAGGAATCATTCTTTAAAATGTTAGGGATATAATTTAGTTGTGATTAATTACGAATAGTTTGAGGTTGACACCATCTTTTCTATTTTGCTCTATTCCACACAGAGAGAGAGAGAGAGAGAGAGAGAGAGAGAGAGAGAGAGAGAGAGAGAGAGAAGCTATTGCTCCCTCTATAAAACTACTTTGGCCTTACTTTCCACCTGTAATTTTGGTTTAATAATTCATCGTGATTATTAATTATTACTGAACACCTTAAAATTTTTCAAATGTACGTGGGTTTCACAATAGTTTAGAGGTTGACCTTTATTGAACAACCCCCAAAATTTAAAAGAGTCCAAATGTTCGAGGTTGAACCTTATTGTCAGGCCCCCATGGTTTATATTATAATTTAGTCATAATAGAGGAATTTACTTTTTAATCAAGAAACTTATTGTTTGATAAATTATGGGGAAAACAAGATTATAGATTCCGTTTTCAAGAATAGGGGCTCTCAAAGTTTAGAAATTTGTACATCAAATTCAATATCGATTGGATTGTCGAATGATGGGGAAATGCATCTCGTGCCAAAGCTCCTATGCAACCATTTATCCACATTTTACCTCATTATATCATCACGATCTGGAATTCGAAAGTTTCCATGTCATTTTCTCATTATATCTGAATTTCCAATTCGATATGTCATTTTAATATCATGACATTTTCTCCTCTTGAATGAATTTCTATGTTGCATTTGAATTGACATTTCATTTGTATTCACACTTTTGGGATAAGTACACTAAGGTACATTAAGAGTGCCATTAACTTTTTTTTCACTCACTTAAGTGCCATAAATTTGAAAAAATAATCAATTAAGTGCCATCGGCTATTTGCTTTGCCGGAAAATCCGACGTGAACGCCGATTGTCCCATGTGACATTGCTGGCGCTCATGTGGATAATTAATAAAAAATATATAAAAAAATCCACGTCGGAATGGATAGGATAATTTGCCAGAAATGACACTTAAATGATCGATTTTACTCTGACGTGACGCTCAAGTAAGCTCCGTACGAAAGTTATAACTCTCCTTCTGTCTTTATCCCAAACATTTTTATTTATAAATGAAAATGTTGGGGAGGGCTAACTAATGCCACTAAAAAAAATCTTTTTTCCAACGAAATTTCCAACGAAAAATTTGGAAAAATTCGTTAGAAAACGAATTTCCAACGAAAAAAAATTCGTCGGTAATTCTTCATCGCAAATTTTTCCAACCAAAATGAAAATTGGAAATTTGCGACGAAATTTTTTTCGTTGAAAAATTCGTAGCTAAATTCGTTGGAAACACTACAAAAAAACAACCTTTTTCCAACGAAAAATTTGGAAATCCAACGAAATTTCCGACGAACAAAAATTTGTTGTCGCAAATTTTTTCAACAAAAAATATAAATTTTCGTTGGTAATTTTCAATGAAATTTTTTCGTCGCAAAATTCGTTGCAATATTCGTCGCTAATTATTCGTTGCAAAAATGTGCAAAAATTTTTTTTTTTTCGAAAAATCGTGGCAAAATTAGTTTTGTCATGACAAAAATCATGCGGGTGAGGGCCAACCTTGCTGCCGGCGAGGGCCAGCCTCGTCACCGGTGAGCTCGGCCCTCGCCATGACCGGCGAAGGCCAGCCTCGTCACCGGTGAGCTCAAGGTTGCCCAGATCTGGGCGATCTTGAGCTCGCTGGCCATGGCGAGCGTTCTGGGTGAGCTCGAGCTCGCCCAGATCTGGCCGAGTTCTGGGTGACCTCAAGCTCGCCTGCCATGGCGAGCTCGGCCCTCGCCATGGCCGGCGAGGCCCAGCCTCGTCGAACTTGGCGGTGGACAAGGAAGAAAAGGAAGTGGATCATGAACCGCGGGCTCCCGTGGCGGATGAGGTCGAACTTGGTGGACATGGACATGGACTCGGCGGCGGGGGAGCCGAGCGGGCTAGTGCCGATCTTGACGACGAGGGACAAGGGGCTGGCGGAGTTGTTGGGGCAGTAGGAGAGGCGGAGGGAAGGGTCGGAGTCGAAGGAGGTGCCGAGGTGGAGGGCGAGCTCCAAGGGCTCGCCGGTGACGACGCTGGACTGGAACGGGAGGCCGAGGATGCTGAGGGGGACCTTGGCGCGGATGAGGGGCTTCCGATCCTCGTAGAACTTGAGGGAGGCCTTCATCCTCCGCTAGGGTTTCTGGGGAAGAAGGATGGAAAATGGGTGGGGGGGATTTTGGGGAAGATGGGAATTCGATCTCGGGAGCGTCCAAGGGGGTTTGGGTTTCGAAATTCGAATAGAGAAAAGATTTGATTTTTTCTTTTGGCGGGGTGATCTTTTCCTTCAGTGTGTACAATTTTTGTGGGAAAATTCGTTGGAAATTTCCAACAAATTTTTCCATGAATTTAAAAAATGTTGAACAATACCGGGTTTTTTTGAATTCGTCGTAAAACTTGTTAGAACTTTCCAACGAAAAATTTTTCATCACAAAATTTGTTGGAAATTTCCAACAAAAATTTTTTTGTTACTAATTTCTAACGAATTTTGCGACGAAAAATTTTTCGTTGGAAATTTCCAATGAATTTTGCGATGAATTCAAAAAAACCCGGTATTATTCAGCATTTTTTAAATTTGTGGAAAAATTCGTTGAAAATTTTCAACGAATTTTGCGACAAAATTAGTACATGCGGCATCTTTCAAATTCATTGCAAAATTCGTGAGAAATTTCCAACGAATTTTCCCACGAATTTCAATTTTCCGGGCAATTATTTCAATGTGTACAATTTTCGTTGCAAAATTCGTTGGAAATTTCCAACGAATTTTCTCACAAATTTAAAAAATGTCGAACAATACCGGTTTTTTTGAATTTGTCGCAAAATTCATTGGAAATTTCCAACGAAAAAATTTTCATGTCAAAATTCGTTGGAAATTTCCAATGAAAAATTTTTTGTCACTAATTTCCAACGAATTTTGCAACAAAAATTTTTTCGTTGGAAATTTTCAACGAATTTGGACACGAAAATTTTTTCGTTAGACCCTTACCAAAAAAAAAATTTTTTCGTTAGAAATTTCCAACAAATTCTACTTTTTGTTGGAAAAGTTGTCGCAAATTTGCGACGAAAATCTTTTCGTCGCAAATTTTCGTGATAAAAATCCAGTGTTTTTGTAGTGTGCAGTTATCCCTTTGAACTTTATCATAAGATTCCTACATAGACAAATGCCTTGCATTAATTAATTATTTATATGACATATTAATAGAAGTGGATAGCATATATACAAAACTAGGTACTTCTCATGAATGAGGGCCATTGCATATAAAATCCAAAATATTTTAAATTTAATTTTCATCAAAGATCGAAATTCAAATATCATCAAAATAATTATTACGTACTAATATGTAAGTAGTATTAATTATAAATTACCTCATTCACCTCTCCTTTTTCCCAACCACCGTACGGCCCTTGACTCTAGAAACCCATCATACTCTCCCCTTAATTTACTCGTATCAACTCAAATATAAATGGGTAGGCTAGGTTCAAATTAGGGAAAATTCCAAATAAGGGCTTAAAGTGGACCTTGTCTCAAATAAGGGCCTGAAGTGCCCTATTTTTTCAAATAAGGACCTGAAGTGGATTTTGTCTCAAATAAAGACTTGATCTCACCAACCAAAGGGCATTTTTGTCTTTTACTTTTTGAATTTTTTTCTTTCTTTTTCCTTTTTCTATTTTTCCTTTTCCTTTTCCTTTTCCTTTTCTTTTATTTTTTTCCTCTCTTGGCTAGGGTCGGTGACCCTCGCCGACGTTGGGCGACGGCTGCCCTTGCCTGCCCCCTTGCCTGGGCTAGGCAAGCAAGGGCAACCCTCGCCCTCGCCAAATCTGGAGAGGGCGACCTAGCCCAGGCAAGGTAACCCTCGCCCGATGTGGGCTGGGCGGCTCTTGCTCGACACCTACAAGGGTGGCTCTTGCTTGAGGCTGCCCTCACCAACCTAGGCGAGGGCAAGGGTTGCCCTTGCTAGATCTGGCGAGGGTTGTCCTCGCCCACCCATCCCAAGTGAGCAACTCTCACCCGACACTTGTTGGGCAGCCCTCGCCCGACGCCGGTGACGGTGGTCCTTGCCTGAGGCCAGTAGAGGTCGCCAACCAGGTGCAGTGACGGCTAGGTGGGAAGAAGAAAAAAGGAAAAAGGAAAAAGAAAAGAAAAAGAAAAAGGAAAGTAACAAAAAAATATAATATTTTTTACTAAAATACCCCTTCTCCGATGGTGGAATAGTCACCGGCTGGCCCAAGGTCCTTATTTGAGACAAATTGGCCACTTCGGGCCCTTATTTGAGACGATTTGTCCATTTCATGTCATAATCAAGACAATGTCCACTTCAGGCACTTATTTGAAAAAATAAGGGCACTTTAGGTCTTTATTTGAAATTTTCCGACATTTAAATGAGCAATTATGTGAAAATGATAAATACATAAAGGCTCGTGCTTTTTCCATATATTTTTTGACTTCCAACGTCCTATATTACCTTAAATTAACCATAATATCTCTCAAAGGTCCCAAATTTAAAATCATTTCTTACCTTTCTTTCTTCTCTTTTTTTGGAAATTCTAATGCATTTAGGATTGACAAAAAAAATGTATTTGCCAATGGTTTGATTGGATTGTCTTATAATGCAATTACAATAGTCATAATTTTTTTGTCAACAACGAATTATTCCAGTTAATTAGCCTAATTTTTCAGTATTGTCAATGTAGTCTTAAACTTTTGGGCAATATTTCAATGCAGTCTTTCCCGTCAATTGTCACCAAAAATCGCTGACATGGTGTCCAGCCATCTTCGGTTATCCTAAGTGGCATGTTGACATTGGCAATTTATTGATTTTCATGTCACAATTTGCAATGGCAATTGGCAAGAATGACTATATTTAAATATCGCGCAAATGTCTATGACTATATTGACAAAATTAGAAAGTTAAAACTGAATTTTCCCAAATGTTAAAACAATACTCCTTCAACGGACACATGTATAATCGTTTTTGGGATAAGTATACTAGGAGTGTCATAACTTTCCTACGATGTTTGCTTGAATGCCACAAATTTGAAATATAGATCATTTAAGTGCCATCGGCGATGTGTCTTGTCCAAAATCAGATGTGGACGTCGGTCGTCCTAGTGGTATTGCCGGCGCTAACGTCAACAATTAATAAAAATAAAAAAATCCACATCGCAATGGAAAATTAATAAAAAAAAATCAATGTAGAACGATTTGCCGAAAATGACTCTTAAATGATCCATTTTACTCCAATGTCGCACTTAAGTGAGCGAAAAAAAAGTTATAGCACTCAAGTGAATGCTGATGACACTCCTGCTGTCCTTATTCTCATACTTCCACACAAAAATTTAATCACATCACTACACATGAATAACGGCGTTGTTAATCAATAGTCAAATCAAATAATTTTTTTGGCGACATTATAAAATTATAAAGTAAGACTATAGATCATATGCATCCATTCATCCACATTGTCCCTCATTAAATTAGCATGATTTGTAATTCGAACTTTTCACGCTACGTTGAAATGTAATTTTGTCATTATATCTGAATTTCGAATTTGCTAGGTTATTGCCATGTCATGACATTTTCTTCTCTTGAATAAATTCCTAAGTTGCATTTAAATTGACATGTTATTTGCATTGACACTTTCGCAGACAAATGGAGTCACATCACTGCACATAAACAATGATGTCGAAAATCGATAACCAAGCCGTGTAAATGTTTTGGCAACATTTTAAAATTTTAAAACAAAATATTATGCATGCATAAGAAATTAGATCGTGAATGATTTAGGACTTAACCAAAAATAGGGTTGTTGTACTAAAAGGGCGTTGTGGGACTTCCCAACCTAAGATTTCTAGGTTTCCTTTACTATCATAAGCGTACTTAGCGAGGTGACTTTCCCTTTGCTGCCTAAACCTTGAGGTGTCTAATAATTCTAGGTTTTCTTGAACCGATTGGTGGTCATTTTAGTCAAGTTTTCAAGTTAATCATCCTATTTGCATTTTGTAGATTACCTAAACCGGATTTGAGAAGTCTAGAAACCAAGCGCTACTAGCTGGCAATCCCCAATTTGAAAATTTTGAGGTGCTACACTATGAGTGGACTGTCATTTCCTTGGGACTTTCAAATACTACAAGTACCTTATATACATAAAGAAAAAAGTATTCACACCTCTCGTTAAGAAATTTGTGAAAAAGGACATTATAAGTGTCATAATTTTCATACGACTTTTATTTATTACTTCAGTCCAGTAACTTTTAGAAAAAGTTCATTAGAGTGGTCTTGACAATTTTCCTTGCCCAAAAATTGGGGTAAGTACAACGCAAGTGCCGTAACTTTTGTATGGAGGACACTTAAGTGCCATAACCTTTTTTTAGCTCACTTGAGTGCCATAACTTAAAAAAAAAATGATCACTCAAGTGCCACTTACGAGCTGATCGTGAAGGCCCGAAACCGCAGCTTTTCTAGTCGAACGGTGACCTTCCCGGCGAGACGAGCATCACTAGCTTAAAGAGGGGGTGTCGGTGAATCATTCCATGGCCTTTGTTCATTTCGAAATTTCCGTTTTAGCCTCCGTTGACGAAAGTAAAAATACTTCATAGTCACACATTTATCGAGCCGATTTGTGTGACTACAAAGCATTTTTACCTTCGTCAACGGAGGCTAAAACGGAAATTTCGAGACGAACGGAGGCCATGGAATGATTCACTGACACTTGCTCTTCAATCTGATGGTGCTCGCCTTGCCGGAAAGGTCATCATTCGATCAAAAAAGCCGTGGTTTCGGACCTTCACGATTAGCTGGTCAGAGAGATTGGTCGTGAAGGCTCGAAACCGCGGCTTTTCCAGCCAAACAGTGACCTTCCCGGCGAGGCAAGCACCACCAGATTGAAGATGGGGTGTCGGCGAATCATTCTATGGCCTCCTTTCGTCTCGAAATTTCTGTTTTAGCCTCCGTTGACGAAGGTAAAAATGTTTTGTAATCACACAAATCGGCTCGATAAATGTGTGACTACGAAGTATTTTTACCTTCATCAACGGCGGCTAAAACGGAAATTTCGAGATGAACGGAGGCCATGGAATGATTCACTGACACCCCCTCTTCAAGCTGGTGGTGGTCACCTTGCCGGGAAGGTCACCGTTCAATTGGAAAAGTCACAGTTTCAGGCCTTCACGATCAGCTTGTAAGTGGCACTTGAGTGATTATTTTTTTGAAAGTTATGGCACTCAAGTGAGCCAAAAAAAATTTATGGCACTTAAGTGTCCTCCGTACAAAAGTTATGACACTTGCATTGTACTTATCCCTCAAAAAATTCAATATTAAAATTTATGACACTTGTAGTGAATATCTTTCAAAAGTTGTAACACGCAAATGATCAATTAAAAAGTCATGTCATTCAAGCAATTTACTGAAAAAATATAACCCTAAAATATTCGTTGTATGAAAATTATGATACTTGTGGTATCTTTTATTTGGAGACTTATGTCATTCATATACTGATAGCGAGCAGTTCGAGGAAGTGCATATGATGCACCTGCGCCAAGTATTCCAAGCTTGAGATAGCAAAATTTTTTACTAATCTGCAGAATGTTCAGCGTGCGAGTCACCAAGTTGAAGATGGTACGACGTCCCATCGTTTCCACTGGACCATTGCAAATTTGAAGATGCACACTGACCTCTACGGAGGTCGGCAGGAGACAGGCCAACCAGTCACCAAGGCCCACCAAGTACCAACCAGATAAGCATCCTGTCCAAATGTCGGTTAGCTCGGAGTTCAATTTCAACCCCGACACCACGTCGGTGGTATTGGCATTGGAGGTTGTTCTTTAGTGAAAAACTAAAGATTGTCGAGCTATAAAGTACACAAACAGTCTTAAGTGAGTTTTAGAATATACTGCATATCGAAGTCGTTGAAGGCACAATCTGCAAATAAAAGAGTTTTCTTCAACTATGATCATAAGGTACTAAAACGGGGAAACTATTCAATTAAATCTATTATACGATGCCAATTCAGTCATAAATTTATAAATTTTTCTAATTTAATCATAAATATTTGCATAGAATTTTAATATAGTATTTTCAATCAATTTTTGTTGGAACTTGCTCACTTCACAGTGAGCCATGTAAGACGGTCAGCGATGACTGGATCACTATAACAGTGATTTCCTAAGAAAAATAACCGGAAGAACTATATTCGAAGTTTGCACAAAGGTTTAAAATCAAATAGGAAAAATTTAAAAAAAATTAGGATTGAATTAACATATGTATAATAGGTTTAAGGCTGATTGGATAATTTTTCTATACAAAAACTATTGAACTCTCAGCATCATCATTGCTTGTCCTTGGTACGCGCAACTTCTTGTTGCCACCTCTCTCTCTCTCTCTCAAGCAAGTTAAGGTTGATTCATAGAAAACCATTCATTGAAATCAATGAGACTAAACGTCTCTTTTGACACATAGCACGCACGCACGCACGCACGCACGCACGCACACATGCGTATAGTGTGTGTCTCAGGCTAAGTGATTTGGTGGTTGTGGAGGCTTAACGTGGGTTGTTCCAAAGATGCTGACACTAGACATCGAGGTGTGCCACCATGTGCAATAGGCTTATTGTGGAAGATATGTATCGACTTTGAGCTTGAAAGAGAAACTTTCCTAAATCAAGTAGGTTTTTTATTTTGAATAGGTTTCCCAGTTGGAGAAGGTTTCCTATTTGGATCCAATTGTTGCCTATATATAAGAAGTGGATGTTTATTCTGAAGAGTATCAAAGATGTGACTTTTTCATGAATTACAGCCTGAGAGCTTTTAGGATTGAAGCCAATAAATCTTGTGGTAGAATTTGTGAATTTATTAGTGAGATTGAGAGATTATTTCTTTGAAATTGTCTTTGATGATGAGGTTCATGCTTTGATCTTATTATCCTCAATATCTGATAGTTGGAATATTACTATTACTACTATTAGTAATTCCTATGGGTCAACTGCTTGATGTTTGATGGGATTTGCGATTTGATTTTGAGTGAGCACATTTACAGGAGAGAATTTGGTAAACTTGTGTCTATTACTTTAATAAGTGAAAATAGAGAAAGAACTAGTACTCGTGTTAGTAGAAGTAGTATAAACCTGAGCAAACGCAATTAGTCTAGGACTAGTGGTGTTATCCGTTGGAGTTGAGGCAAGAGGAGGTGTATTAGAAGGGATTGCACCAAGTTGAAGGACAAAAAGGGTAAATGAATTATAGTTGAGCTTGCAGATAATGTTGCAATTGTAGTCGACTGCAATTGGCATAGTCCTGATTATGTCTTGTCTATCAATGAGGATTCGTCATTTGATGAATGGATTCTAGATTTTGGATTTTGGTTGTTCATTTTACGCTAAACTAAATGAGAACTAGTTTACTACTTATCAGTGCATGGAGAGTAATAAAGTACGGTTGGGGAACAACGCGAAGTGCGATGTTGTGAGTGCTAGCAATGTTAGAATAAGAATGCATAATGGTATTCCGAGGACATTGAATGGAATGAGGCATGTTCCAAAGTTGCAGAAAAACTAATTTCCTTGAGTGTTATAGATGATCAAGCCTGTTTAGGTTAACAGTAGCATAGAATTCTGCTTGGAGCTGTTAAACGAATTCTACATAAAGGAAGGTATAGGGAGACATTGCATTAGTGCTAGTAAACCATGATATGTTGCAAATTTGATAAGCATAGCATTACTGAAGACAGCCCATAAAATCCGCTCTTATACTTGTATGGCTAGGAGATTCCTAGCAGTTGTACTTAGCAAGGCAAGCTACTTGATGAATATATCTTCATACAATACAATTGAATGTTGAACTCCCAAAGAAGTGTGATCATGTAAAATTACTGATTATTTTATTTTTAGAATATTTGGTTGCTCGTGTTATGTTCGAATAAGTGATGGTAAGCTCGATAGAAAGGCAAGAAAGTGCATGCTTGTAGGGTATGCACAAGTTGAGCGGGGGTTATCGGTTATAGTGCTCAAAATTAAATTCACGTGTTATTAGCCGAGAAGATAAATTTGACAAGTCTCTAGTACTTCTTGGTAGGAGTGATTGTGATAGTGCTTATACGAATATGAATGGTGTTTAGCTCAAGGTGGAGTTATAACCACAAACTCCTTAGGTAGCGAGTTCTAGCGGGGTAATTGACACAATTGATACTTGTAACAAGAGGAGCCTCTACAGTTGTTGTAATTGCTAAATTTGACAAGGTGCATGTTTAATATCCTAATAGATAAGGATGTAACATTATTTTGCTTTATCTGTGGTAGACGAGGTTGTGTCGAAAAATTCTTGTAAAGAGGGTTAAAGGTGCATATGGAGTTGGTATTTTGATTTTGATGAGCTTCACGATTATGGGTAAGTTAAAGCAAGACTTGGACTTGAAAGGGGGTCGAACCTATGAGGGACTGTGGGAGAGTGGTAGAGGAGTGTGGATTCCAAAGAAGTGTTTGTGACTTGGGTCAAATATCAAGCAAAGGTGGAGATTATTGAAAATATGTCTCAAGTTTGAGAATGAAGGAATAACTTTCCTAATTTAAGTTGGTTTTCTATTTTGAGTAGGTTTCCTAATTGAATGGTTTCCTAGTTGGAGAAGATTTCCTATTTTGGATCAAATTCTTGTCTATGTATAAGAAGTTGATGTTTATTCTGAAGAGTATCAATAATGCGATTTTTTCGCGAATTATACCATGAGAGCATTTAGTATTGAAGCCAATAAATCTTATGGTAAGATTAATGAATTCCTTCATGAGATTGAGATATTATTTTAAAGTGGGAATTGTGAGGCTAAACACTGAGTTATTGGATATAATTGAGGACTAAGAAATACTAAGAGTATTTGAGTAACTCAAGTCTGGTGTTGTAATCTACGTTGTATCACTTGATCTAGCGTGGAAGTTTTTGCCACTTTCTTCGTGGGTGTAGGTCACCTCGATCAAATTACGTAAATCTAGTATCTGATAAATTTATTTGTTATATTTGCTTTATTGTTCCATTCCTTGTTTCCACAATTTTTCTCTCCGAGAGTCCGTGGTTTTCAAGGAAACGGAATCCTGAAGACAGACAAAGAAGTACGTGAAGGTCTTTCCGGCGTGCATAATCACCAGGTAGATGTACACATAACCCAAACAAACTTTGGGAAAGGTTACGCTCCTACCAGGCGAAGCCGACTGGGTGGTTGCGGATGCTCAATGCTGGATAGGGCGCATATCTTGCTCTTCATACTCTTTTACTCACATTTTTATACTACACACACACATATATATACACACGCTTTGACATGTATTCCCTCCAACATAAGAAAAGCTATTAATTAGGCGACATTTACATCGAGTGACGTATTCATGTGATGTCACCATCCACTCAAATGTTTTCATGGGTATGATTTTCCAACTTGCATTTAAAATATTGGCACTTGCTAATTATATAAAGGGCATCATGTATGTATATCACGTGGCATAAATGCATATACATAATGCTTAGTTATTAGGCGTGTCTTTGTAAATACTTTAAGAGAAAATATTAAGTGACAGTTGTTAATCTACCATGAGATTAGCAATATATTTTAAATAAAAAAATAATAAATTATTATAAATTATTATGGGGTCTATTTCTTTAAAAATTTATGCTTTATAATATGCTGTTACTCTCGCAGTGGCTCAAACTATTATGCTAGCAAACTCATACCTTTAACGTGCCTTAGGCTCAGCAAACAACATCCTAACCTATAAAGTGAATCCTAGTTTGACATTTGCCAACTGCATTAACCGTCCAGTTCCTATTTCTGTGGGGTCAGTGAATCCTCCCCATATCCGTCGCTTGTCGCTCCTGGCCTCGAACATGCAACATATCTTACACTCTGATATGACTAATTGCTGACTCTACCCATTTGTCCCCAGGGCCAATGACAAGATAAGGAAATGTCAAGTTATTCGAACTTGACTAAATTGATGACGGGCATCAAGAAGTTAATGGGTTTGGTGCAAAAATGGTTTTTCTATCGAGCAAATACCGTGGAAAGGACCAACTAGTGTATCTAAGCCCTCACAAATTAGAAAGTGTTTCCAAATGAATAAATAAACGAAAAATTGAGTTTCGGAATTTTTCATTCCCAAAAGAGAATGCGATTTATTTATACTATGGAGAAACACTTTATAACATCAAAAGTAACATAACCAAATATGTTTTTCTAAAATTTTGTTCATGTCGAAAGTTTTATTGTCATGAACGAATGGAATATAGTCTTCATTTTCTGTGACACTGAAAAGACTGAAAACGAAGGCCAGAAACATTTTTATGAATGAAACGAGCCCTAGCCTTTCCTTTCCTTATCTAGCACTGATGTATCGGTCTCTCGATGGAGTAAATTTGACAATGTAATTTTACCCTATGAATTCAGAATATCTCAATTCTAAGTTGTAAAGCAAAGTCGGTCCAACTAGATGGGCATAGAGCTTGGGCCTAGATCGGGACTCCACTGTGAACGGTCACCATAACGAGGAATTAGCCTTCTGTTGCTCGTTGTGTGAACACGGGGCATGACAGGTAGTTTTGAACATCTAAAACACAGGCGATTCAAAGAGCATTGAACATTTCGTCCGTATACATTGAGAAAACGAGGCGGTCCTTTTCCTTGCCGTCAGGACAGTTGACACCGTAACAAAAGTTGGGATCGAAGGTAGTGACTAAAATCATTGAACGAGAGGGAGCTTTTGGTTTGGCGTAACGTTTTAATTGGCGTGGAATTTGGTGCATGGGCAACTTTTTGGCCACCGAAAGGGAAAAAGGGGCATTCCCATGCAACGACCATAACGAGTTAAAGAATGCAGACATGGACATGTTACTCACCTCATCATCGTCGACACATGCAAATGCGATGGTCAACATCCCTTGAAGTTAGGCTTTTGGATTACCATCGACAACCCCTTTGGTGTGCGCAAGTTTTAAGCGACAAGAATACGTGACAACCGAAGATGATGCCCAAAATCTCTTCTCCATCGGCGTCAAAGCATGAGAAATTTCGTTTAGTCAATCATAGAGTCAGAATTCGATCCAAAAAACATAAAGTCAGAAAGGTAACGAAGGTGTGTATTAGGAAAAGTGTCCATAAATATATCAAGTGTGTTTATATATATATATATATATATATATATATATATATTAACTAGCAAGATGCCCATGAATTCCAAGCGTTTAAGAATAAATCTTTTATACTATTCTAAGCGTTTGTTGTCGACGTGAATTTTCACAAGAGAAATGATATGCAGAAAATTGTAAAGAAATAGATATTTCTATAAATTTAATTTTCCGTTAGAGTTTATGTGGAGTTTTATATAATGTGGATCCATTCCTCATCATATGGGTTTATCCCCCAAATAAAAGAAAACACGATGCATAATATTGTGATGTTTATTGAATTACTGATATAAGTACATGAAATATTTCGGTAATGTAAAATAATATGAATCAATATAACATGACAGAATAAAGTAAGAATGTAAATTCCTCTCTCTTGATACATTTCCTTCATATGTCTGAGTATTCTCATTGGTGCCATCGACTTGGTGTGTAAAATGCATGCGAGCTTTGGAGTAAAATTGTTTCTTCTCTCTTCTCCATTCGCTTCTCTCTATTTATAGAGAGTTAGAGGTGATTTCTTCAATATATTTTTTTGATCTCCCATATTTAAGTTTGATTTTTTATGGAAATTCTCCTTTTTTCTTTTTGCATATCCTCTATCTTTTTTTGGTTAAGGGTTGTTGGACGTCTATTCATCCACGACAACGTTAAAACAGTTTATCATTAAAAAAAATTGTTGGATATCTTGTGGGAAAATGCGATATTGAATTTGTATATTGAGAGAAATTTGCAATATTTCCATCCCAAAAATGCATATCCAGAATTCCCTTGATTTATCTTCAGAATGACAATAGTCTCATATTCTTCCTTTTCTTAATATATCTCTCATTTATTGATGCTTTAAATAAATAATTTTCTCAACTTTGTGATTTTAATTTGGTTGTATTATGATTTTGGGTTATATTGTTTCATACTTACGTTACGATATATAATATGTTATAGAGACATCGACCTCACCATAGTGAAATATTGGAGGCCTTATATTTTGATAACTCCAAGAATAATTTATATCAGATAAAAAGGAGCATAAAATATCGTTTAGAAGTTATAATAACTTTAGGTAAGATATATTAAAGAGGATGATGCGAACTACATTTTGAACTTGCTCATGCTGTAAATATATGCTTTGAAAGAGTAATATTAGTAAAACGAAAAATGATTGAAAATATTGAAAAATTGCTAGAGTGCCAATAGATGATTCAAAATAATTTTAGCATTTCGACAAACTCTTTTGTATGTGCTAAATGTTGATCAGTAATGCCCTGATCGCTTTACAAATTTGATCAAAATTTTTTTATTTTTCTTTCAATGAATCCAAAGACATTCCCATTAATCTTCTATTTTTTTAAAGTAATAATACCCATGATAAAAGTCAACAACACGAAATCCTAGTTAACATCCCCAAATGTTATACTTAAGTTGATTAGATGCCATCAAATATTCATGCATCTCGTCTTCTTGGTAAAAACAAAACCTTAGCATTTTACCTTTTAAAATTTTCTAAAAGCACAAGCTAACTCTTTTTGTTGATTTTCCATGAGTTTTTTTTTCATTTTATGATATTCATTTGTTTGTAAAATATTGCTAAGTAAATTGTACTTTATTATGAAAATTCTTCAAGATTACTGAAATTTCTATAATACCGAAACTCCTTCAGAGCTCATTCATATCCTTATCAGAATTCTTAATCCAAAGTTTATTCTCACCACTTATAAAAAGATAGGAATTATCTATGATAATTCTGTGCATCATATTGGATATTTAAAAATTTCAAGTAACAGGTCCTTAATTTTGATTTACATTCTTGTTAACGTTTAATTTTGAAATAATAATATTACAAAATTATAATCTAGAGTAACCTATAATTATGCATTTTTAAATAAGAGTCACCACTAATTATAAATTTGCACATTTTTTTTTATGAAACTTATGAAAAATGGGAAATTGTGTATGCATTAAAAATATGTTTTCCTCTATAAAAGCTAGGGAAATTTTCAAATAAGGTCTCAAAGTGGATGAGTTTTCTCAAAAGAGGGCTCGAAGTGAACGTTATCTCAAATAAGGGTTTGAAGTGAACATTTAGTCTCAAACAAGGGCCTAATATTGTTTGTCGGTCAAATCTTCACCGTCTAATGAGCACATGTTATTCCAGCTACATAACTAGGGGCATAATCGTCCAAAGATATTTCTTTTTTTATCAGTTCACTATTCATCTTCTCCAAGCTTGTGCTTGGAGGAAAGTTGCAGCTCTCGAGTTCACCTCCATCTTCTTCTTCAACAACAATAGTGTCCTCAAGCTCACCGATGAGGTGAGTTGCCTGATGGGCCTCGCTTTCTACTACTCCTGTTTTGGTTCAAAAACCCTCGGGGGTGGTGACATCTCCTCCTTCATCTTCATCACAGTCACCGAGTACTCGAATCTCGGCGGCCATGGCCTCACCTTTGCCGTCTCTACTGCCATGGACCTCCGAGTCCTGCCCAACCAATATCTAGGCCTCCTCAATGCCAACAACGTCAGTTCTTTAACTACCTCCTTTCTATCGAGCTCGACGCCGTCAGGACTTCAAGTTCTAGATCTGAATATGAAGAGTGGAAAGGCGATTTAGATGTGGATTGATTACAATTCGAGGTGACATCGTATCTCCTCGTGACCTAATTCAACCAGTTTTCTGCGTTCCCCTTGTTTTTCTTGCCTCCATAAGTGTTTGCTTTCCTCGGAGAACCAATATGTTTCATGAACTTGAGTGAGAGTCTTCGTGTTGATACTTGCAAGACCTCGGAGCAATCCCCATGGCCTTGGGCTCGGAGTCTTTAGATTTTAGTTCACTGGTGTCGAGGCCTTCCTAAGCTCCCACGCATTGATGACTTTAGGGCTTCCTAGCCGCGAGCCGGCGACCCTCCCTTCAATCTTTTGGTATGTACGGTGGTTTCTTGCTGTGGGGGCAGTGATGGCAAAGGCAACCCTCGCTCATCGCTGTCCAGTTTGAGCACGCCGTAAGTGCTGGAGGTGAGGGAGACCGCATAAACAGGATGGGTTGTGTGGTCACCATTGATGACCTGACTATGACTGTGATGAGGATGATGCTCACGATCTTGCTCCCAGCATGAAGAAGATAAATAGTCAAAAATACGAAAAGAAAAATAAACAAAAAAACGAAATGACTTTGGACAAAAATGGCCTTGCTCGTGCCACTAGAATAAGCACATGCTTGCCGACCGGCGAAGATTTGGCCTGTCAGTAAGCTCAAACTCTTGTTTGAAACCAAATGATCACTTCAGACCCTTGTTTGAGACTCAATAGCCAATGCAGACCGTTATTTGAGATAACGTTCACTTTGACTCTTCTTTTGAGAAAACTTATCCACTTGGGGACCTTGTTCAGAATTTTCCCTAAAAGCTATGCCATTTGTCTTTAATATTTACCAAAATTTTTCACTATTTTTTTTCTATTAATTTATTTGTAAAAATGACACATTTTTTCAAATAATCCTACAATATCATTTATTTGTTAAATTCAACTAACAATCGTAGATGTAGAGCAATAATGGAATATAACTATTTAAGCATTTAACTTTTCTCTTTATAGCCTATATGTAGGAATTTGTTCCATCAACCTATACTTTCAACATCTTAAAAGTTTAGTATATGTAACTAACGCTCCCTTTGTTCCTCTAGAAATGACTAATTTGGAAAATATTTTTCTAAAATTGATTGCTTATATTTCTTGAAATAATTAGTCAATGAAAATATTTGGACATACGTTTTTACAACAATTTACGTCTAAATATTTTCATGAACAATGAAAATATTTTTTGTTCATTTATTTTTAGAAAAATATTTTATAAATCATTCATTTTTCACTAAATAACACACCCTTAAAAGCAAGATTTTTTCGTCGTCAACTTGAAAAATCATTATATTTTTTTTGCTAATAATTTTAAATTTGGAATATATGCTATCATAAAGTATATCTTTCTAAACATTAAAAAAAATTTATGACACATATGCTCGAATTTGTTCAATCAAATTTAAATTCAGCTCTAAATATTTCAAAATGCATAAATGCTTATAGGTTCATTGCGAAAATATGCAAAATAATTAGATAATTGCTAATATCATAATTTGCTAAAGTAATCATGAAAAATAAACACTTGGGTAAGTATACTCCCTCTCACATAACCAGATCTTTAGGATGCAGACATAACTCCATTAAGAAACGATCGCATGATAGATAGATATGGACATAATGATGATTAGAGGGATTGTCCAGGTGCCAACCCTTATACTATTAGGCTGAGGAGGATCCACCACATTCCCCCAACTCAAAATGTCCCAATCCGAGGAGGGTTACCGTTAAGCCAAATGGTTCAAATAAGCTGCGACTTTAGGTAGTGTTTTCGATTGCTAAGGATGTATGAATGAACTGAATCACATACGAGCATGGGGAGAGTGTTACTAGGTTATCCCTATATTATGCCATTGATTAAATTCCATCGTAATATTTCATAATAGTCAAGTCTTGTCACTGATCAGATTCAGGCGAAGTCAGCTTACACTTGTATCCATTGTATACTCTAGGCTTGTCATCAATTAACTTTTGTCCTGGTTCAAGTTTGTATCATTTCAGTTCGAGCTAGTTGATTCTGTAACTCGCCTAGATATCTCCTGTCCGGAATTACTACATAACCCGATCCCTTTTCATTAAAAGCCAAAAAATGACTTCCGGTGAAAAATATATCATTACCGGATCAAATTCTAGCGAAACCTCTTTTTGGTACGCTTGGCGTGATGTTTGTAGTGGGTTTGAAGAGCTATAATGGCACTTATTAGGAGTCAAAGCCAGCTTGATCCAGATAATATTATTAGCAATAGTTCGCCTCCACGCCCTGTGATTGGAAGGCCAGGACACGTTGTATCATCTAATGTGTGACCGGTAATAGGCTAAGGATAGGTCAGAGAAGTAGATATGCCCAGACAACTTACTAAGGAACAAAGAAGGCAATTAGAGTCGAACCCGGTAATAATTGCTACAATGAGAAGGGTAATCGAGGAGCAACACAATGATTTGGCCAACCTAGTTACAAGAAGTGTTGCAGACACGGTCAAACCACTAATTATCAACACCATACGCAAAGTAGTGAACAGACAAGCGATATTGACCGGTTCAACTCAGATTCAGATCGATCCAATTCGTCCTGCAATGATTCCCGAGTATGTGTCTAAACCCAATAATACTCCACTTAACTTTGGTATCGTAGGGCAATCTATATAGCTAGCACTAATAGGATTTTACAGAGGGGCGAAGTTATCAATGCTGCACAGACCTGTAGGTAGACGCTGACTAACGAGGCTAATTGCACCAACCCATTGCCAAGGACCGAGAAACCTCGGTGTAACCCAGACCGGTGGGCCAACATTGATCAATGGAAGCAATTTCCCTAACCTGGTTCAACCCAACTTTAGTCGAAATGGTAATGGCAGTATGGTAAATCAAAATCCTCAACAAAATCTACCAATACCACCAGGGGATAATGTTCAACCATATAACATTATACAATAACGCAACCTCTTGATGGTACCATATAGACCCAACACTAGCATCGATAATCAAGGGAGACCTCCTACCCTGCTTAGGGGTATGATGTTTCGCAGTACTTACCATAGCAGCCGATTCCACAACAATTTCCACAAAATGTTCATCAACCAACTTTACAACAATTTCCACAAAACGTCCAACAATACATACCACAACAGCAACCAATGCCACCATAGCCTCTACCACAGTATACCATAAGTAGCATCACAACCTGTTCTTGGGATCCAACAAGCAATAGCATCTTTTGCACCCTTTGGTCAAAATTGCTGATGTTAGATCAAATAATGCGGTCATATGGAGGTGATATGGGTATGCCAGGCTTGTGTACAAAAAACCATACCCAAATTGGATGGATGCGATCCTATACCCAAGAGGCTCCAAGATGCGGGAGTTTACCCTCTTCATTGATGAAGATGATCAGTCAACACATGAATATATTAATCGATTTACTGCATTATGTGTTGATGTAACATATGGTGTCATTCTCCGAACCCCGACTGGCTCGCGACACCTCTTCGATGGCCGTATTGAACGCGACATCTCAGGACGCATCGTCGACACAAATGAAACACGCGAAGACAAATGCAAGAGGAAGCAGGAATCACACAACCCAGACAATTTAACAATGACCAAAGGGTAGTACATGCATAAATCAGTAAACTCATCTCATTAGCTTGAGACCATAAAATTCATACATAAAACTTCTAAGGTTAGTATCTACCTTCATCATCAAAAAGGGATAGGTGGCCGGATAGATTACGGAATACACAAAAAGGGCCCAACCAAAAAGTTCCTAGGCCCCAGCACCCAAATCCTCCTACAGTGCCCAATCTGAATTAGAACCCTGAAGGCTCCAACTCCATGTCCAAGTCGATCTCGATTGGCTCCTCTTCGCGCTCGGACACCATAGGCTCCTCCTCAGACTCGGACTTGGGGCTTTGGTTCTTCTAATTCTTCCTCAATCTCGGGCTCCATGGGCTCCTCCTTGGACTCGGGCTCGGACTCCTCAAACTCCTCTTCAAGCTTAAGGTTTGCAGGGCCACAGGTTCGGGTTCGGGCTCCGGTTCAGGACCAGGGTTTACCGGGGAGTCTTCGGCATCCAAAACCTCACCATCGGGGGCAAGGAAAGCTGAGGGATCCCACTCGCCTCTCCCTTTAAACAGGACATCAAAATGCCGAAGCAGTCCATAAACTCCGTATCAATCCCGATAATAGTATGCCCGATATGTATTGGGTTGCAACTCCGACTTACCCACATCTACCCACAATACCATGGTATGCTTAACATAGGCCTCCCCGTTCCCTACGGGATACCCCACCGCCGAGTGCTCAGTATGCCTCGGGATCCCAAAATGTCCAAGCAGATCACTCATGGTCGGGGTCGGGGGTCTGAAATGATTTGCATTACAGCAATGAGAATAAATCTCAATAAGCAGATAATATATACCCCACCTAAGCCAATGCGTACCTAGACGAGTCTAACATGCAATCTAACCCCAAATATAACAAACTTGCCAATACACACTTACCTCGCCACAATTCACACGTCAACTCTGCATATTAGTTAAATCACATGAATATCATAATAACTCATGAACACATTGCCATCATTCGGGCGCCATACACACGTACATTCACTCAATTTAATTACACTCATTTTGCATTCGTGGCCGAGCAACTTTCCATGACCTGCGTCAACATGTCTCAGGCCAGCCCTTCGATCAATCCGGGCTCCGTCCCTCACTGGACATTTCACCCTTTCTCCCGACTCGCATAAACACGCCTCAGGTTAGCCCTCCAATCAATTCGGGCTCCGTCCCTCACTGGATATTTCACACTTTCCCACAACCCATGTAAATAAGTCTAGATCAGCCCTCTGAACAATCTGGGCTCAATCCCTCGTAACTACGCCTCAGGATATTTTTCTCAACCCGCGTAACCACGCCTTAGGTCATTTCTTGCCTTTTTAGCCACACCCGCATAACCACGCCTCAGGTTGGTAGCCCTCTAATCAATCCGGATTTAGTCTCACATAATCATGCCTTAGGACATTTCTCATGTACATGCACCACAACACAATTTGCCATTCCAACATGTCGTACAATTCAAATTCAAATCACAAATTCACCACACTAGCCCACCAATCCAACACTCAAGTCAGCCCGATCAAATGTCAATTTCACCCACAAACGTCACGACAATCCGATCATTGCACCTACATAAATCAGTCACTAATTATGCCACATAATCATTACAATTTAATCTACCAATTAACCACATTAACATATTGATCCTAATCCAAGCTTAGCCACTAAATCGGTACTAATCACACCCTAGACAAGTCTAAAAATATCCAAAGTATTAGGTAGGGTTTAAAGAGTCATTTACTAGGTTTTGGCGTAAGGAGAATTCGACAAAAAGCCAAATGGCCCAGGCAAAGTGGCGGCGACTTGGTGCGGGCGCGAGCGCATTGGTCGGCAATCTCAGTACAGCCCTCGACATGGTGCTTGGCCAGGTGACAGGCGAGTAGCCGAGAGAGCTACGCATGGACGAGTGACGGGCCGGGCGAGCAGCGTAGGGATGGGCAACGGTTGACTGAGCTGGGTGAGCGGCTTGGCGGGGGACCAAGCGACACAGCTAGGCGAGCGGCACAACCAGGTGATCGGGTGACCAAGCAGCATAATTGGGCGAGTGGCTGGTTGGACGGGCAGGCGGCAGGTTGGGACGGGCGAGGTGCTGGGCATGAAGATTGGCCTGGACGAGCGAGGCGCTGGGCAGCGGCCAAGAGAGCTAGGTGAGTGACCAGTGATGGCAACGGGCTTGGCCATGCGAGCTACCAGGCGACGGTGGTGACGGCGGCGACGGTGGCGGCGACGGCGACAGTGACGGGTTCAACCACGCGAGCTACCAAGCGATGGCGGAGGCGCGGAGGGGAAGAGAAGGTTAGCTGGGTCGGGGGAGAAGGAAATAAGGGGAGGGGAGGTTGCACGGTGGTCGGAGGCGACACGGCGAGCGGCAACAGGGCCATGTAGGATCGGCTGGCGAGCAGCTGAGCAGCATCGGGCAAGCTACCGGTGTAGTTGCAAGTTGGCAGTTGCAAGGGCGACAAGTGACGGTGTGGCTCGGCTAGGTAGAGTCGAGGTGGCGGTGGCTTCGGCAAATGACCAGAGAGCGGCGGCCTAAGTGGCTAATGAACGGCGGCACGCGGTGGCTGCGGTGGACAGCGGTGGCAGGCGAGTGGCTGGGCTAGGGACTGGTTGAGCAGGAGCAACAGTGGAGAAGGGGAAAGGAAGAAGAAAAGAAAAGAAAGAAGAAAGAAAGAAAAGGGAGAGAGAGAGAGAGAGAGAGAGAGAGAGAGAGGAGTGGACGTGCATGGGGAAGGGGGAGAGAGGATGTGTGTAGGGGGAGGTGATCGGTGAAAGAGAAGGAGAAGGACAAAAGTCAAATTTTGTCCTCAAGTGCAATCCAATGGCCACAATTCGATCTCGCGAGCTTGATCCAATGGTCCCTAAAATCCTAATTAAAAATTAGGACAAAAGGCCAAAAGATAATAACTGAAACACACTACGAGAGAGGTCCATTAGTCCAAATCTGTATCCGGTCCAAATTTCACTTTTCATTTATCCCTGGCAATATTGACGCTGGCCACAATTATATTGACACCGTCCAATTAAATTCGTCACAAAACTCTGGAAAATTCAATACCAAAGTTCGTGCTCTAAATAACGGCAAAATTTGATCGAATGTGATTATAGCAAAATCTCTAATTTAAAAATAACCCAAGAGTGATCAGTTTCGAGTGAAATTTTGTTATAAGTGCACTAACGAAATACACGTTTTATAAATCCTAAAAATGGGTCAAAATTCGAAATGTCGTAACTCTTCCCCCCTTACGAAAATTTCATCATCGAAATTTACAACCTAACCCAATTATTCGAATAAATGGAGGTATTAGTGTCGTATCAGCTCTTCGCTTTCCCATGTCACACCTTCGGTTTCATGATACTTCCAAATTACTTTGACCATAGGAATTTTCTTGTTCCGCAACATTCGTTTCATTCTGTCCTCGATCCTTATTGGCCTTTTCACGTACAACACTCTGTCGTCCACGTCTATTTCTTCATAATTCAGCACGTGGGTCGAATTCGGTTCGTATTTCCTTAACATAGACACGTGGAACACATTGTAAACTTGGGATAAATCCGGCGGCAGTGCAAGACGATATGCCAAGGTGCCAATCCCCTTTAAGACCTCAAATGGACTAATGTATCTAGGGCTTAACTTCCCTTTCTTACCAAACCGCAACACCCTCTCATCAGCAATACCTTAAGGAAAACGTGATCCCTCACTTAAAATTCCAAATGCCTACATCTCCGGTCCGCATAATTCTTTTGGCGGCTCTGAGCAGTCTTAAGCTTGTCCCGAATCACCTTGACTATTTCGACTAATTGCTAAATCAACTGGGAACTCGTGATAATCCTTTCACCAACTTCATCCTAACAAACTAGTGTTTTGCAAGCTTTGCCATATAGTACTTCAAACGATGCCACTCTGATACTCTATTCGTAGCTACTGTCATAGGAAAATTCAACCAAATGTAACTGTTCCTCCCGACTACCTTTAAAATTCAATACACATGCCCGTAATATATCGTCTAAAGTCTAGATCGTCCTTTCAGACTGGCCATTCGTTTGGGGTTGATAGGCTATGCTAAACTGTAACTTCATTCCTAATGCCGTATAAAGACTTTTCCAAAAAGCGGCAGTAAATTTAGGATCCCGATTTGAAATAATCGTCACTAGCACTCCGTGAAGACGGATAATTTGTCGCATGTATATCTCGGCATACCTTCTCAAGGCAAAGTCTCTTCGCACCAGCAGAAAATGTGCTAACTTTGTCAATCGGTCAACTATCACCCAAATCGAATCATGGCCCCTCTGACTCCTCGGTAATCCCATTACAAAGTCCATTGTGATGTGTTCCCACTTCCATTTAGAGATTTTCAATGGCCGTAACATTTCACCTGGCTTGCAATGTTACGCATTAACTTGCTGACATGTTAAACACTTGGTCACGTGCTTGGCTACATCTATTTTCATGCCGTCCCACCAATAATGCTGTCGCAAGTTCTAATATATCTTTCGTACCACTCGGGTAAATACTATAATTGCTACGGTGAGCTTCTGACAAAATCTCCTCCTTAAGTTTTACATCACATGGTACACACAACCGTCCATGGAACTTCATAATCCCATCCTAGGATATCTGAAAATCCGATTTCCTTTTTGTGACATCCATGCCTAGAATCTTCTGAATCTCTAAGTCTTAATCTTAGTCTGGATCTTTGGCTCAGTCCTTAATGCTGTAAGCAGACTTGAGACATAACTCACTTCAAGCTTAAACTCCGAATCCCGAACTCCTCCAATAGAGTCCATTCTTTGATCATCACATGCGCGATGCTCAATTTCTAGCTCTGCGTATCCGCTACTTTATTAGCTTTTTCAGGATGATACATAATCTCACAGTCATAGTCCTTGAGGTGTTCCATCCAACGGTGCTGTCTTATGTTTAATTCCTTTTGGGAGAACAAGTACTTTAAACTTTGATAGTCCGTATAAATCTGAAATTTCTTCCCATACAAGTAGTGCCTCCAAATCTTAAGAGCTAAGATAATCATGGCCAATTTCGAGTTGTGCACTGGATAATTCAACTCATGCGGTCTCAATTGTCATGATGCATATGCCATTACTCTTCCGTGTTGCATTAACACGCATCTCAATCCTCTTAGCGATGCATCACTATAAATCTCATATTCTCTCGGATCTGACGAGATTGCCAACACTGGCACGGTCGTCAATCTTTGCTTTAACTCCTGAGAACTCTTTTCGCACTTATCTGTTCATTCAAACCTCGTATCCTTCTTTAGTAACTGCGTCAACAGCGTCACTAATGCCGAAAACCACTCCACGAAACATCTGTAATAACTTGCTAGACCCAAGAAACTTCGAATCTTGATCACTATTATTGGCCTCGGCCAATTTGTGATGGTTTCAATCTTTATCGGATCCACTGCAATTCCTTCCCCCAGATACCACATGTCCTCATAACGCCACTCGATGAAGCCAGAATTCGCACTTGCTGAACTTGGCGTAAAATGTATGTTCCCTTAGGGTCCGTAGAACTCTTTCCAAGTGTAACTCGTGTTCGGCGGAACTCTTCAAATATACCAAGATATCGTCTATGAACATGGTTACAAACTAATCTAGAAATTCCTTGAATACCCTATTCCTTAAATGCATAAAGGTAGTCCCGGCAATTCCTAGAGAAAGACATAAGGGAAATTGCATACCACAACTTTGTCTTCTAGCCTTGACTCTCTAGCCGTCGAGTCAACTACGGATGCCAGAAATCCTTAGCACCGTTCGTCCAGCAACTTTGTTACCTTGAGCGATGAAATCCAAGGGATTGAGGTTCTTTCTCAGTTTCCTACAAACTTGAATCTAGGATGTCCAACTGGATTAAATTTGATTACTCTGCTACTGTAGTCCATAATAACTCTCTATTTGACTAGCTAATCCATACCAACAATCATGTCAAAGTTAAACATGATTAAAATCGCTAAATCTATCTTTCCTTCCCTATCACCAATTACTATCTTACAATTAAGGCATCCAAACGCAATTAACACTTTATCATTCAGCGGTGTAGTCACACGGCATAACTTCAAGCGGTTTCAGCTCAATTCCAGACAATCTAACGAATTGCTCAAATATAAACAAATGCGACGCTCCTGGATCAAAATAAAGCATATGCAGCATGATCATTGAGAGAGATCGTACTTATGACCACGTCAGGTGCATCCTCAGCTTCCCTCCTCGCCATTACGTATACTCGTCTTTGGGCCGGCGGCCTATTCTGACTGGTCGGCTGGAGAGCTCCAAATTGATTTTCATTTCGGGTTAGTGGTGGCAGTAGTGCAGGTGACCTGGCCTGCTTGTTGTTAGGACAATTCCTCATTTGATATCCCCTTCCGCCACATATAAAATATGCTCTACCCCTATTTGGGCAAGGTCCATTCCCGTGTTTTCCTCTACATAGCTTACACGGGGCGTTATGATAATGATTTGGCTTCCCGATATTCCTCTGAATGGGAGGAACAAAATGATTATTTCTCGCCATGGATCATTTCCCAAATTGACGGTTGTTCCTAGCCGGGGCATACCGCAATGCAGAAACAATAGCCCTATCTGTTTGATCTCATTCAATTGCCTTAGTCCTTTCATAAATCTCATGATAGCCCCTCAAGTTCAATGAGATCATCTGACTGCGAAGGTCCAGCTTCAACCCATCTCGGAACCTCCTAGCTTCTTTTACCATTCTAGGGGCAAATTTGAGCAGCCTTGCAAACTTGGCTTCACACTGATCTACCGACCTCGGACCCTAGCGAAGTCTCATGAATTTAGCCAATTTCTGTTCTCGGGCACTTTCCGAGAAACACTTGCCATTAAAGGTTTCGGTAAAAACAGTCCAATTTTAGGCAGTACCAGCGGTGAACACTTGACCTATGATGGCTCTCCATCAATTGCTTGCATTTTCCTTAAGTTGGTAGATTGTTAAGGTTACTTTCTCCTCTTCAATGCATTCCAGCACCTCAAAAGCTTTCTCTAGCTTTTCTATCTATCTTAGTGCAACGTTTCCCATCAAACTTTAGGGGTTTTAACTTCAAAAACTGTTCGACTAGCTTGGACATTGGCTTGATTACATTTACTCGCACTGAACCAGGATTTCCACCAATCACATTATTCCCTTGATCTCCATTATTCTCAACAATCTCGCTGGCAGCTGTAGCGGTGATAGTAGCGCTTCTTTCCCCCATCCGTCTACCCGATAATAATCCCGTTTCCTCAAACGCTCTCTAGATTTCATCCACTCTTGGATCCTTTGCCACTCTAGCTTGCGGGTCCACACGACCTCGATCTCGATCTCGACCTCGACCTCGACCTCGACCTCTACCTTGACCTCGATTGTTCATTTTACAGGTTCTCATAAATGCTCACCTGCTATAATTTCATGCATGAATTAGAAACCTAGGCCAACTATACCAATCTAAGGTCCTAGATAACGAATCACAATACAAATCCACAAAGTAGGTAGCCAACCATAGACAATACCTAATCACAACCAATAGGATTCATGCACTTACCTCATGTCCTGACGCACATGCACTTCACATACTATTGTATAAAATCACTCAGCAACCATAATCGTGCAGTCTGGGGCACGTATGGCACATGAGTCTTCCTAACTAGCTACCCCAAAGTCATTACTCCTTATCACTCTAGATTTCAATCAAATTAGATCAAGCTGGCCTTGCTCTGATACCAAATCAACCGGGGTGTCACGTCTCGAACCTCGATGGGCTCGCGACACCCCTTCGATGGTCATATTGAACGCGACGTCCGAAAACGCATCACCGACCCAAACGAAACACGCAAAGACAAAGGCAAGCGGAAGCGAAAATCACACAACTCAGACAATTTAACAATGACCAAAGGGTAGCACATGCATAAATCAATAAACTCATCTCATTAGCTTGAAACTATAAAATTCATACATTAAGCTTCTAGGGTTAGTATCCACCTTCATCATCAAAAAGGGACAAGTGGCCGAGTAGATTACAGAATACATAAAAAAAGCCCGACCAAAAAGCTCATAGGCCCTAGCACCCAAATCCTCCTACAGTGCCCAATTTGAATTGGACCTTAAAGACTCCAACTCCGTGTCCAAGTCGATCTCGATCGGCTCCTCCTTGTGCTCGGACACCATAGGCTCCTCTTCAGGCTTGGACTCAGGCTTTGGTTCTTCTAATTCTTTCTCGATCTTGAGCTTGAACTCTTCAAACTCCTTTTCAAGCTCGAGGTCTGCAAGGGCTACAGATTCAGGTTTGGGCGCCGGTTTAAGACTCGGGTTTACCCAGGCATCTCCGGCGTCCAAAACCTCACCATTGGGGGCAAGGACAACTGAGGGATCCCACTCGCCTCCCCCATTAAATGGGACATCAAAATGCTAAAGCGGTCCATAGACTCCGTATAAATCCCGATAACAATATGCCCGATATGTATTGGGTTGTAACTCCAGCTTACCAACATCTACCCACACCACCGTGGTATGCTTATCATAAGCCTCCCCATTCCTTACGGGGTACCCCACCGCCGAGTGCTCAATATGTCTCAGGATCCCAAAATGTTCAGGCGGATCACTCATGGTCAGGGTTAAAGGTCTGAAATGGTTTGCATTACAGCAATGATAATAAATCTCAATAAGCAGACAACCTATACTTCACCTAGTCCAATGCATACCCAGACGAGTCTAACATGCAATCTAACCCCCCGATATAACAAACTCACCAATATACACTTCCCTCGCCACGATTCACACGCCAGCTCTGCATTAGTCAAATCACATGAATATCATAATAACACATGAACACATTGCCATCATTCGGGCGCCATACACACATACATTCACTCAATTCAATCACAAAGTACTAGGTAGGGTTTAGGAAATCACTTACTAGGTTTTGGTCCAAGGAGAAATCGACAAAAAGCCAAATGGCTCGGGTGGAGCAGCGGTGACTTTGCACGGATGTTGGCGCGCTAGCTGGTAGTCTCGGCACAGCCCTTGGCACAACCCTCGGCTACGGCCGGGGTGCTCAGCTAGGCGATGGGCGAGTGACCAAGCGAGTTGGGCACGAACGAGGGACGGGCCGGGCGACTGGGGCAGGGACAGGTAACGGTCGAGCGAGCTAGATAAGCGTCTTGGCGGGTGGGTAAGTGGCACGGCCAGTCGAGCGGCATGATCGGGTGAGCGGGCGACCGAGCGGCACGGTCAAGCGAGCGGTTGGCTGGACGAGCAGGTGATCGGCTGGACGCGCGAGGTATTAGGCACGAGGGTCGGCTTGGACGAGCAAGGCGCTGGGCAGCGGATAGGCAAGCTGGGCGAACAACTGGCAAAGGTGACGAGCTCGGCCACACGAGTTGCCAGGCAACGGTGGTGGCAGCGACGACGGTGACGGTGACGGGTTTGACCACGTGAGCTGCCAGGCGACGATAGTGGCGCGGAGGGGAAGGGGAGGTCAGCTGGGTCGGGGAAGAAGAAAATAGAGGGAGGGGAGGTTGCACGATGGTTAGAGACGACATGGCGAGCGGTGGTTGGGCGATGCAGGACTAACCAGTGAGTGGCTAAGCAGCACCGGGTGAGCTACCGGTGCAGTTGCAAGTTGGCGATCGCAAGGGCGATCAGCGATGGTGCGGCTTGGCTGGGTGGAGTCGTAGTGGCGGTGGCTCCGGTAGACGACCGACGAGTAGTGGCCAAAGTGGTTGCTGAGCGGCGACACGCGGTGGCTATGGCGAATGGTAGTGGCAGGCAAGTGACTAGGCTAGGATTGGTCAAGCAGGAGCAACGGTGGAGAAGGGGAAATGAAGAAGAAGAAGAGGATAAGAAGAAAAGGAAAGAAAGAAGAAAGAAAGAAAGAAAAGGAAGAGAGAGAGAGAGAGAGAGAAGTGGACGTGCATGGGGAGGGGAGAGAGAGGATGTGCGCAGGGGGGGAGGTGACCGGCGAGAGAGAGAGAGAGAGAGAGAGAGAGAGAGAGAGAAGGACAAAAGTCAAATTTTGTCCTCGAGTGCGATCCAACGGCCACAATTCGATCTCGCAAGCTTGATCTAACGGTCTCAAAATTCCTAATTAAAAATTAGGAAAAAGGGCCAAAAGATAATAACTAAAATACACTACGAAAGAGGTCTACTAGTCCAAATCCGTACCCGGTCCAATTTCACTTTCACTTATCCCAGGCAATATTCACGCTAGCCACAATAATATCGATATCGTCCAATTAAATTCGTCACGAAACTCCTAGAAATTCGACACCAAAATTTAGGCTCTAAATAACAGTCAAATTCGATCGAGTGTGATTTTAGCAAAATTTCTAATTTAAAAATAACCCAAGAGTGATCAGTTCCGGGTGAGATTTTATTATAAGCGTACTAACAAAATACATGTTTTATAAATCCCAAAAATGAGTCGAAATTCGAAATGTTACATATGGTGATCATTGAAAATTGCGACTATTCCTATTATTATTATCTAAAACCACTTTCACATGGTATACAGCTTTGCGAGCCATTTCTACCTTCTCATGGGACCAAATGGAGAGAATGTTTCATAGCCAGTTTCAAAGAGCCATTCTAGATGTGTTTGTTGTTAATTTGTCGACAATGAAGCAACAGAACATTGAATCAAATGATTAGCTTATTTTTTGATTCAAGAAAGCAAGAAACAAGTGTCTTATGCCATTACCTGAGAAGACGTTTGTAGAGTTTGCGTTTAACGATTTAAAGTTCACTACAAGAGAAAGAATGGTCAGCCAAACCTTCTACAACATTCTCTCGTTAGCGACGATAGTAGTTTAACACGAAAGCTTACTAAGGGAAATGGACAAGAGATATGGTAGGCATGATATTAATTTTGTTGATGGTTCTTAACTCGATGATGATATGGATGAGATGGAATATGCTAAAGTAGTTGTGGCCAAAATGATAATTGATAAACCGTACACATTTCGAGCCTTGAAGCTAGCAAGAGTAAAGGAAAAAGCCAATATCATGGCTAAGGCGAAAGATGTCCAATATTAGTCCTTGGACATAAACTGTACACATGGCACCTTTTGCACCTCTTGGTCAAAATCAGTTGATGTTGGATCAAATAATGTGGTCATATGGAGGTGATATGGGTATGCTAGGCTTGTGTACAAAAAATCATATCTTGATTGGATGGATACAATCCTATACCCAAGAGGCTCCAATATGCCAAAGTTTACCCTCTTCATTGATGAAGATGATGAGTCGACACATGAACATGTTAATCGATTTACTGCATTATGTGTTGATGTAACAAATGGTGATCATTGAAACTTGCAACTATTCCTACTATCATTATCTAAAACCACTTTCACATGCTATACATCTTTGCGAGCCATTTCTACCTTCTCTTTGGACCAAATGGAGAGAATGTTTCATAGCCAATTTCAATGAGCCGTTCTAGACGTGTTTATTGCTAATTTGTCGGCAATGAAGCAACAAAACAATGAATGAGTAGATCAGCTTATTTTTCGATTCAAGAAAGCAAGAAACAGGTGTCTTGTGCCATTACCTGGGAACACTTTTGTAGAGTTCGCGTTTAACGGTTTAAAGTTCACTATAAGAGAAAGAATGGTCGGCCAAACCATCTACGACCTTTTCTCGTAAGCAACAATAGCAGTTTAACATGAAAGCTTACTAAAAGAAAAGGACAAGAGACATGGTAAACATGATATTAATTTCGTTGATGGGTTTGTACTCAATAATGATATGGATCAAATGGAATATGGTAAATTAGTTGTGGCCAAAATGATAATTGATAAACCGTACATGTGTCGAGCCTTGAAGCCAGTAAGAGTGAAAGAAAAAGCCAATATCATGGCTAAGGTGAAAGATGTCCAATATTAGTCCTTCGACATAAACAAGGTAGATGAAATGTTTGACCTACTCCTAGCTGTTGGTAAAATAAAATTGACCGAAGGCCAAGTAATACTGAATAAAGACGAATTGGTAGGCAAGAAATACTGTAAGTGCTATCATTCTTGGATTCACAATACTATCGATTTCATTGTGCTAAGGAAGAATATTCAATAAGCCATTTGACAAGGAAAAATCAAATTTGTGGATGAGAAAGAAAAAGCTCCAACAGAGATTGACATCGACCCTCGTCCTGTGATGACGGGTATGGTTTCTCTCATATTAAAGGGCAAGGCAATACAATGTTCAAATCTTTGTGCCTAATGTAAGCAGGAGATCAATCACAATTATTATTCTCTACCGAGAGGAAGAGTTCCGCGAGCCAAAATTTCATTTTAGCATAATAGGAATGGCCTTCAACAAAGCTATGTTAAGCGCCCTGATATGGTTAATCGATAGACCGCTCCAGAGTGTTTGATCGAGTAACTTATCCCAGACAACAACTTACAAAGCCAAGGAAATTTAAACAAATGTATGGAGAAAATGACCCAACTATAAGAACACCGGGGGAGCCGAGCGGCAAATTTGATTACTAAGTCAGGGATGCCCCTCCTCCTTCATATCCTCATGAGGTAATTTCTAGTGGCTGGGGGAAAGAATTTGATGACTTGCTTCTAGAGGATGTTGAGTACCCGATGTTGCCTCGCCACAAATAGACTTTAAAGGTACCTTGCAACTCGTCGGAGGATCAATGATTTGAATTTGGAGAAGTCTAGGGACCGGGGCAATATCACAAGAACTCAAAAGAGGAGGTTCCAAAGGAAGAAAAAGATGTATGATTTACAGTAACAAATTTATCAAATCCACAATATTGAGGTCAAGCCCGCTATTATAACGGCTTATAAACCCGAGAAATTATGAGCTAAAAATTTGGTTTGGAAAAGGAAGTTAGAAGAACTAGCTTAAGTCGAAGAGGAGAGAAGAGAGACTAGTTTTGTAGCAACTAATAAATTGGAGCGCAAACTAGCTATTTTATCAAAATCAATTTCTCCCATGAGTTCATGTATAGTCTAAGTTAGACTCCATCCAGAATTTCGGGTTGCCTCAATTGAAGCAAAGAAAACTAAAGATGCAATTATCAATGAAGAGAAGCAAGCCACTTTCAATTTAACAACGAAGAAATGATGGAATTTGAGAATCTATCTATTCATAGTTCTAAGTATCTAAGAGCCCTTAATATAAATGCCAATGGCAACAGTCGACCGGTGTTTAAAGTCTTGGTCGATTGAGGGTCCACATTGAACCTTATTCCCTGCATATTTTTCAAAAAATTGGGTAGGATAGACAATGAGGTTATCCCATCAAATATTCATCTCTCAAATTTCACCGGTGAAGTGACTAAAGCCAAGGGACTATTCATAGCTGATTTGATTGTGGGATCTTTCTGTGTAGTCGAAGTTGATGGGTCATATCATTTGTTGCCGGGAAGAAACTGGATTCATGGAAACCAATGCGTGCCTTCTACCCTTCACCAAATGTTGGCCTTTTGGAATGGAGACAAAGTCATGTTAAAGCAAATACTAAAGTGCATGTGACTTAGGCACATGCATTGGGAGTAAATTGAAATCACAGGTTAGAAACCAATGACAATTCATGTGTTTCGAAGGTCGATCCTAAGAATATAACATTTAGCCATTTCGACGAGGGAAACATTGAATGGACTCCTAAGAATGAACTAGCGGAGCATTTAAGCAAGGTTGTCCATGGAGAGCTTTATATTATCAAACGACCACTGTAAGAGGTATGCGACCTACATGACCAAGCAGGATGAGCTGTCTATCGATCCTACAGATGGTATAACAGATTTTGAAGAGCCACCGATCAAGGAAAATGATTAAGTTATGGAGGCTTAGGACCCTTTAGTAGAAGATATCCGAGACTACCAATACCATCGATCAATATTTATTAGTGCATTAATTCCAAAATGTAGTTAATTGAGTTGCTGAAAAAATACAAAGATTGTGTCGCTAATTATTGTGAGATGCATGGATTAGGAAGAAAGGTGGTGGAGCATAAGTCACCAATTAAGAAAGGGTTTAAACCACATAAACAACCCTAAGAAGATTCACTCTAGAGATTATTTTTAAAGTCAAGGAAGAAATCGAGCGACTATTAGCTGCTGGGTTTATTAAAATTGCATGGTATATGGAATGGCCTTCTAATATAGTCCCGGTTAAGAAAAAAAATGAAAACTCAAAGTATGCATTGACTTCCGAGACTTTAATGTTGCTAAACCGATGACGAATATCAAATGCCTATGGCTGACATGTTGATCAACTCGGCATTAGGCAATTAAATCATATCCTTGATGGATGGTTATTTAGAGTTCAATTAGATATTTATAGCAGAAGAGTGTGCACAAAACGGCGTTTAGATACCCAGGAGCTATTGGTACATTTGAATGATTAGTAATGCCATTTGAATTGAAGAATGCTGGAGCTACTTATCAAAGAGGGCCATGAACTTTATTTTCCATGAATTGATGAGTTCATGGAAGTGTATATAGATGACATCATCGTCAAGTCAAACCAAGTTAGTCATATGGACTATCTTAAAACAAGCTTTTGTTAGAATGTAGAAATATAAGTAGAAAAAGAGTCCATTGAAATTTGCTTTCGAGTTTAAGGCAAGCAACTCCTTAGGATTTCTGGTAAACTAGAGACGAATTGAAATATATAAGAATAAGGCAAAAGCAATTGTAGATCTACCGCCACCACTACCAAGAAACAATTGCAAATGATAATTGATAAAGCAAATTTTACGTGTCGGTTCACTGCTAACCTTTCAGGTAAGATTGAAGCTTTTTCCCCTTTGCTCAAGTTAAAAAACCAAGAAGAGTTTATTTGGAAGGAGGAACATCAAAAAGCTTTTTAGCTTATCGAGGATTATTTGACTAATCCACAAGTTTTGATGCCACCTAAAGCTGGTAGACTATCGAAACTTTATTTGTCAGCGACTGATACAACTATCGGAAGTATGCTAGCACAAGAAAATGATGAGAGTAAAGAACATGCAATTTATTACCTGACTCGGATACTGAATGATGTTGAGAGAAAATACACTTCGATCGAGAAGTTATGTTTGTCCTTATATTTTACTTGTAACAAATTACGTCATTGCATTTGATTATCAAAAAAAAAAAATTACATCATTGCATTCTATTGACTACAGTTCATGTAATGTGTAAAATAGACATGATCAGTATATGTTAACTCAGCCAATTGTTAGAGGTCGAATTGTAAAATTGGCTTTTGCCCTATCTAAAATCAATTTGATATACGTTCCACTCAAAGCAATTAAAGGACAGGCAGTTGTTGACTTCATCACCGAAAACCTGTGCGTCCACATTGACGAGGAAAAAGATAAAAACCTCATGTGAGTAGTGCCATGAACTCTATATTTCGATAGGTCGTGCACATCGACATTCTTGGGCATCGAAATTCTAATAATTTCCCCTCATGGACATCGAACCAAGTTTATGTTGAAACTTGACTTATTTTGTTCAAATAATCAAGTATAGTATGAGGCACTAATCGTTGGTCTTAATATTTTGGTTGACATGAAAGTGCAGTTTGGGAGAATAAAAGGGGATTTCCAACTGGTCATTAGACAGTTGTCTGGAGAATACCAATACCTTAAGGAAAATATTATTCGCCATTACATGTTGGCGAAAGAATTATTAAATGCTTTCTTTGATTTTGAACTAATACATAATAAAAGGAATGAAAATACGGAAGCCAACAAATTACTCAAATGGCATCCGGTTACAAATTATCTAAAAGTCAACAAAATTCATCATTACTAAAGTGAGGTTGTTACCATCGATTGAAAATCAAGTGATGACAAAACGTGTTTATGTCTTTAGAGATCAAGATATTATCATTGACTAAGGAGATTGGAGAAAACCATTTATCGATTACTTAAAATATCTTGTCACCAGCGATAAAAATTTCAAAAGGCAAGCATATAAATATTTATTGCTTGGCAACGAATTGCATCAAGAAACCATGAATAGTATTTTGCTTAGATGCTTGAGAAAGGCAAAGTCAACATTAGCAATATTAGAAGTACATGAAGAAATATGTGGTGCGCATCAAGCCGGGATAAAAATACAATAGTTATTGTCCCGTCATGGTTACTTTTGGCCAAATATGACATAAGATTGCATCGATTATGCTAAGGGATGCGAGCCATGTCAAAAGCATGGTCTGATTCAACATGTTATAGCATCAATGTTAAAGCCCATTGTTAAACCTTGGCCATTCTAAGGTTGGGCATTAAATATAATGGGGAAAATCTATCCTCCTTCATCTAAAAGACACAATTTTATTTTGGTTGTCACTGATTACTTTACGAAGTGGGTTGAAGGAGCCTCGTACATGAGTATCATGCAAAAAACTATGAAGGAATTGATAGAAAAACACATTAAACATAGATTTGAAATACTTGAAACAATAATTGCTGACCAAGGAACTGTATTTACTAGGCAAGAGGAGTTGGATTTCACCAAGTTTAGAAAAATAAACATGATCCTTTCGACGCCTTATTATGCTCAAGCCAATGGGCAAGCTAAAGCTTGTGATAAGGTTATAATCAACCTTATTAAAAAGACATTTAGAAGAGAACCCATGAGAATGTGATTCACTGTTATCAATTGTTCCATGAGCTTATAGAATATCAAAGAGATCGAGCACAAGAGTAAGTCCATACATGTTAACTTATGGTAAAAAAGCCGTCTTGCCCGTAGAGGTTATAGTATAGTCTCTGAAGGTGAAGCTACAAGGAGAAATGTCCAAAGAGAAGTGTGACAACAATGTCTAGAATAGTAATTGACATAGGACCCTAGGAAAACAAAAAACAATTGGTCAAGGGGGACTAAAAGCGGATAGCAGCTCCTAGAAGCCCCAAGTTTAAGTCATAAGACAACATGCTGACCTCCAAAACAGTGCTATTTTGGCACTTTTCTAGACAAGTTGCACTTTTCCATCTATAAATACCACCTATGGAAGGCTGCTTCGAAAGAAAGAAAACCCCATAATCAAGAGGGTATTATAGTCCAGATGTCCATAATTGACATAGGACCCTAGGGAAAGAAAAAACAATTGGTCGAGGGGGACCAAAAGTCGATAGCAGCTCCTAGAAGCCCCAAGTTTAAGACAACATGCCGACCTCCAAAGCAGTTGCTATTTTGGCACTTTTCCAGGCAAGTTGCACTTTTCCATCCGTAAATACCACCTATGGAAGGCTGCTTTAAAAGAAGGAGAACCCCATAATCAAGAGAGTGTCATAGTCCAAATGTCCATAATGGTGGGTCTTTGGATGGAAAGTAATTCTTCACGTTTTTAAGAAAAACAAGGCCTGAGAGAAGTTGGGATTTGTTGATGGTTAAGGAAGCGGGGACCAAGAGCAAGGCTCACAGGATACTCATGAATTAAATTTGGACATCGGAAACGACAATTGTTAAGTGTTCGTCCCTTTGCAGATCATCAAAATTGGCAATATAGCTTGTGGGAGAACATTGAGGAACGTCGGAAGCCATGAGAAGCAGTGAAGTAAAAACAAAGGAGAAACTCAAGGGTTTTAGATCAAAAGGACAATAGGGTTTAAGGAAGAAGACGAAAGAAGTAAAAAAGTCAGATTTTGGTGTATATACACTTGCCGGAGATATACTGCGAGGGTAGGGATGATGATCCATATGATCCGCAATCATGATTTATTTTCCTTTAGTAATCAAAGCAACATGTTGAAACACTACAGGAGATCATGAGCTAGCCAGCTGCACACAAAGTATGAAATGTCAGAAGACGGGACACATGTCAAGGTTATGTACAAAAGGGTGTGCGCGAACAAGGTATTATTGTCAAAAGGATTAAATTAATCTAATCCTTTTGAAAGTAGGCATATGTTGGCACCAAAAATAATCCAGTTGTCTATACATGCGTGCCTAGCACGTGAATAAAGAAAGGCATGTGAATGGCACATGAATGAGGATAAAGGTAATCACGTGTATAATACATCAGGAAGATCCTGCACATATTGGTCTATGGACGAGTACAGGAGCCAACATGTGCTAATCAAGGATGACGATCTTTAATGTCATGTGTCTAGTTGTCAAAATATGGTAACGGAGGATTCATAACCACCAATATAGGCGCCGGCAGTGAGTATTGGTACCATTCAAAATTTGAAAACTATTGAAGTAACTAAAATCGAAGATATGCGCTGTGGAGGGAACGGCTACCATTTAATGACCCAATCATTGAGTGATCATCAATGCCAACCGATGCCTTAGCCCCTACTTGCCATCGCCTGTCTATCATTGCCAACTCTCTTGTTCAAAGTTTCTGTCCATCGCCATTCTTGGCCTTGTCGGTTGCCGCCGTGGATACCTTAATTGGTTGCCATTCGGAGTTCGGGTCTTAATTTAGGTAATTTCCTTAAAACCATTCTCAATTTCAATATCCAATTGCCTAAATTGTGAGTATTAAATTGTGAGTATTTAGATTCTAACTTGATGTGGTTAAGATTTAAGGTGTATCATAAAAAGGAAATTTCTTCTTTCGAGTCGTGCATATAATTGGGGTTTCGATCTTTAAGACCTAGGATTAGATTCTAGATTACCTTTGTTTCTTATTTTGGATGTGGCGAGTATATAATTATGCGGTTTATATAATATATGTCATTAATTTAGGCAACATTCATTTTATAAAAAATACAAAAAGAATTGCATTGCATTTAGGATAGATTGCATCCATTTAAATTCCTAATTTAGAATTGCATATTTAAGAACCATGTAGTAATTTAGAAAATTACCAAATTTAGAGTAGGGTTTAATATAAATTATTTCCTAGTTTAAATTAAGTCATTTTATAGTATCTTGATTTAGCTTTAAAATCACAAAAATATAACATGCATACCTCACATATACCTAGTTTCATAAATTTCATATCATACATTAAATGTCACGTAGTCCTTACAGGCTTTAGGTCCACGTCTTCATATCTACGTGATAATTTCCACATCATAATATCCATATCATTTAGTGAGTATATGCTTAGGCTCATATAAATCTACTTGCATATTAATTTATTCCTGATAATTCGTATTAGTTTACATATAGATTGGATTTAAGTTCATGTCACATGTCATTAGTTTAAGTTAGAATTAACATAGACATAACTTAAATTAAATTACATCTCAAGCATTACATATAGTTTTTTTTTATATAAAGAAGAAAACCCAAAAAACGAATTGAATGTCATTGCATTTAGAAATTATGTTTAGGTCAATGCATATGTAGCGTCCCGAAATTCGACTCACTTTCGAGATCAATGAAATTGATGTATTTCTCATTTCATTTAGTAAGTCTCGCCCGGAACTGATCATTCTTGGGATACTGACCAGTAGAGAAAGGCTAACTAGGGAAAACGGTACGTGGACCCAAGAACTCGACCACGAATCGAGTCCGATTCAAAGAAACGATGAGGAAATATTTTGTGCCAATGTAGACCGGTTCGAGAATGGTGACGAATTTAGTTTGACCGACGACGTACGATCGGATAGCGGGTGATTCTGCACAATTGAGAGTACGCATGGCGAACGATCCCAAACTTATTCCGGACAACCGCGACCCCTGGGACTAGCGATAAATCCTTACGTTCTCCGGGAAATCGGCACCATCATGACTCGAGTAGCCCTACGTCGATACGCGTAACCCCTAAACAGCCGTCCGTTAGTGAAAGACGCTAAAACTGCAAATTAAGCTAAAACGATCGTGGAATTGAATTTGAATTTCGGTGTCGAATTTCATGGGCACGCGCGACTATTTTTTTGCAAGAACGACATCATTTTTATGTGGCCAAACATATTTGGGTTCGGTAGGGTCAAAATTGGAAAATTTGAACCGGGACCAGAAAATTACCATTTTGCCCTTGTACCCCTAAGATGGAATTCCGAATTTTGGGCTTTATTGGACATTATTTTGGAGTTTAAAATTAAGTGTCATCAACCCAATAATTCAAATGGTTGAGGACCAAAATGCCCCTCCACTAGTGAGCTTGATTGATTCTCAAACCCTTGATTAGGGGTAGTTTGGGCATTATGAGAAGTAGCTCACCAACCCTCACTCACTCACTCACTCTATAAGCCCTCTAGTCTCTCTCTCTCTCTCCTCTCATTCTCTCCCTCAACCAGCCAGCCATCCCCTTTCCTCTCTCTCACTCTCTCCCGATTGCTCCCTCTCCCTCACGCCATCGCCGCCGCTCGCCGGAGGAGCCGCCGCCGAGAACCACCGCCCTACGCCTCACCGCCCTCACCGTTCCGTCCTCTTCCCCCTCCCTTTTCCCCCAGCTGCGTGAGGATCGGCCTCACCCGCCTAGGACCGCTAGTGCCCTCAAGTCGCCGTCGTGCGCACCACCGGGAGGTCGCCGTCGCCGCCGCTGCCCAGCCTTCCTCGTCGTGTGTTCAGCCCCATTTCTAGCTTAGGACATCAAGTGAGTTTGACCCTAAACCTAATCAAGATAATTTGCATTTCTAGATGGGTTTTAGGGGTTAATTAGGGTAATTTAGGGGTTAAATTGTGGAGATGATTAGGGGTTATTGTTGTGGCTGATTTGGTAGATTAGTGTGATGAATTAATGGAGGTTTAGTGGACCGAGAGGTGCTGTACATTGGCTGGACAGATTTAGATCGGAATGGCCCAAGTTCGGGAAAGTTCGGATTGGAATGCGGACTTTAGTGCGCGCCTTATTTAGCTTTGTGGTGGCTGATTAGAATGGCGTTTTGGAGAGTTTAATGGAACATTTTGAGAATAATTAATGGCCTAGAATGAGCGGACTAGGGGCTAGTCATGACGGGATTGTATTGGGCGAGGCGCGATTGATTTGAGGTTTAATAGTGTAATTGGCGGAATTGTTGGATAGATTGAGTTACTGATTAAATTGTTCTCGATTGGGAGTGATTCGGCAATGTCGTGATATGTTTAGTGTGGCTAAGAACGGAGTAGCTTAGCGGGCCTTGTTTGCGCGGAATTATGTTGAGCTATTTGTGTGACCTATATGTATGAGTTTCATACCGTGCCAGAGTACTTGAGTGGTCTTCATGGTTGTGTAGTATGCTGGTTGAATATATTGAAAGGTGGCATGAGCATTTTGCGTGGTATATTGACCAAGTGGTGTAGTGATATTAAATGCTCTTTGTGAAATGCGTGATTGCCCAAGTGTGATTATTGCAGTCGTGGGTGTGCATCTCAAGCTTTGACACGACATCTACATATACAAGTGTGCCCGAGTGACATGTGCATTGTGATCATCTAAAATGCTCTGATGCGTTTTACGCGAGGTTCAGATAAAATTTGGTGCTTGAGAATGTGTGATCACAATAAATACTGATGTGTTTTACGTGGGGTAGTGAACCTGTCCTAAGGCGTGTTACATGGAACGATGCTCGGTTTACCGGAAGATGACCAACCTGAGGCATTTTACGTGGGTAATGTGTCATGAGCCTAATGCGTATTACGCGGGCCAGAGATCGATCTCGAAGTGGTGGACCCGATGCGTTTAACGCAGATTGGAGGAGAAATTGATAAATGGCAGAGTGCTAGCATGCAAGTGTGCGTTAATGCATTGATGAGACGTGAACATGTGTGCGAACATGAGCATATGCATTACATACATCAGAACCGAGTGATATGTGTGTATGTGCCTTGATCTGATTCTACGATACTGTTGTGAATATATGTTTATAGAATGCCTAACCTGTAGGGTCAAGTAAGATTAGATTTAGGCTCGAGGGCCTGAGTTAGTTATGTTTTGAATCATGTGTTGTTTAGTACTCGTCAGGAGGTGCACGTTAGCCTAGTTTAGGTTTAGGGAATTACTCACTAAGATTATTCTCATCGTTGTATAAAATCAATTTTTGAGACCCTCAGTCCTGAGATGCCTTCAGTTCCAATACGTTTTGGGATTCCGCATCATGTAGAGCGGACGCAGACGATACACCTCGTAGGGAACGGGGAGTCCTATATTAAATATTATACCTCAGTTTAGGTGGATGTGGGGGAGTCACATTATCAGACCCACGAGTACGTGGCGTGGTGCTTCAGGGACAATCTCGGAGAGTATGGTTCTCTCCGGACTTTTGATGTCCCGTTCACCGGGTTGGGCACCCGGTATCCTCGATGCCCTGATGGCGAGGTGACTGACCCTAGCTCTTCAGCTGAGGAGAGTGCGAGCACTGATGGTGTGCCGGTAGAGTACGAGGTAGATGAGTTCGAGCCAATAGACATAGAGCCAAACGACGGGGTCCTTGTTCCGGAGTCGATGGAGCCAGACGATGAGGAGCTAGAGTTGATCGAGGAGGATCTCGTGCTGGAGGTCGAGCTTGAGGATATGGTCTCGAAGGAGGAGGTTGTAGAGGCCGAGTCTGAGACGGACTCATTAGGGTCCGAGATGGAGATGCCTGACAGCTCTTCATCCGCAGAGTCTTCTGATTCCGACCCAGATTGGGCACCGCAGGAGTTAGCATTTGCCTAAGTTTGGTAGGGTCAGTACCTTTTTGACCAGTGCCCCACCTTTAGTAGTAGACTGACTCCCGAGCTACTTACCCCTTTTTGTCGGTAGTGGCTTTTAACCCGTTTTTGATTTTTGATGATTGGGCTGTACATGGATATTGTATATGGTTTCCCCATAGTAATGCAAGTGTTTATTTTGTAATCTTGTTCTTGTTGTGGCTATCCTTGATTTGGTGTTATAGTTCTGTACGGGTGTTTGATTTGCTTTCGCACGTGCTTTAAATCTCTGCGTTGGGCGTTGGGTCGGCGACGCGTCCTAGGACGTCGCACTCGAATCGACCTTTGCAAGGGATGTGGCACCCTGTAGGGTTCGGGGCGTGATAGCATATATGTTTATTTAACATCTTGCAGAACACTTGGCACATCATTATATTGAAGTTATGCTTTGCTTAATTTATCAAGGTTTTTGCCCTAATTTTGGTAATTTATTTATTATTTTAATTTATTGAGTGTTAATATTTGCTCGTGCACTCACATGATCACACATGACATGTTAGTGGCTTAAGGTTAAAATTGGCCAAGATTGCACGCAAATTATTTTTGAAATAAAGATAAAAGTTATTGAAAGGGCGTTTATCTAGCATAACCAAGTTATCGTATTTATGAATCCCTAGTTCGGAAAAGTAAAATATTCCCCCATATGTTACTTGGGTTTGTAATGGACCAATAATAGATTAATGGTGATTCTAATTGAATTAAATTCCATTTTAAATTGATTAAATCAAAACCCAAAGTTGTGATTGGTATGAACTTAGGAGAGTTTGCGCTAAGTCTTTAGCTTAGTAATATATTAGCTTTCGTTTTGGTGATTCACCTCTAAAAAGGTGATGATACCATATGTGATAATTATCATGTCATGTTATGTCATGTCATTTTTTCGTCATGTTTTGGATTTGAACTTGCCATACGGCATATGATGTGAGCATGTCATGTCATTTTGTTATTATGTTTTGAATTTGACTTGCCATGTCATGTTGAATGTGATTACTTTGATGTGATGTCATTTCCTTGTCATGTTTGATTACGAATTGTCATGGTATGTTACATGTGATTATTGCTATGTCATGTCATTTTCATGTAATCTTTTGAATTATGAATTTGACATATCAAATTGCATGTGATTATTGTCATATTATACCATGTTTAGGTCATGTTTTATTTGAATTTCACCATGTCATTTCGCATGTGAGTATTATCATGTCAAGTAATTTCCTCGTCCTTTTATGAATCCCCAATCGCATGTCATGTTGCATGTGATTCTGACCGTGCCATGTCATTTTCTCATTGTGTTTTAATTTGAATTTGCCATGTCATGTTTTACATGATTTTTATCATGTCACGTCATTTTCTCGTTGTTTTAAGTACCAATCTACCAATTTATGTTTGTGTCTGAATTGCCCTGTCATGTTATTTTCTCATCATCTTCTGTGTCATGTTTGAATTCCTAATTTGTGTGTTGCACCCAAATTGCACGGTTGAATTCCGACTTTGTGTGTTGCACCCAAATTGCACGTCATTGTAATTAATCGTCATCTGACTGACATTTAATTTGTATTCACAATTTGACACACGTATAGAGTTACAGCATGACATGTGAATTCGTGTCTTTTATGAATTACATCACTGGATAAGTGTTTTGGGAACATTTTGAATTCAAAAACAAAAATCATACATACTTAAGAAATTATTTGATGAGTGGTTTAGGACAACCAACAATGGAGCGGCTATCCAGAAAGGGTGTCGTGGAATGTTAATCTGTTCCACGCGTAACCCAACACCCGGACCTAGGATCTTAATGTTTCATTTGATCAGCTCTTTCATTTAGGTAGTTTGACTTCCTTGACACTACCTGAGGATTTAGGTGTTCAATCAACCAAGGTTTTCATAAATGGATTAGTAACGACTCTAGTCTTGTTTAGGTTTTTTTTTTTTTTTTTTGGTTATCATATTGCAAATTGTAGACAACTTGAACCTAAGATTTAAGAAAGACCCTATGAACAGGATGCTATTTACCTAGCGACCCTTGGTTTATGAAATTCGAGGTGCTACATACACGAAAGGATGAAATCATGAGACTCGATACAAGATGGTTAAAGTAAATAATATCTCAAATGAGTTGGGCTAGGGTGTCACACAACAACCGGTCCATGTGCCTATTATTGATTCTCAAATAGTACAATGGGTGAATATGATAAGTAAACATTCCAACCCAACCATAGGTACAAGATTTTTCTAACTTGAAAGAGCGAGAAGCGGCAACAGAGTGTAGCTACACCTTTGAATGTAACCATGAGGGTTCCATACCCATTACGCAATATGTTAAAATTGAATACTATGAAAAAGTCATAGGTCAGCACAACTGATGATTCATTGATTCGAATAAGTAAATTCCGCAATATCGCTCGAGCCTCAGTGATGTCATATTCCAGAACCACAACTAGAATCGGGGCTCGCCTATCCGACCATGAGCCGTTATCTTGACAAAACATCATCGGAATAATCGGACGATTGGCAAAAGTTCATTTTTTATTCGACCGCTGGTGAGGATTGTCAGCCAACAGCTGAAATTAAATATCTTCCATCAAATGATTCACAAAGGTCCCAGCGATTTTGCCGTGTGTAAGGGCACGATCGGATAGACAAGCCCTACAATTGATCCCCCGCGATCTGGTGATCTTACAGCCGAAAGGTCCATTGAACAGAAAACTAACGTCCAAACATCAAAGAGTGCTCTAGTCTTGTCCCAACTCAATCAGTGCACCACTTGTTATCAGCGTTAGGTCTTTACAAACTCAAAAGCAACGGAGAGAAAACGCAAGCTGCCCCGATTTTTGTCACTGCAGCCATGAAAATGAACCGGTAAATGGTCGTCTTTTTCTCATCATATGCACAGAGAAAGGGGGGAAGAATAGCAAAAAGAAAAAAGGGCATCCACGACTTCTACAAAAAGACAACCACTCCTTGCCAAAATATTTCTGCTGATCTTTTATCTTTTTCTAGAAATGTCTCTTTGATTCTCTATTTTGGGAGAAACTTGACTTATGTTGGATTGCTATTATGGATATCATTCGCATCCAACCAAACAAATTTTGAGTAATTTCTACATCTATAACCGTTAATCAAAAGCTTGGTTGGAGAAAGCTTTGACCCCTTTTTACTTCCTATATCTTCCCATGCTACATGTACCATCGCCCAGCCCAGATACTTTCATACGCTACTATGCATGCATGCATACCATCTTTATATTATGATTTCCATTCCAGGTTCCTTTATAATTGTTTTTCCCTTTTGGTTAATGTGTCTAGGATTAAAACTTTTGGGACAACATTTGAACTATGAAGTGGTCCAAGTACTAATTTCAAAGGACTATGATTACATGTATGAAGACTAAGGTTCCCTTTGACAAAAAGAATTGGTTGATTATTATCGAAGTTTCCCTTTACTGATTCTTTCGGTTGTGAGAATGTCCGAATAGTTGCTCCTAAAGAAACTAATGAGACCCCAAAGTTTGCCTTGGTCAAGAGTCAAAATTGGTAGGAACCATTGGAACTTGATCATGCGGCTAAAGTACAAAGATAATGAAGCCGTTTAGGAGTTACGAAACACCTCGACAGGACTTTCTTGAAGACACTTCATATGCTCTTCCTTTCTACTGAAGTCTTACGCAATTAATTACATCTCTTTCTTGAGCAAGTCGCTACTCAGATTCATGCAGTCGCTCCCTTACTCATGCTTGAGTATTAAAAGAACAGTTACTAATCTTATTATGATCTTTTTTCACTTTAACAAACTTTATCTATTTTTTACCTACCGCTAGTGGAATTTTAGGATTCGGCGCTTAATCACAAGGAAATAGAGAGTAAAAGTGAGAAAAAAAATCGAGATATAAGGTTTTTTTTATCTTGATCCACCTTTAAACTAGAGGTACGTCTAGCAAAGGATTCCATTATAATTAACACCTCGCACCTCTATGTTATATTTCTCAATTACAAGAGAATATATATAGTAGATATTCATGAGCACAACCCAAACTACCAATAAAATACAAAATCAAAATATAAAAGCCCTCTGGTTTCGCAGGAGTGCTGTCCCTTACAACCCACACCAGGGCGGCCCCCAGACCCCCCCACCCACTCTTTAGGAAGCGAGACCTCCGTTCTTTCCTGTTGGAGGGGAGTATTACACCCCAACAAGGAAAAGTCATTTTTATGACTAGCTTAATACATTGACAAGTTATCGGTGTCTCTATTCTATGCAAAGAATTAATCTATGTTGATTATAACTAATTAATTGTTGCAAGCATTGTTTTGTTGTTGACATAGAAAACGATCCGATCAGTTTAAGCAAAAGCAACTGGGTGTTTTAATGAATACGTAAATGTATTTTTGCTTGATTACTAAGTTTGAGATTCGTTTAAACCCTACATAAAAAAAATATCAAGAGAAAAGAATAGTGAAATAGATAGAAGGAAAATTTTGGAATAATTATGCACATAAGTTTTGAATCTCTATCAATAAATAGAATAAGTAAAACAAAATATCACGTCCGTTCATGAAAAAGGAGAGAAGTGGTTAAAAAAAAGTAAAGACCCCACTTCGTATAATTTAGTAGACTTTCCACTTACAATAGAAAAGAATAAAAACCTTTGTGTGCATTTCTTATACATATGAGGATGTTTAATAATTATTTCAAAAAATATGAATCTTTTTCTAATTTCTTGGCGGAGGAAAAAATTCATATGCAAGTACTAAAATGGTTTGCTACGCGAAATTTGTGTTTTATAAATCATTGTAAGTTCAGTACTAGTGCGTACTCAGTTTACTCGATTGTTCTCACAAGGAAGATAAACAATGTTTGTTGCTTTTTTTGGTCAAAAAAGTATTCGTCTTCTACTTTTCATTTACTCTCCAGAAACTCAAAAAGGGACAAATGTTTTTATTTTGAAAAATTATGAAAAAAACTCCACATGTTCATGTTTTAGTATTTTGGAAGAATTGAAGTGCTCCACATTAAATGAAAGTCAATTGCGAGAGCTGCAAAATACTTTTGAAAAAATAAAATTGAAGTAAATATCCCTCCAAAAAGACCCTCAAATTTCAACGTGTCCGACGAACAATACCCATTCACCGACAATTGGAGGAAAGAAGAATTCACATTCGATTCTGGAAAAAAAACAGAAAGAATCTGCATGAATTTCAAGCAAAAGTTTCAAAACATAGTTTTAAAAATCAAATCAAAACCCAGTCTTCACGAGAACAAACCCAATCTACAAGAAAAGAAATCTGTCATGCACATCTCTCTCCAGAGCAGTCCATTTCAGGCACAAGTCAAAAGCCATGCAAAACTTTGACTTCTGACTCCACAAATGGAACTTTTTCAGTGCCATCATCTTCTTTCCAATGCCGCACCGCGTTTAAGAACAAGAAGACCGCGTGAAAGCGAGAAAGCTTTGAAAGTTTAAAAAAGAAGACATCGAATCACATCGCCATGCTCAGGTAAGTTTCGAGCTATATGTCCTACCAATCAGTCAATAAGCACAAAAGTTCCAGTCAAAAAGGGAATTGTCGAGGTAGTTTAGGAGCTACGTTAATCGAGGGCTTAATTGTCTGCTTTATTTATGGAGAGACAGAAGGGCCCTGCCTTTGCCACATCTTTCCCAGACCTTGAAGAAGAAAAAGGAATTAAAGGGTCTCCATGTTTTTTAAGAAGCATTATGGTCTTAACGTGACGCATGTCATTTCTTGTTGGGTGGGGGAGGCAAAAAGGCCACACAGACAGAAGCGATTTACGTCCAACTTCTTGATATTTGATTCGTCGTTCTTCTTAATTTTCTTGAACTTTGTTTTTTGTTTTTTGTTTTTCTGTGCTTTATGCACTTTTTTCCTTTCCTTCCCGACATGGGTTGTTTGCATAGGTATTATGTGCGTATACCTCAGCTAACGGCAAAAGATACCCTTTTGCCATATTTGTCAAAGGGAAAGGAGTAAAGAAAAAGGAAAGAAGGAAAGTTACCGGCATTCCTACACTATAACAAAAGATCGTGGAAAGACTGCCTTTAACATGATGAGGGCACTCGAGGAGTGACCAAGCAAATTTCAAAATTGGAAATGGGTCAAAGTTTTAAAGGGCATCTCGAATTCAACTCATTATGAGAACTTTTTAGGTTGTTAATTGATTGAAACACAGTTGGCCTAAAAGCTTAATTAAACTAATTTTTCCATGCTCGGGTTTCTTTTCAGAGATGCTAAAATATTGACTTGAGATGATTTTGGCTAGAGCGATGCCAGAGATATCGAAAGCAAATTTGATTTTTAATTTACATTTTTTCAAAGGCAAGATTCAGAAAAAGGAATGTGAATTTTTTTAGAAATTGACCTTTAGCAAGAAAATCGTGTACGCGAGCCGTTTGTTTAGATTGGCAAAACCTCCAATAAAGCAATCGTTCTTGTGCTTGTGCTTACTACTCCATGATATAGAATTAGTAGACTGAAACTCGATGCTAACTGGCTTTCCAATGAGATAGATATAACAGAACGGTTGTGCTACACAGCTGGTACTGGTGGTTATATTATTGCGGCTACCAGGACACGTGTCACTCAGTTATGGAAAATTTAATTACTAAGGAAACCCATATCTCTTTGACAAAAAAAAAAAAAAAAGAAACCCATATCTCTCTCTGACCAAACAAAAAAGGCCTATCTCTTTCTTTAGGCGGTGTATGCCTAGGTGTGGCATACCCAACCTCATTACCGTATAAAGACAACGAAAGCATGTTGAATAAGTATAGATCTAACATATATGAGAGCAAGCCATTTAACAAGTGCGAGACTCCATAGCTCCTCCTAACAAAAACATATTGAACGAGCACAGATCTAACACTGAAGCTCATGTGACCACCATTGAAGTTGGAGCATGAAGTATTTATTCATAAAAAAATCCTATATCTAGATCTAGATCGAAAGAGTATAACTCCCAGATTTAAATCTAGATCGTGAGATGAGCAAGAAACAAGACAAAATAGAAGGACAAGCAACAGAAGAATCAAATTTGAATTCAATCACATCATATATGAATACCCTTATATAAGAACCAAATTAACGTTAATGGCACAAATAAGATTCAAACGGACGTGTTCATTTTCTTTTCTTTCTCTTTAATAGCACATCATATTCAAGCTTGTTTACTTTGACCGGTCCCCAAGATTGCGTGTAACATGCTTCATCTACATGTATAGGATAAGGCTCGACTCTCGTTTTGTTATTTTTTCGAACGGGTGCAAGTACTTAAAAATGTTCCCATTCGGTTCCTTCGTGGCTCGCTACTCCCTCCGACAAGTTCTTTGGAAATGCCGTACCATGACAACGGGGAATGAATTACAAGAACATTGGAAGGACCGGCTTGGAAGTGGATATGGCCAGCAGCGCCGGGTGTCATGCGGGATTAATATATTATTACGATGCCTGTGGCCCAGAGTATTCGAGCATGGAGGGTGAGCATAGGGGAAGAATATTCCTTTTCTCCGAGGCCAGGACATGGGGATTCTATGGTAAGTACGACAACATGCATGAGGATGTTAAGGTAGTAATGAAGGAATAGGTCGGGCGTTGGTGGAACTCTTGTGCAGGGCGGTGACAGTGTGCCCACTTTTCTGGTCCCTCTCTCCAGCTTGTTATCTTGTTTCTTGAATGTGGGCACCAATCGATGGGCTAATCTGAGTATGCATATGCATGGATACCGTAGAGTGAAGCTTCTGGAGAGATGGGTTGGGAAAATTGCCCAAAAAGTATTATTTGCCAATTCTGTCCTAAAATTTTTAATTTTATCAATTGAGTCCTAAACTTTTCACGTTTTCCCAATTGAGTCAATCTAGACATTTTTAACTGAAAATCATTGAATGGACACTGATAGTGCCATGTAAGACGGTCGATGCTATCACAAACAATTTTTTTGTAAATTTTAACAAAAATTAAAAACTTTATAATTTCTTATTTTCTTATTTTCTTATTTTCTTTCTTTCTTTTCCTTTTTTCCTATCAATTTGCTGGTCATAGGTGAGGGTTGGCCAACCTCACCGACCATAGGCGAGGGCTGACGAGGGTTCGCCAGTAATCCCTGCCGTGCTTGGAAGAAGAAAAAGAAAAAGAAATAAAGAAAAGAAAAATAAATAAGAATTTGAAAAATATTAAAATATTATTAAAAATTGTCAATGTTAGCACCAACTGTTGCCAGCCATGCCACGTTGAATGGCCAGCGTTTACGTTATCGATTTTCAGCTAAAATTGATCAGATGAATCAAAATGGTCAAATGTGAAAAGGTTTAGGACTTTTTGGACAGTTTTCCTGATAGGGTAACTCATGATTATGAGAACTAACTCAACTTATCAGGATAACTCATGATGATGAGAACTAACTCAACTGAGCCATCAAATAAATCTTAGGAGTCATGTGGTTGCCTCCCGTTGATGTTCTTAATTGAACAGATGGTTAGTTTTCAAATTTTGGCTCGAATTTAACCCATTCTACAGAGAATGATTTCAATATGAAATAATCCCTCATAATTCATGATGTTTACAGAACTTTTGATTGTTTTCAATGGAAAAGAGGGGAAAATATATATACTTGTTGCAAAAAAAAAGATTATTAGGTAAATCATGTCAAGAGGATTCCCCAGAAGTACAAAAGGATGACAATTGATTAATAAATTGGTTGACTGCTTATGTCGCAGCGGGACAGGGGGCTTTTAAATGTATATATCGAATTTACCCTTTTAATTAAATTGACTGCTTCTTTTTCCTTATTTCCATTTTTAGCCAGCGATTTGCTTTTAATGGTCACTTTAACAGATCTTTTATTCTTATGTATATTTCGTTTATGTACATATAGATTCTATTTTAATTTATATCTGTACATGCACTTTTACTTTGCAATATCAATATATAATTTAGAAGAAGAAAGTTATATATAATTTGGAAGAAGAAAGTTACGTACCATGATCGCACAAATTTTGGTAATAAATCTTTTAAAGAATTGTCTGTGTACATATCTAGGTTCTATTGCAAAACATCTACGTTTTGAATTTTTCTGAAAATAAGGCTTACCTATTTCTAAGCTATAAAAACGAAAGGAAAAATTAAAAAGAAAAAAATAAATACTAATAATGCTTTCCTACATCAAATTATGAAAAGAACAAGAAAAGTAAAGGGATATTTTAGTTTCTATATAGATTATGGAGTATATTTTAGTAAATCTTTAACTTTGCATATTTAATCATCATAAATATAGCATTATGTATAGATTCTAGTTAAGATGTGTGTGTGCGAGAGAGAATGCTCTATTTAGTAATAACTAGATATAAATAGATGAAAAAAGTGATGCTTCATGATCATGCGTTTTCTGGTAATAAATGTTTCAATATAATTTTTTAAGTATATAGAGATTCTATTTAGAAATATCTACACCAAATTAAGGTTGAAAGTTATATTCGATGATTGCATGTAATTTACGATATGAGCATAAGAAAATTAGTAATAAATTACTCATTGATAGATATAGTTTATTGAAGGAAAAAAATGCTTCTAAAAGGTCTCTATGACATTATAGTGCGTATTTTATTAATATGTGATTGTAGATGATCATTGAAGAAGTTATATAACACGAGACCCTCTATTTGATAAATAAAAGACATTAGAGTATCAATAAAAAAACAATTACTAAAGAATTATAGTCATCCTTTACATACAAATAAATATTACAAAATCAATAAGATAACTATTATTAAATAAATAAAAGAATTCATCATTACAAAAAGTAAAGCACATTTCTAAAGGATCATATTGCATGATAATACATATTTCATGAATAAATTTGACTAAAAACATGATTAATAACAACCCCAGTGTTAAATGAGTACTTTGCGTAGATATTGTTGAAAGAGTTGAATGATATATAGATATACAATATATATATATATATATATTTCAGAAAACTAAATGATGTTAATTCAACGATAACAAAAAGAGCAATACGTAACATGATAGCTCATAGTTGATGAATAAATGTTATTAGACAGTTGTTAGAATATTTACACGCTGTTTTTTTAAATTAATGAAGATTAGAAAATAAAAAAAGACATCGTTTCACGTGCTTGTTGACGTATAGCTTTACATAAATATCAAAAGATTATAGCATTGCAGTTTTATTTATAATTATTCATTAAATCAGAAAATTCATCATTAGCTAAACATTAGGTCATATCTATTTATGAAACATGGGAAATTGTCAACTATATTAAAATATACCTTTTCCTATATAAACATTGACAAAAAAACGTGAGGTACGATATGAGAAGGACCAAATTGGACAACACCTCTAGTGAGTTAATCTAGGGGCATCACAATATGGGTTTAAAGCGAGACTCCCTCTAGTAGGTGTATGATCATGGGATCAATCACACGGAATTTGGTGAGCCTATAATGACTTGGTCCAATGAGAGTTTGGCATACAATGGGTTAAAGTGGATAATAACTTGAGTGAGTTAATTTAGGAGTGTCTCACACAAGATATCCATCAACTCCTATCCAAACAAAATGATAGACATCAAATGGTTACCAAAAAGAATGGGGAGAATTTCCATTAAGAAGGAAATTGAACTTTTTTATATTAAAAAGGGCTAAAGCCAAATACTAAAATTTAACTTCATAAATCTACTATCCCTTTCTTACACCTAATAAAACATGAAGTAACTCTGTAGGAAGTAATGAAAAGAAACTAATATCCAAGCGTTTATCAATTCCAAGATTAGTAAGTTGATCAGCAGGGCGATTATCTTTCCAAAAGTTATGTTGCACTTTAATCTCAAAGTAAGAGTGCGAAAGTCTTGTGATATCTTTAAGGAAAGTAGGGCCAGCATTATCAATCATAAGCTGTGGCCTAACAAGATTAATGATGGCTTTAGAGTCAATCTCAATGGTGATCTTATGAAAACCAAGTTGTTTTGTGATGTTGATTCCCAACTACACAACCCAAAGATCTGCTTGTGTCAACGAGCATATTCCTACAAATGCGGCAAAACCTCCAAGCCATTTCAACCTGTTCATTTCTAAAAGATGCTCTTGCAGAAATCACCTGAATAAACCATTCTACAATCAAGAAAATTTTACACAAATAACTTGCTTGCCTTTTCCACACCAAAATGATGGCACAAAGGTGAAGATTCCACTAAACAGAGGAAAGTTATCAAGAGAGAAGAATCAGCATTCTCACTTTTGTGCTTTCGTGTTTCTTATCAGTTCATATTACTGTACGTGCTCAAAACATTGCTTAAACTTACATTTACGATTTAGTGAAAATTGTGATTCATGTGTCATGATATACCTACAGTGATGGATGCATATCCATTTTAAATAAATTCTACGTTGACTCTATCAGAGAATTTGATTGGTATGGACATAAATTTTGTTAGTCTTTTGCATATTATTTTTCTTGCGATAGTTCATGTCGAACCAACATTTAGAATAACATAAAAAAAATGTAGTCCTAGATCTGTGTAGTTTATGGACATTTTGGTAATTTTGATTTTTTATTTGCTCCTCACATTATGGCTTCATGACTGAATGAGTACATTAAACTTCCTAAATACGTAGCCATTCGTCCGTTCCCCATGTATTGCGGCAGTCAAAAGAAAGGAGTAGAAGTACAAAGCAAGCAGTCCAATTAAGCAAATAATGACATTTTTGACGTACACGCGCAGTCACACAAGCATCCAAGGGAATGCGTTAAACGCGCATGCAAGCATGCAGGGTGCTAATGCAACTTCTTTATTATTAGTTTCGATCCACCCGAAGCCTAAAACTCCCCGCAAATCCCATTAATTTAAGGAGCATTGCAATTATGAGTTTATAATCTCAAAGCTGAAGGAATGGGCGGGAAGTAGACAGAGACCAGAATAAAGCAGAGATTGAGAAGAGAAGAGAACAAACAAAAACAGAGAGAGAGCACTTAGAAAGGCCGTCGTATGGGGATTGGGGACGTGCAATATTTAATTAATAGAGCAACAATTATATTATACTCGTAGGGATTATTTTAAGGGCAACTGGTGCAGTTCCTCCTGCAATATGGGCAATGGATTAGGGACATAAAATAAGAATTGAGCGAGGGAATAAACAAAGAAGAGAGACTCCCAAAGCAAGGAAACCCCACAAACCCCCAAATAGAAGTTCAACCCCAAAAGGGTACTAAACTATAATACTCGAGTGTACTCATTTAATTGTCTAAGGGTAATGTTACATGGGTTGTTTCATGGGTGGATTGAGGGTCAAATGTACTCTTACTCCCTCTTCAAGATTGCCCGAAAATTCTTGCGGAGGACCACCATGCTTGCCATATGTACACTAGCAATCATGTCGACAAGTGGGCCCATCACATGTCACTGTTTATCCAAGATCATGAGGGTCCTAGCGAGTCGAATGATACCGTACTCATACTCACTAAATCAAACATTCTTAATCCATCATCATCCACACTTGTTCGCGTTTCACAGTTTCCATTAATCTTGTAAGACATGGCTCGCTTATTCTTTGTTAGTCATCATTTTCTATATCACTCAATGTGAATCTTATTGTATAGCCACAAACAAGTGTAAATTTATACTTTGAGCAACAAAAGTAGCATTTTCTTATCCTTAATTCATTAATGTTTCTTGTATCGAATTTGTCAAGATTTTCTTTGATTTTGAATTGTAGGAGAGAGAGTAGGGGAATACAAGAGAACCTTTAAAGACTATGGAACCAACATGATCAGGTAGATTTCAGGGTGGGTATTAGTGGTCGGAGGGTAGATTCCAGGTGCATGATATCCTATAGAAAGATACAAGATAACCGGTATAATATATTGATAAATACGTAATATTTGTTATTTTCCGTTTTCTTTACAAATTTATCATGTTTTTATAGTATTTTACTTTGGCATCATTATATATTAGGACTATAAACATGTACTTGATATGAATGCCCTCTCATTTTTACATTGAATTCTAAATATTTCAAAAATTAGAATGATGACATTGTTTATGTAGTAAAAACACTACGGTATTGGATGCCCTGAAACTTGTGGAACCGACTGGTATCGGGTTCCTTAGTGTTTCCAAGACCCCATAAGTAGATTCCATGTTACAAAAGTTTTGAAGAGTAGATTCCAAGGCAGGACAAATATCCAAAGCGCCCTCAAACCTACGAAAACCGCAAGAAAGTTTGTGGCAGTGAAGAGGCAAATGCAATTAGTAAACGAAGAGAATATGGGGTTGGGGTTGCGTGACAGCAAACTAGTGAAGGTCATGGGTCGAAGGAAATAAAAATAAAGAGTGTCCCCTGTGGATGAAACAAGAGTGTCTTGTTCTTGTTGGGGAGGTGGGATGAGGGTACAGAGCGATGAGGCATGAGCCCACATGGGTGCTTTGTTGAATCATACATGCACAACCCTCTATATCCACACTCACCCAATTTTTTTATTTAATTTTGCCCCTCTCTTGATCTGAAATTTTCTGAACTTACCCATGCTTTTTGGCAGGCTCAGGTTTGGACACTATATAATAGCTGGAGTTAACCCATGGTTGTGCGCACTTGGTCGGACTGTTTACGGGTTACCATTCTAGAAACTAGAGCTTATTAATTGTGTGCAAGCTGTTCTTAGGTTAATTATAGGGCCATGCACAGGGTGAATGCCCAAATTTAACCGGTTCATAAGAATTATATGACGTGCCATGGGACGTTTAGATAGTGGAGTCTTCACACTAGTGGCCATTACATATTAAACAAAATTATGAGTTCTTGCTCAGTCAAAATGGAATTCTCACCAAAACCAAAGATTCTCCCATTCCGGACTGTCCAGGTTTTGCCTTTTTCTTTAGCGGGTTTAATTATGATATACGAGGTGAACCATTAAGAAATTGAAACACCCCACACCCCATCCCCCTTCTAATTGTAAGAACACGGTTCTAAAATCATTTCTCTTTTGGTTTTGTTATTTCTGTTCCAATTTATTGTTATTTACAATAATAATAGGTGATCTTACAATGATAACATCTTTTTTTTCGCAGTTGAGATGATACGTTGGTGAACCTACGACTGAATCTATTAATGAATAAAAACCGATACAAATAAAGCAAAAGTAAATAAAGTAAGAGAAAAATATTGCATGATCAACTAGATCATTCACGAAATCAAATCTTCTCAAAACTACTATTTATCATCCTTCTTTTCTTTTATAGGTTATAAATTCTTCTCATATATGTAGAAATTATAGTTTCATATCATAAATTCCCATCCTCATACCTGGTTCTAGCTTTGTAAGGACAATATGAGAGGGAGTTTTTACACGTTCAAGGAAAGATAAAATCGAATACTCAGTAAATTTTCTAAAAGTGTGGTGAAGCTACTAGATAATGTCGTGCATAGATGTGTTGTCCTTCACACCTGAGTGAAGAGCCTGAAGTGTGAGAGAGCATGACATGTCTTTACGGTACGGCTTATATTTTGCATCGAATACTTGGAAACCTAGAAAGGCCCGGATAAAATTGATCAAAATGGAAAAAATTTTATAAATCAATAGCTCTAGTAGAAAAGAGAGTACGTTATTTCTCACGCATTGCCTCTCTTGGGCCCTATGTATACATTGAAAATGCATACATTTTTTTTTTGTTAAGTATGGTTAACAAGTGCATCGGGTGCATTGTAATAGTGAGTTAGGGCATTTGTTAACGAAACCCAAATAAAAATAAGCACGGGTGCATGTATGGACTCCAATCTTTACATTCTAAAAAAAATGAATGTCTCTGTATATTTTTGAAGCCCATGTGGTACAATCACAAGAGGGTCGGTTTGCTTTCTAACAAATAGATGTTCCAAATGTTAAGCACTCCAGTACACACTCATGAATCTGCTTAAATTTTTTAGATCTTTCGAATATAAATATGTTCATATATGTTGTGTGTTCAGTAGAAACATGAAAGTTCTCTTTGCCAAGTTCGTGAATGTCAATGCTATCAAAATAGTTTGATGACAAGTCTAACGATAAAACAACTTTGCGAAGAGATTTGGTTGAGAGAGAGAGAGAGAGAGAACCATAAGGAAAAACGCATACAAGTTCCCACGCAACATATTCAATTTATGTGTGCATATGCTTGTCCTTGTTACATAGAAAAAGAAATTTTTTAGTACGTGAAAATTCACCCCAGGAGAGACTTTTTACCCGTCAGGCACAGAGCCTATATTAGGACATAGGGACATTTCTTTGTTCTACGCCATACCCCCTTCCTTTTCTCGCCATTCTTTTCTATTTCTCCCTTTTTAAATTCTTTTCACAGGAGATACACGCATTAGTATATGAACACACATCGCAACTCTCTGTTGAATTCACAAGAAAAGAGCTAATAAAAAAGAGGCCCAAGTGGTCCACGCGTGCCACTGTAATTGTATATGTGAGTTGGGGCTAGAGCGTGCTTGTGGGACGGGGCTCTCTGTACTCACGTGTCACGACTCTTGAGGCCTCCTCTTATATAAGCACTCGCGTTAAAGATCAACCACGCACTGGGAGAGAGAGAGAGAGAGAGAGAGAGAGAGAGAGAGAGTCAGTGACTAGAGAGCGAGAGCGAGGGTAACAGAGTAGTAGTAGTTGCGGTCACCGCAACAAAGTTGTATGTGTGCGTCTTCTTGATTCTTGTTCTCCTTCTTGTCTTGTCCCCATTGTTTCCCGTTTCTTTCTATACACATCTCGCGAATCTCAGACACACACACACACACACACGGAGACACACAAAGATACCAGGTTGAGGGAGATTCTTTCCTATTCCGGAGAGAAAAACGGTTCCCATTTATTCCTTCCAACACCACAGAATCGACCCAGAACAGAGTCTCTAGCTTTTGTACGCAGAGAAGCCTCGAAATGGAGATTGAGAGTGAGATAAAACAGTCCAAGTTCGGAAGGATTTGTGTCTTCTGTGGGAGTAGCCAGGGAAAGAAGAGCAGCTATCAGGATGCCGCTATTGAGCTGGGCAAAGAACTGGTGATTCTTGTTTCTTCTTCTTTCTGGGCTTTTGGGATTGTGTTTGCTAGGTGTTCTGCTATTTGCATGAACCAGGACTTTTGTGATTTTGGAGGGGGTTAATGGTCCATTCCACGTAGAGTTTGTATCTAGTGTGGGGTGTGGGTGCGCCAATTAAATGCATTCCTTTTGCTCTCTTCTCTTCCTAGGTGTCTTTGTCATGAAAGCGAGCTACATTGAAGCGAGCAAACCCCATGTCAGAAATATTGCGCCATTCCATCTGTTACTTCTCTTTGAAGTGCCCCACTGGAATGGAATCTTCCTGATTCTGGGGTATCTCTGCTTGTGTGTGTGTGTGTGTCAAACTTTGAACCTCAATGCTTTACTCCATTTGGCCTTGGTATGCAGTGGAATAATAATTTCTTGAAAAATATAAGAGAAGGGAGAAAAATTTCATGTTCGGAAAGATTATACAGAAGCATGGTGGTATTGCCTTTTGACCCTCGACGAATGATGATGTTTTGTGCGTTTTCCTCTGAAGGTGTCGAGGAACATTGATCTGGTCTACGGTGGAGGTAGCATAGGCCTTATGGGCTTGGTCTCACAAGCTGTTCATGATGGCGGTCGGCATGTCATTGGGTAATTCCTAAGCTTCTCTTTCCTCGATGTAAATTACTCAAGGCAAAGACCCGGTAATCGATTAAGGAACAGAATCAATGACTTTGGGCTTGGTTTTGCACTCCATTATAACTAATTCTTTTGTCATGTTGTTGTCCCCTCTCTCTCTCTCTCTCTTTGTTCTCTGCAGAGTCATTCCCAAGACGCTCATGCCCCGAGAGGTATGTCTGCTATACCCAGTAAAAGTCTCGAACCTTTTCCTAGTAAAGAAATAGATATTATGGTAGTCTGGTGAACACTCTTTCTTGGGTTTAATTTGCTTCTTCTGCTCAACAAAAGTTGATTTAACTTAAGTGAGCTCTTAGTTCTGTCTTCTCACTTTTCCTTTTCGTGATTCTGGTTGGTACAAATTTTCCATTAGGTGGATGATAATGCTTGCTGGCCTTATCCACAAACTCTTCTTTTTTTATTTATATTTTTCATTTTGGGTTCTGGCGCAACACCACTTTATACAACATGAGTGTTTGACTATAGAGGTTTGTCCTTAGTCTTTACGGTGCTTTCTCCTTTGATGAACATTTCATCTTTCTTTATTAAATTTTGAAGACCAACAAAATTTCCATGTCCTTTTTTTTTTTGGGTGTTGGTTTTTCTCTCGACTTTATCGAATATTTGAATTCTTTTTCTTATGTTTGTCATTATTTTAGTACTGAAATTTCTGGAAAGGAGACTGCTGTGTTGAAGCTTTTGGCTTGTGCACTCCCTCCTCTGCGCACCTCATCATTTGCTGCACTCCACAACACTCCAAAACTTCTCTCTCCCTCTCTCTCACAACACAAACACAAACACGTTTTTCATTTTTTTTTGGATGAACTGTATTCATTGGCACTAGTGCCCTTTTTTCTTTGCAGTTAACTGGTGAGACAGTAGGAGAGGTGAAGGCAGTTGCAGATATGCATCAAAGAAAGGCAGAGATGGCTAAGCATTCAGATGCTTTTATTGCCTTACCTGGTTAGTGTTAAGCCCCGTGCCCCCACCACCACAACACCCCACCCCCCCCCCTGCAGAGAGTAGAGAGAAAGAGAGAGAGAGAGAGAGAGAGAGAGAGAGAGTACTGACATTAAGTTAAAATCAAGAAAATTGCATTGTACCAAGTGCTGCTATTTTTCCTTTTGTGGTATGTATGCTTTGATCGACCATATCTCATGCCAATGTTTCCTTTGATGGTACCTGAGTTTCCCCTTTATCTTTCAAATTCATGAGAGGAGATGTATTGAATGGAAGTGCCTGCATTCCTATGAAACAAATAGACATAGTTGAACTCACCATGTGTTCTCTGCTGTTTTATTTTTTTTTTTTTTGGCTAAATCTATGTGTTATCTGCTTTGGAGGAATAGTGGTTTGCTTACCAGCAAAGAAAGAATAAGGGGTCAGATAAATGCTTGAACAAACAAGTCCTATCTTGTGAATTGGGGGGAAAATTTTTTTAAGTCCTTGTTGGCCTTGCAGGTTAATTCATTTAAAAAGCATATTGTTGTTTGAAAAAATGCTTTGAAAGTGACTGTATGAAGCCAAAATCCTCACAACTTACTGAGCCTTCCCCTCACAATCCCCAAGATCAATGATTAGAGAGCAACCATTCAGACCTTAGCCTTTGACCCATCAACATCTTCACTGAAAATTAGATCCCCTGAGGACCCTTATTTCTCTACCTAATCAGGAGAAAGGACACAGACAACCAAGCTTTTGTGTAACAGTCCTTGCCTGCCAACTAGCACCTCACCAAAATAGAGAATCATGGCAACCCCTCTCAACGGGCTAATTGTTATTGAGAAATGGAGACCCAGTAGGCTCAAAGGGTCAGTTTATTTCTCACTGGGACTTTTGGCTCTGACACTCTTGATAAATATTTGGCAAATGTCAGCTGTGCCCCAGACCCTATAGAGGTGTAAACAGAGGCAGTGAAGAGCATATTACAGCAAGAGAGCTACTGTCACATGAGTAGGAGGCTGAAGACAGGAAAGTAAAATTAGTTTCCAAGCTAAAATTTTGTTTTCAACTGAAAACAGTTGTAAGGTTTATTGCATTCACATGCAGGAAGTAATTCATTAATACTAGTTAAATCATCACAACTACAGTAACTAAAACCAAGTGACCACTCCCATTAGGCGCTAGAACTTATACAGCACACCGTCCATAAAGAGATTTCTTTCTAGAACAATGTGTGCATACAAAATCTCTATGTGGAACAACCGACAAGTTCCTTGGATTCACATCAATGCACCCACTCTTCATGGAAATAGATTTTCTATTGGCTTGTGCACAAGTTGTTGGAGAATATTCACCTTCTTTAATTTTCCTCTGTTTTCTCCTTATATTGGAAAATTTTCAGTCATTCTACTATGCTGTCTTCTATCAGATAATCTCCTCCTTTCCTCAAAGATGCATAATCTTCCTGAAGCTTTGTACTGGTTGTAGCTTGATTTTCCCATCTGTATCAAATCAGTGAGAGAACATTAAATATGTCATGCTACTTGCTGATGTTAAAAGACATTCTCTATGCAAATTCAGGGGGTTATGGAACTTTAGAAGAGCTGCTTGAAGTTATAACCTGGGCCCAGCTCGGCATTCATGATAAGCCGGTATTTCATGCAGCAAGCTCTAATTCCATCAAGCAACTCTTTCACTGTCGCTAAAGAACTAAAAGGAATGCATGTTCTTCAAACTATGTGCAGGTGGGATTGCTTAATGTGGATGGATACTACAATTCCTTGCTCTCATTCATTGACAAAGCCGTAGAGGAGGGGTTCATCAGTCCGAGTGCGCGTCAAATCATCGTATCAGCCCCTACAGCAAAGGAGTTGGTGAAGAAATTGGAGGTAACTAAAGAAAGACTTGTTCCTCTTATTTCCCCTTTATTCACCTGAGACAACTGACAAATCATTCCACACAGAAATAGCAATTCAACCAGTTCTTCATCGTCTGTTTAACCACTAAAGTTACCATTCATATGCTCACTATTTCCAGGAAGATAATCAAACTATGTTGCTTATTGAATTCCTCAAACAATTGACTTTACTACTGTTTCAGGAATATGTGCCATGTCATGAAAGAGCGATCTCCAAGTTGAACTGGGAGGTTGAGCAGCTCGACTATCCTCAAGATTATGATATTTCCAGGTGACAAGCTTGGTTCACGATGCCACTAGGGAAAGTTGAGAGACGATTTTATAGACATGAAAGGTAGAGGAAAGGAACTAATTTGGAATATCATGGAGGTTTTCCCAGTTGAGGAAAATGCTTCTTGTTTTTGTAAATTCCCTTGCACTTTGACTATGATATGTGAAGCTTCATATTCACTTGAAATGAAGATATCTTCATTTTGGTTTCCTTTGTATAAGCGCAGTTCACCAACATGTTTGCTTTATGCAACTTTCAGAGAAGCTTATAAGTTCTCATTTTCTGTACCGTACGTCTCTAGTCTTTGCTCCCAGCTTTATTTTATTTTTCTCAATTTAGAAGGAAGATAGGTAGATTATTTAGGAATTTTTCTTTCTTCCATCATCTGGGGATCGAGTATATACCAAAAAAATTTTGTGTTCAACATGTTTATTGATTGGAGGAATGATCACAAGAATAGATTAGCTACAATTCTAAAGTTTATGCAGTGTCTTTTGAATACACAAATAATAGAAAATATTTTATGAACTCATTCTACGAAAGATTTCAATCCACCTCCATGACATATTTCTAAAGTGCTCAATTTACTGAATATTTGTTTTACTAAAACAAATGGCTAAAGTTGGCATACCCAATTCACAAATTCGATTTCTAATACGTAAAAGTACTTCGATTAAAAAATTTGGCAAAATGACAAAATTGGATATCTTACAGAACTCGAATTTTTAAAGGTAAATCCGATGAGGAGTCTAATTTTGCATGATTTATTCATTCAGAACAATCTATGGGAAAGCCTATCCGTTTTAAACCATACGTATACTACTGCAAGTAGGGACACACAAAAAGTTGCTAAAACATACAGTAATGCGGCCATAAAAGCAATTGTCAGATCAGTGTTTTGTTTTTGGAAGAATAATCTTGTTGCTAGTCCTTGTATTCTTGCTCGAATTTCAAATCGTCCCTGAGAAGTACACTATTCATCCTTGAGTCGTTTTGGTGACTTAAAACTATGGGTATGTTTGTTTGAGTGAAAAAAAGTTTCCACGAATTAGTTTCCTGAACTTTCGCACGTTTAGTTTATTGAACTGATCGGTCAACGAAAAATCATTTATGATCAAAGAAAATGCGCATACTTAAAGTTAGGAATAAAAATTTCCCAGCTTGAAAAAGGGAAACATTTTTCTGGAAAATGATTTCTTAGAAAGTATCTTTTTTTATCAAATATTTCTCTGCAAAATAAATATACTGTGCATTTATTTAACTAAAAATTACATGAGAAAGGAAAATATTTTTCATAGAAATTATTTTCAAGGAAAATAATTAGCTTCATTTGTTTGGTGGTTTAGAGAAAATGATATCCGTCTTATCAAAAGGAGAAGTCGTTTTCCCCCGATATAAGATTATTATTTTTAGTTTGTGGAAACGTTTTACGTATATCAATTAGTTTTCCGCCATTTAAATACCGAAAAGTTATAAAACAATTTTCCCAGTGGACTCTTTTAATTTTCTTTTCAAGCTGACATGGACCCTCTCTCTCTCACTCTCTCATGTATGAGATCTAACAGCGACACCACTAGCTTGTACCAATAGCCCTCCTCAAGCAACGACCTCGAGGTGGTCATTGCCATCACAAGACCCAAGCTATAGTCGCAGTCCTACATATTCACATCGCTAGACGCGACTTGCAGATCTAAAAGCGCGACCACCACTTTGTGAAGGTTGCCCCAGATAACATGTTCGAAATTAAATCACAAATATGTTCGTTTCTCAAAATGCTAAATCAACTCCTTAAGAATTGAGAATCAACAGAACAAGCTTTTGGTGAGTGACATTACATGTCAGACACATTCTCCCCATTTGATGCAAGTTTTCACTCTGCCCACCTTGAGTAAATCGCTGAGAAACCACTACGAACTCGAGAAATCAGATCGTCCCAGAAAAAGCATGAAAAGCTGCAGAGAGAGGAATGAAAGGACAAAACCAACGATCACCATGACAAGGGGCCAAATGTCACCCTATCGAGAAGCTAAAATAGAGGGCGCATTTTCGTACGATGGTCTTCGCTTGCTGATTCGCGTTCCTGCTTGAGGTTGAGTGGAGTCCTAGAACAAGGAAAAAAAAATGATCGACAGGTGATAAAACACAAAACTGTATAAAGAAGAAACAGAGAAATAGACTTGACTTACCCAACCAACGACCATCGGCAGGAAAGAGGGCCGTGTGGGAGCTTACTGGCTTAGTATGACTTGCACAGAGAATGGCCCGAGTCCCCGCCAATCATTGGACATTGTGGTGTTCTATCATATCAGACAATAACAACTCACCCATCATACCTACATCTATATATTCGTAGATTGTACGAAACGAGAAGTATTAATCTCAAGATTCCATGCCGTTCCCATTTGTAAAATACCTCAACCATCTCACAAATCCAGTAAGGTGCATAGAAAGTCCCAATATAAAATTTCGGGAAAATACCAAAATGCATGCCTGAATTGTTTTTTTTTGAGACTATTGACGTATATCTATTTTTACAATGCATTTATGTACCTCTCTCTCTCTCTCTCTCTCTCTCTCTCTCTCTCTCTCTCTCTCTCTCTCTCTCTCTCTCTCTCTCTCTCTCTCTCTCTCTCTCTCATGCAGCCATGCCCGCTAGTTCTCGAGCTTGTGGCCATAACCGCTCGGGCTCTAAGCTCGAGACTATGGCCGCTAGAGTTTGGTGGACATGGCCAAGAGATCTATGTCGAGCTCAACGACCAAATCTCAACTCGTGGCCATGGATGCTCAAGCTAGAGAGATGCAACAATTGAAAGGCTCAGTCTACGCAAGAAGAGAGAGATTGGGGATGAGGCATTGCGGGACGGCAGCAAGTGGTGTCGTCGGCTGGCAGTTCGATGCGGCGAGGACGGTGGCCAATGGTGGGAAGAGGGTTTGGGTGTGGGAGAAAGGCTAGAGAGGTTTTTTGGGTTTTTTTTTTGGTACAAGGGAGGTATCTTATTCATTTTAGTGAAGTGAGCAATGAATTTTGTACATTAAAATAAGAGACATGTAAAGTTGTTTTTTGGTAACCTAGAGACATGTAAAGTTGATGTATATTGTTTGTAATTTTTTCTTAATTTGTTTGGTTGAGACTTGTGATAAAAGAGAAGAAAATGGAATACTTTGTACATTACAAAATGAAGACTACAAGACCCCTATATATAGGGTTAGAATACGATTAGACTTAAGTTTAATGTAAATTATAACTAACTTAATTCTAAATAATAATTCTAATATAATCTCACATCCCCCATCAAATTTCAAGTAGCACTTGATAGAAGTCATCTCAAATTTGGAGAAAAGATCTAGAAATGCTCAAGTGCATCGAGTGCAGTGGATACAAGTTGAACAATGTCATGAAGAACATGGTATCATATGAAATGACATTATTTTTTAATGTGCTCGGTGCGTTCATGAAAAATGTTATTATGTGCTATTTAGATAGCACTTGGGTTATCGCAATGAATGATTGTTCCACTAATATGATGCACTCCTATGTCTTCTAGTTATCATCATAACCATAATAACTCTGATGTCATTAGCAAAAGCTTGATATTCTGCTTTTGTATTAGAGAAAGTGACTGAGGCCAGTTTCTTGCTACATTGTGAGATAAGTGAGTTGCCCAAAAAGAAGCAATAGCCCACATTAGAGTGACGTTCTTGAGGGTCACCGGCCCAATCAACATCAAAATAAGCTATCAACTCCAAGATAGAAATAGCAGAAAAGTGAAGGCTATAAAATTATGTACCCTTGATGTAGTAAGGAATTCGAAGGGCTGCAACAAAATAAGTTGTACAAGGCATGGTCATGTACAGACTAACAATATTAACAGCATAGGCGATGTCAGATTGAGTAATAGTTAGATATATAAGAATGCCGACCTACTGTCGATAGAGTGTCATTATCGAAAGGGAGTTCCATTTTTGGCATCAAATTTGGCATTAGTTTCAATAGAAGTTGTAGCGACCTTGTTGTCGGTGAATCTTGTTTGGGAAAGAAGATTCATGGCATATTTGGTTTGAGAAAGATAATAACCAGAGGAATCTAAAGCAACCTCCAAGCCCAAACAATAGCCGAGTTGCTTAAGATCTTTTATTTCAAACTGTTGGATCATCGCTAGTTATAACCATGTTATCCATATATAAGAGCAGTGTAATAGACCCATGAGATGTGTGTCGAATAAAAAGAGTATGGTCATAGGGACTAGATTTATACCAAGAGATTTTATTGTTGAGCTAAACTTTGAATACCATGCACGAGGAGCTTGCTTGAATATAGATGATGCCCGACATAATTTACACACTTTGTTGGAAGGATCGTGTATCTTGGAGGAAGCACCATATAGACTCCCTCAGTGAGATTGTCATTTAAGAATACATTTTTAGCATCCAACTAGAATAGAGACCATCACTTAACTGTGGCAACAACAAGAAGATTGTGAAACATAAGTAAAGCATGCAATAAGAGCAAAAGTTTCTGCTGAGAAAACCTCCTATGATCTTTTAACGTTGACAAAATTATCTATTTCTCATTATTACTTGATAAATGCTGATGTTGTACTATTTTATGTAACAAGGATATAAAGAAGCTCTATCACCGTTGGTGTAATCCAAAGTATAAAGTGGAATGACTCTTGAAGACTAGATGGATCTTAATTAAGGGTGAACAAGTTGGGAAGATCGGAAAGTTCATGGAGACTTGGAGGTACCATAGGGTGAACAGTTTTAAGAGCCCTTGACAATTAGTGTACTCATAAAGATTATATAGAAAGTTGTACGTAAATTAACTACCGGCGGAAGCTTAGATAGACTCACGGGTCGCTCAAGTGAGCATCATTATATAACACCTGAGATGAACATGGTTTCACATGATTACACAATATGATTTGAAGACCTAGATATTACTTAGACTATCATTCTAAGTCTCAAGGAATATTGATAGCAAGTCACAAGTAGGGGCGATTGGTTCCTGGTTCGGTTTTTGAGTGGAACTGAGAACTGGACCGATAAGACCGGTTCCCAATTTTCAAGATCAAGAACCAGACTGACGGATCATGGAAACGGGAACTGGACTAGACCAATGGTTTCATCTAGTTCCGGACGGTCCAATGAAACCTTTTGCTATTTACCAGCAAAAGAACTAAAAGTGTGAGAATGACACACTTAACAAGTAATACCCTTTGTTGTGGCCAATTTGCTGCAAAAAGAATATAACACATGAGAAAGGCTTGACTTGGATTTTATTGACAACTCCTATTATGATTTTTGCATAACCATTCGATGTGGGACTCTCTGCATTCGCATGGAAACACAACAACGGAGACAAGCCATGAGTCCCACGTTGAAGGCGTCCACATGAAAGACTAGACACACGATAGAGAAAAGCCATAAATATTACACATCAAGAGTTCCGCGTCGAATGGGAACCAAGAGACCATCACAGGGGTTATGCATAAAACCCAAGGCTTGCACGGTAATTAGATATCAAATGGTTGAGTTTGAACTTTTTATAGAAATAAAATTTAAATTTTGAATAGTATCGGTCCAGTCCAGTTGGGTTTCCCACTGGAACAAGGAACCGGAGCGAAAATCATTGGCTACAAAAAAGTTGGAATCAGGAATCGGATCGGTGCCCCTTAGAACTACCTAGAACCGACTGGTCTGGTCCGATTCCTGGCGATTCGAGCGGTTCCCGATTCTTTTGTACACCCCTAGTCATAGGCTTGGAACTCTAAAAGGAATAAACGAGAGAGAATCCTATCTAATTGTCCATCACTTTAGTGAAAAGGATTATTTCCTACATAGGCAACTATATTCATGGAAGCTACAATATTGCTAGGAAAATTTGAGTGTATGGTGAACTAGATTCTTGGTGATTGTGTTGTTTATCTTCAACAACTAAAATGGGGTTGACAGTATAACCTAGAGGGCGATGAATAAGTTGTTTTAGAACTATGACAAACTTTTACTGAATATAACAAGATGTGTCTCAACTACACTAGAAATAGATTAGAGATATTGTATGAAAGTGCTACTAATGAACAGATGCTAATAATGATGAGCCTAAAATATAAAGTGCACAACAATTTATAGTGTGACGAAGCCCGTATTCAAGACCAACTCATTGAACCAAGAAGATCATCACTCATTCAAGCCCGATGACACTCTCACTGATAAGCCTAATATTGATAAACCTATCAGCAAGTGAAGAGCCTCATCTTTGACTTTGTCATAAAAACTTGTCATCTCCCATCCATCGAAGCTTGCATCAAGGCACTTTGGGACAAGCAGAAGCATTGGAAATATTGTTTTGATTTTAATAGCTTTAATAGCTCATAGTTTCTAAGTGTTTCTAGTTTCTATGTACTTAAATAACTTCTAGTTTTTAGATTTGACTTTAGTATTTTGTTCTTTTTGTTTTGCTCTAAAATACCATGAAGTTTATGTAAAAAGGGAGACTAAATTTAATTAATGAAATATGCTTAGTCCAATTTACCTTGAACCTCGAAAAGTTCATACCCATTGAAAACCTATAAGAGTTTTAACTCCATCCTTCAAATGTTAGAGCTTTTAAAGTTTGAATCCTTGAAAAGTTACAGCCCTCAATCTAAAAGAATTAATGCCATTTCGACTTCCTTTGAGGTCTAAAAGAGCAACCACTAAAGTTCCTATTCATTTCCTCATTCCATCCATTCACATTTATCCACTTCCTCCCAATATCGACCATCATACAGTACTTATATGAGAAAACTCAAAATAAAAAATTTGTAGATTCGAGAGTCTTCATAATTTTGGCTTTGGAATTAGGTCGTTCTGATCTGTATCAACAAAGTTAAGACCATTTTTCCTAGTTCGCACAAAACTGAAATTTCTGCTCGTTTTGTGACGGAGTTTCCATGTGTATAAGTCACTCTTCCGATCCTATTATTTGGATAGTTGAGAGGTGGAGTACATCATTTGATGTTAGAGCTTTGGATGAGAGGACAATGCATCCAAGACAAGCAACACATCGAGGTGGCAGAACCATTCCATTGATTAAAGTACACAAACTTGCTAAGAATTTGCAGTAGTATATGCAACAACATTGCCTTTACCAAAAAAAAAAAACAAATTGATGATTTGGCCCAAGAAGTTCAGTGTTTGAGGGCTAAAACAAACAACCCTCCACCCCATTCTAGTTCGGAGAATCCAATGGTGATTCTTCTTCAAAAAGTGTTCAATCTTTTCTCCAAAGGAGGAATGCTCCATATTATGCATAAGAAGCTTGTGAACTAGATTGGGAAAAGGAAATCAAGAGAGACATTCCAGAATTTTGAGGTATGTATTCTATTGATATCGATTGATTGACACTTGTAAATGAAGTTTTTGAGCATAAGAATGTCCATAAAGATCACCGAGTTGGCATCATTGCTATGCAAGGCAAGGCCATAGCTTGTTGGAGACATGAGAAGGAAACTCGCCAATCTATTGGCAAGGCTCCAATCACTTCATGGAGAAAAATGTAGGACAAGATTCGAAAGTACTTCATTCCCGAAGAATACAAGAGAGAGCTCGACCAAAAGTTCCAAAATCTAAGACAAGGTACATGAACGGTAGACCAATACACCAATGAGTTCAATGAGTTGGTGATTCGCAATAACATTCAAGATTCGGAAGAGGTGCTTGTGAAGAAGTACTTGAATGGTCTTCAACTTCATACCCAAGATGCCTTAGAATTTCTTGACATTTGGGACTTAGGAGATGCACATCAATGATCACTCAAAGCAGAACATTCTTGTTCTAGGAAGCCACGGCCCTCTTCCTTGCCAAACTGAGCAAATAGGGGTACCACCAGAATCGCCAAAGTAGTTGAAGCGACGTCACAACCTACTAGTAAGCTTTCAACTTAGCCCAACATTTCAAAACAACCAACTACAACCGATAT